>OX376326.1:8009460-8609460 GCA_947369225.1 Hofmannophila pseudospretella
TAAGGCGAAAAGTGGGAACTACTTGTGATTGAAGGTGGTTCCTCCGTCTACCTCTATTCCTATGTAACATCGAGAACAAAACGAGATGTGTCAATTGTGTCGCAATGGATTTCATAACATGAAACCATCGAATTATGAATATGATATTCCAAAACTGTAAAATAAATTTATGCATCACTGAACGTGTGTAATTAATTAATTCAGTGACATGATTATTAATGAGCGACAAGATGATTTTTGTGGGTGTAAAGTTACGTTGTAACTTGTAAGGTGTCACTTGTTAGATTGTAGTCCGGGAGGTGCCTTCGAAAATGTTTTTGTCATCGAAGACAGGGTACAGATACGCATCGAATAGATACGCTTCATTCATTTTCAATTTGTTACTATATTTGATAATTAATCAGATTTTAGACGGGGAGCGGGGTTTGCGGGTTTAAACTACCCACTGAAATCAATAAAAAAAACCCAAATTAAAAGCAATGAATGAGTGATGAACAAATGACGAAACAGGTTTAAAGGATCAGATTGACAGAGTGCTCTTAGATTTTAATATATAGAGCGTGCGGCGGGCGTGCGTGGAAAGACGAATGACTGAAGAGGAAGCAAGAGAAGCGTGCCAAAACAGAGATTCGTCGCACACCGTTATCTCTGCCTACCCCGTAAGGGACAAAGCGTGAAGGTATGTATGAATGTAAAAGCGAATTTGCACTATTTGAGTGTGATTCCTGTGTAGGTTTGCCTGGTGTGTGATGTGAGAATCAGTGAAATACATTGACTCTCTCGAAAACTTAAATACAAAAACTTCATCCTGAAATCAATTTCTGGACACGGCCTTCGTAAGAACAAGAGAAAATGGGACAATATCTTATTGCAGAATGACAGGTCACTTGGGATCATTCGCCAATGGCATTTTCCTTTTCTTGTAGGTACAAATTATGTCCATTTGTACCTTAGTTATATAGAAACCTTAGGGTATATTTTTAACAGAAAATGAATTCAACCAAAAAATTAGAATGATATGGCGTAGGTTTTCTGCGGTCGCCTCCCAGTGTGTTAAATTTGCCCAAGGTCGCAGTGCTGTCAAACTAGTTCGTCTATACCTCTAACTACATTTTTATTTATTTTAATTTTGTACACTTGTCGCTTGAGGACACTTGGTAAACAAACCTGTTCATAAATCTCATTACAGTTCAATAAATACCAACTTAAATAATGTAGCTACGTTATATTTATTGCTTCTATAAGTTAAAATTTTCCACGGTAAAACCATAGAAAATAATATATTAATTTTGAGTACCTAGTAAAACTTTGGACGGTGTTGTTCTAAATTGTTGTAAAACCATCGATGAAAATATAACGTGACGTCACCGCGTACAAGTTATCTTTGACAAAGATCTACTGATAATGAGTATCTACCGAAACGCAGAAGCAACCTCCGCAAACCCGCTGATATACCACCTAATATATATAAATATATTTATAGACGAAGAAAAACTTTTTGTGAAGTATAGTAAACCTAAAAACTGGATAAGAATTGGTGATCCTGAAAAGAACCGGTCTAGACAATTTTCTTTCAGAACATTGAATCGTTGACAAACACATCAAAATAATTTAGATGATCAATGTTGGAAAACGGATTTGAGTACAAAAATATCGGGAACTCAAAACAAATAAAACAAACAACCAAATAAATTTATGAAGTGATTATTTTTGAGTGAATTTTACATTAGGTACCGTTATGTTTGCTTTAAAGAACATAATGACCCGTGTAAAACCTTGTAATGTACTCTCGTTTTATTTGTTAAGGCCTTATTCTCCCGCGACAGTAGCGGTAAATAAATTCCCACCGAGGTGCTAATTTGATAAAGCTCGTGATGCGCAGGCGCAGGTGGCACTCGAGCGATCAAAAACACGATGTGGACATACCCAGTCACTAAAATAGATTTATATAACTTTTAAAGCAATGAAGTTGATAGATATTTTCCATCGGTTATGGAATAAGGTATTTATAATAAAGATTTCCTCCAAATGCTGAAATAGATTAGTTACTTTTTACTTATTATTTTGAGGATTTTAATAAAGTACACCAATTTTATTTAACCGATATGTTAATGTATATTATATTTGCTGTATATAAATATAATATTATGTATATAGAGTTTGAAATAAAGGTAACCCATTCATCATTTATAAAAATATAACACTAACTTTATTTAATCTTTGCTTTAAAAAACTTGACATTGCCTTGAATATAGGCGACATTTATTGGAAGTACATCCGTATGTTGCCTACTTACCTCGTATATTCCATGATTTATGCGGATGCGACGCCGTGTCGAGTTGTTTTGAATAAAAGAAACAGCCGGTCGGTTTGTCCCGCGTCTATTTTGTCCCAAGTATCTCTATATCTGTTTTGTACCAGTCTATACCTCACGCTACTTACTTTAATTTTTTTATCCTTTTGAAGGATGATTTAGTTTTAATTGTCTTTATTCGCAACAAGAATGTAGTGAAATTTTATTGTGATGTTTAAGACAAGGCGCCAAAAAGTTACGAAAAGTGCAGTGACGAATACGAACTCAAGACGACGTGAATTTTATGACATCAAGGTTTTGCAATACTACTTATATTTTTTACGAAATGTACCAAAGCGATCGTAAAACTTTTTTAAACCAAAACGACAAAAAAGGACACAAGGTTATAAAAATGCTCCTATAGCCAAAGGCGGCAATTTTCTTTAAACACGCACGTTTAATATCGTCTCATTAATGGCGAGGAGCGATCGGAACAATGTTTGCCGATGAGCTGCCGATCGCGACTCGCCCGATAACCGCCGGGCCATCCAATAAATTACCAAAAAATACCGCAGATTAAGTGATTATTAAGCACAAAAAGCGTGTAAAAATTACCACAGAAATTGATAAGAATTCTTTTGTGGCTCGATCGAAGTAAATTGCGGCGTCGAAAACCGCTTTAAAAGAAGGGCGACATTGCAAAACCTTGGAGAAAGGTAGCCTCTTTTTTAATAAACGCGATCGACCAGCGGACTTATTTAAAGTCGCAATAAAAGGAATTCCTTAATGATGTAGACGCCGATATTAATATTGAACGAAGTGGTTCGGCAGGCTCCTCGCTTAATGTAGTTATAAATTATGTTTTTGGAACTCGTATGCGAATGTACTGCACTGAACTCATCTGCCCTTTCAATCGTACCTCGTTTGTTATACCTATCAATAATAAGTCTTCCTAATTCTTTTAATTCTTCTAGAGGTATTTACATTTATAATTATCTAATTTGTAAGTCAGAGCAGACGACCCCAACGGCGAGAACGAGAAACGACGAATGACTAGAGGAAGCAAGAGAGGCGAGCCAAGACAGAGATTCGTGGCGCACCATCCTCTCTGTCTATCCCTCAAGGGACATGGCGTAAAGTTATGATGGTATGTATGTAATGTTTATGTAATCTTCAAGGACCTCGCAAAGCGCCTGGTAGACGCGTCAAAAGATCCAAGAGCTGACTCCTATTTAGCCCAGCGGATCAGCTTAGCTATCCAACGGGGCAAAGCAACCAGTCTCTTGGGTACACTGCCGGATGCGGGGGACCTAACACATTTTTTTTATCTTTAGATTTTTTCTTCTTTGTCTAAGTTTAGTTTTAGCTTTATTATTATTATAGATTTATTAATGTAACATGTGTTTGAATATTTTTTATTTATTTATAAATCGACAATTATTCAATTAGGTACCTATTCGGTTTCATGGAGACTAAGATGTACATTTCATTTGGAGTTATAACATAGTCATCATGCATTGAGTCAGCAATAATTGAACACGAAGGGTATAATAATATTATTCTTATAATTATCTTAAGGGCTTCTTGGACCTATGATCATTTATAGAGTTACAAGTCACCTACAAAATATCTGCCTACATCATACACGTAATGTTTCTCCGAAAATCATATCTGCATCGGTTTTATTACCCGAAGATTGCATCGAGACCTGTAAGTATGGCGGAATAATTTCATGTAATTTTGAAAATATCGAATTTAAAATGATCGAGATTAAAAAAAAACATAATCAGGTGGAATGAACTTCATTATTGAACCCGAACGTGTAGTTGTCGTTCACTCGAAAACCGGCCCCATCCATGAATGCTAAATTAACCAAATATTTATTTACTGCACAATTCAAACTATGATAATATGTATAATCCGTATTATTCCACTAATAATACCATAAGGTTTATTGAATTGACTATTTGGTAAGGGTTAATTCATTTTTTTATCAGTCATTTAGAGGTTTTGGTAGACGACAATGTAACAATGCATGTCAGCCTCGCTCGTGAGGGTCACTAAGGGAAGAAAGGTTAATTCTTCTTCTATGCTATGCTAATTCTTCTTTAGGCTTAACTCTCCCATCCCTCTCAAAACAATATCACCTATAGATATTGACCCTCCTCAAAAAGCTAATTACACACTCACAGATTAGATAGATAATCAAATTAACAGATTAATAATTTATTAGAATAAATTGAGAATTTAAGGGCTGTCTTTTCTTAAATTTTTAGTGTTTTCTTTGATTTCAATTATTATAATATCCTCGGGATTCCCTAATATTAAGTCTCTCTATTGAATAGTGATATTCGAGGTCTTTAATTTCTTTTTAAAGCGAAGTAGCTAAGTACTCCCATATCTATCTACTCGTACTTGTTCACTACAGGTGCTCCTTCTATACTAATGAGACCGTCGACCTTACTCTCGCAATGCCCATACCATATCAATTTTGCGTGACCCATAGTGCTTCCTGTCATTACCTAGTTCGAGTCCGCGCTGATCATAGAGGTAGAATCGATTATTTTTATTATTACATACACCTATGTAAAGTGGAAGACACGTCAACCTTACTCTGTGGAACCCTGTCGCAATGACATTTTGCTATGATTCTTTGACAATCGTATACTAATGTTCAATCAAGTTAAAGCGACAAAGTACTAAAGGGCTACAGTCTGATGTATTGTCCACTGTACTAAAGTCGAGTTCGTAAGTGTATTATCTACCCAGTTATACGATCGCAATTTTGCACTAAAATTACTGGATTTATTTTATAAGACCGAACAATCTTCATGTTCACCCAGTTTGTATACAGTATTCAAATCAACTGAATCAGGTAACTCATGATTAGGGTTGCCACCCGTACTCTAAAATAGAGTATTGTCCTCTTTTTCGTGAAGGTGTACTTTATAATATACGACACGAATAAAGTACGCTAAAATACTCTATCTGGTTATGAGTACTTATGAGACTAAATAAATTGGTATCCAAAGTCACAAAATTGAAGTTTTTCCAAATATGTACGATATTTTTTTTCTGTGCCTGCCACTTCAGCGTTCACTGAGAGAGTTTTCTCCCTTATAAATGTAAAGTGGAGAGACGAAAGGAACAAAGTTACCCTAAACTTCATTAAAAACGAGCTGATCATATATTTTAATTTAAATTTTGATTGCAAAGAGGCTGTAACTATCTTCAAGAAAGACAAATATTTGTTAAATGTTGCGAAAAGTAACAAAAAATATATTTTTAAAGATAAATAAGTAAAAAATAAATATGTACTCTTTTTTTATGTTGTGTACTTTATTTTTGTTCTACCGAAATGAAAAAATACTCTATTCGTCCCAAAAAAAGGTGGCAACCCTATTCATGATCATCATTTATTAGCTGAAAATATCAGCTGGACGATTTTATACTTAGTTATTGAGTCTTACTTCACTGTACATTCTTAGATTACATCGAAGTAATAGTTGGTTTAATTAAATATAAGACTGATATTTTCAAATGTACGGCAGTTTATCTTATAGAAAGTTGAGCTGCGACGTTGATGCGCTTAAAACCTATCTCAAAAACAAATCTAATTAGGACAAATCCGTAAAATGACTATAAAAGAGTATACTTATATAAAATGAAATCATACACGACCAAATAATTACGTCTTTGTTCTACACCCACTCTCGTATTTTGCATATGCCTTCCTTATGTTTATTATTACGGTAAAGATTGCTAATAAATGTTTGTGCTGTATTTAGTTAACGTACTCGTATCGTGAAATCTATGAAATAATTTTGTTTCTTTACAACTTTGAGTTTGTTTGTTGTAACTTGAGAAATCATTTTTAACATACAATTATGTACAGTAAATTCAGGCTTTTAATTAGGAACCTAAAGTGTAAAATTCGTCCTGAATGCAATTACATCTTCCTAAACCTGAAATGTGACTACCTAATTCATTCAAGAAGATTGAAATCGGTGTTAGTGTAATAAACGTTTTACTATCCTTTTCATTTTTTGTTCTTTACGTAGGGTGTATGTCTATGGCAGGTGTAATTTCATATAGGTAGGTTGAACTAAATGAATTATAAAAATCGAACAGTCAAATTTATATCTAATATATTCATCTAACCCTGTCGTTGTTAAAATTTATCATTCGCTACTCCTCGTAATATTACCAATTAAACTTTCATAGCAGCAATTAATTGGGATTGTGTTAGAGATTAATTAGAAATTGTTGCTCAGATCCGCCGGAGATAAGCTAAATTGTTGAACCGGGCGCACCCAGGTCATTACACGAACGTTTAAAATGTGTTTTGTGTAACAATGGACCCGGTGTAATAGCCGAAGGGTATGGTCGAGAATAGGCTTCGTTCGTTTTGCAATATTGAGTGGCCTGTGGTAATTAGAGCCGCGTCCGGACGGTTACAGCATCCTGATCTAACGCGTATTCCACGACACCATGAACGTCGCTTACACCCTTAGACATACTTCAATAATCAACTTTATTGATACTGATTGAAAGTGTAATGTTAAATGCAGGTTTAAGGCTACTTTCCGTACTAACTTCATCTACGGTTCAACGTTTACGGCCGAAATCAAATGGCATATATGAAACTGGAGTACACAGTATTCTACTCCTCAACTTTAACAACACAGAGGCTATTTCTCTGTGAATTTGGTTTAGCTTGAACCCTTCTATAGTGTAGCAAGGATGGATATGGTCCCTTACCTGGACGGGTTTCGCAAGGAGCGCGCTATCGAATCGAATTGATATCGGCTAATTATAAGGTACAGTAGTAGTGGGCCGACGCGCGCGCAGCTGAATCAATTGCTTGCCACGTTCATGACGTTCATTCAGGCTTTTTACCATACGCGTATATATAGATAAAATGTAGATGTGACATAGGTATTATATGAATTTACTACCTACTCATTACTCATGTCACTTAAATTAAGATTTATCGATTAGACTGCCATAGTTATACTCATACGTAATCCAATATCACACGTGACACTATACTACTGTCTCTTCTAAGTCGTTTTTTCTCATGCTGAGGGTCGTGATCATTCTGAGAAATTAATCACATAGAACGACTCTCGTGGCATATTTATTGGGGTGGTTTGCCAATGCCGTCCCCATTTCACACACTGGTTATCTCAGTGTGCAGGTTTCCTCACGATGTTTTCCTTCACCATCAGAGCAGTGGGTAAATGTACGTAAGTCTTTCGACACATGGTCTTTTGGTACATGGCACTGCCTGGTTTCGAACTCGGACCTCCCGCATGGGAGTCCGAGGTCCTAGCCACGACGCCACCGACGATCTACTTATACTATAATAATAACTTTATTTTTCGGTTTATTCTGAAACATTGTATGTGTGAGTCGATATTTCACAAGCGGCTACCCGCAAAAAGAGCAGTTTACGATGTTGCACTATATTCACACAAAAAGATGGAATGTAACAGATAAACACGGGTCCATAAGCTATCTAAGCAATTACCAATTACCGCAGTCACGATTTGGCAGCTCATCTAAACACCACAAAATACTACCTGCGCTTAGAAGGAAGGGAACTCTACCTCGTTATAGACACGTTGATCTACACATTGAGTTTGGTAGTCGAGTAAATAGAACAATGTCGCATTGATACCTAAGATTAAATCATTTGTTTTATGTGCAAATGATACCTCTTACTAGATTGGGATGATACATAAAAGTTAAGAACTATGTAAGATTCATTAAACTTTATACCCAAGTTTACCTAAGACAAACAAATACTTCCTGCTAAACATAGCCACTGAAATATTTAATTGTCTTGCAAGGCTAAAAAAGAATTTTAAATCATAGTCATAATAAAACACACAAATCTAGACCTACCAGTCACATGACTACAGTGATTGATAGAATATACCTACAGCTATTTTAAACAGATAGATATATTTAGATTTATTTTATTTGTCCATCATTACGTAGGTACTCATATGGATATTATTTAAATTTTATGTACAAACAAATGAAAGTAAAACCAATATGACAAGTCGTTTGGCAGCTACTACGTCCAAAACAAACGGAGACAAATTAATTCACAAAAGATTTTCGAAGTATCAAGATAAAGATCGTGCGAGGTCGTTCGATCGCGTTAATCTGGGAAGTGTGGCCTTAGAAATCAATACAAGACATTAATTCCTGATACCTATATCTAGCCGTCATATTATCGACGGTCACGTCAGTGTCTCTGAAATACGTTTCCAATCTTACGTTTCTAAATACGGTGGAATTAATTTGGCGTCAAACAGCTGGAGGTTGTACCGAGGTCGATCGGCCCCGTTCGCTCTTCGCCGATAAAAAAAACCTCTTTTATTACCGCGATTGCAAGAGGACATAGTGAGTTATGAATAAGGCTTCTTTTATCGAGTATTTTATTGTGAGCGCTATAATGCCATAAGTTAAAATTTTTATAATGCCATAAGTTTTGAGAGCAACTTGGTCGAAGTCATCATTACAGTTGCGAAACGCTGTTTTTACAGCTTTTTAATAATGGAGTTATGTTTCATTCTTTTTTTATTATATGTACAAGGAGAGTAGATGAGCAAACCTGGCCACCTGATGTTAAGTCATCGTAGCCCATAGACATAATTCTGACCTCAATATATTATTATTTTGATACTTATTCTTATGAATAAGTTTATTTGTGCGGTAAGATGACAAAATATTCATAGTACATACACCAGTAGGATCATAAGCATATTAAACTAAATAAAATTAGTGAGCAACCAGTTAGTTTACAATAAACGCTGACCTCCGAACTAGGAAGTTCCTGTATCTCGGAGGACTGATCTCTTCTGTGACCAGTGCAAATTAACATGTAACAGAACAGACGTTGGCCAAGCCAAGAAAATATAAAACTGACATAATTTAAAAGAAAGACAAAAAATAACAATAATAAAGGTTAATATAAGGGGTGGTGGGAAAGCATTGCGTGATGAATGAATGATGGATTTTAATTATGGTTTAGAGGGTTTCAATGCGTTGCTCTTGTTCGTATGTGCCTGTAATTACGCTAGCTCTCTAACCCTTCGAATCAAAATACAGCAATGCTACATTGCTGCTTTGCGACAGAAATACGTAACAGGGTGGTACCACCTAAGGCTGACACTTTTTTTAGAACATGTTTAATAGAATTCGTTTATATACGAATTTGAATGCAACAAATAATTTAAGAGTTCTATACATATTATATGTACATATGTTTAGCCATTGCGCGTTCAAGTTAAGATATTAAGGACTCTCCTCAGAGTCATACTCATACCACCTTCAAATATTGTGGTGTTTTACATAATGCGTATGTTTGTGGACAGGCAGTGAGTCGTCGCCGGCGCAGGCAGCGCGGGGCGACAGTAACGAACCGCGTGCGCCGTTTAAGGACACATTATGTTGCCTTTTGACATCATTAAGGCGATTCTAACCGGTTCGCAGATCCTTCACATTACGGAACACTCGTAATAGTATGGGACGTGTAAGGCCGCACATCGGGAGGCGCCATCGGCGCGGCGATAAGTTAAGTTGTTTTGAATAGGCAATATTATATTTCTTATCCGGATAAATTCAAGTTGTATGAGGTCTTCCGGCTCCTTATAATTGCAACAAGAGTGGTTGTATTTCACCATGGAATCTCATGAAAATCATAAATGTAGATTTTTATACAAATCTCGAAACTTATTAGGATACTACACTATTTTTAACGGAAATCACTGCTTTGCTTACTACCTAAAGAAATGTGCTACTAAATTTTCTAGAGGACAACTTAGGCCGAATGCTGACCGTGATTTCAAGAAACGTCCTTAATGTTAACGCTTCCTTAAGTCTCGTGTTATCTCTATTGAGAGCTATGGTGTATAAAGGGATAGCATGTATTTTAACTTTTCGTATAAACAACAACTGATTTACAAGTAGTTTTAACTAAAGCCAGTCAACAGAACACAAGGGCAAAACTTTTGTGGCCTCTACACACAGCTCGCAGCTATTTTCCTAATGTTCTGGTTGTGATGTGTTCACACATAGAATTAGACATCAAACGCTTATTAGTAACAGACAGGAAAATTATCTATCTAGATCTAGTTAGATACTCGTAGCTCACCTCTCGCCGTTTCTAGTGTACCTAGCAATTATAAAAGCTGCATTCTGCGAACGTATGTCATTATACTATTAAAGATTTCTGTAATTACTATTATATTTGTATTAGATGGAAAGTCTAACTTATTTCTCAAGGCAATGTCAAAATTCCCTATGGTATTGTTGGTTTAGAGATAAGACATGAAGACAGAACGAAATTACTTTGAATTTGCGACCGTCCCGATCAGTGGCAATGGTCTAGTAAAATGAGCTATAACTTTTACCTTTATATAACTTTTGTAATTCAATAATTAAATTCAGATTTTTTACACTACTTTACTTTATTTGACCGATTGAAAACTGCTCAAACTGGTCGAGAAAGGACATAAACATAAATTATGTTAAAATAAGGAGCTCTAGGTATATACTATAGGCTTTAAATCAAACTGGTTGGACATTACAAGTACTTTCATCCAAAGAATCTGCTCCAAATTAATTAATATCGTCACAATTGTCGTTTGTTTCAAATTTTATTACGCCTACAACAAGTTTTGTTTAAGTAGCGATTAGCTCCTTAATTCTAATTGTAAAAATATGGACCAGGGTTGACCAACTTTTTAATTTATTTCGTCGTACATATTATTATTTTTAAAAGCTTATTATGTCTAAAGACACTATTACTAAACTACGCCTAAGCGAGAAAAAAGAACTGAGGTGAGTTTTTAAAAGTTAATTGGTTTGGTAGTAAAATAACAAAAATAATTAATTATAACTCTACTTTAATTCAAGGGACACCTCTAGTCCCCAATAAATAGTGGAAGACACATCAAGCTATACTGCCTATACTCTAAACCGAAAAAGTATTAAGTCTGATCTTTCGTATACTGATTCCACATTATCGAGTACCATCTTCGCTCTATTTTATGAAGATGGACCACGACGCGAGTTTACCATAGAACTATATACAGCGTCAATTCGGGGGATGCATATAGAGAAATTTTACTATATATTTTCCCGTATTTGGATTTTTTATTTTGAGGTTAGTTGCCCTCAAAATATTTTTTTATATATACTAAACATTCACCAGTCATTTTTATTATAACACAGTTAAGAAATTCTCTAGTTTTGCCACCCCTGACATCATTTTGGTCATTACTCTGCGTCGGCGCAGACTGAAAGCGTTTACATGTAGCATTTAAACGGAAGATTGATGAGTCGGTACGCCGCGTGACACGACCAGTAATAATGATACTGTGATACTGGATCATCCCATCCATTATGAATTTACATAGTAATCATGTTTAAACTATGGCAATAAAATACCCACAAAAAAATTTGTGGCGACTGTTGAGCGACGTGTACTTTATTTGTAAATAAAACGTACTGCGTCGTATACGTAATAAATAATTGTTTTTAAAGAAAACAAACAGTACAATCGGAAGAATTCTATCCTTTTTGCTCTTACTAATGGCACCTCAGCTCTGTGGTATCATTGCGCTGCGCCATTCAATCTTTGTAACTCATCTTCTTCTATACATCCACCTAACCCCCAAGTCTTCTATAAACAGAAGTAAATCCACTAGTGTTGCCCATAAGGCAGGTTTTGTATCGATAAGTTGGTACGAATGTATCGTTCAGGTACGGCTAGGGTACGCGTGCCTAGCTCGTGCCAATTTGTGAATAGCGCCGGACGCTCCGGGCAGCTTTCTTTCCTCCATTGCTAAACTTGTTAGTTGAATATCACTGCTGTGTCAAATAGGGATGGTTGGTTTAATATATTAAATTAATTGTCGATATCGATTTTAAGTTCTCGTTTTGAACCATAAAGTTATCACTGTGTCAGGTATGGTTATGTGATGTCTCTCTTTATGTTTTAGGCTTTTTAGTATGGTATTGGATCAATCTATCTCACGATGAAAATATTGTTTTTAGCTACAATAAGTATTTACCTAGTTTTTTGCAGATAAAGTACGTAGACTTAAATACGTAGGTATCAATAGAAAAGGGCGATATTATTATTATAGCATACAGTAATATATGAAACTTCATTAAAATTCTGGCTAGGTAACCTTAAGTTTAGTGATCTCTCTTTATAGAGCTATGACGTGAAAGGAACATAGAACCTATGTCATAATGGATTTTAGGATGCTTCATGCAACTGTCAGATAACATTGTTTTAAAAGTAGAAATAATAAGGACGTTTAGTTTTATGAACTATCGCAGAGAGCACTATCCAATGGTCATTTATTGATCTGGAAACCTCACGCCTTTAGCACACTGCAGCGTTTTTGAAACAGAATCGGACCCAACTCAGAGAAATCTAGAAAACCCAAAAATAAATTTCCATGAGTTCTATCCAATTCAAATCGCTGCAGTGTGGTAAATGGTCATTTGTTTATCGATAAAAGTCGGACGCATCACTAAAAACTCTCGTGATGGCCTCGCGAGCTACTCTGCCTACCGGCCGCAGCTCATTAGAATGATTGATGCTGTGTTTGAATGCATAAATATGCGCCTACCGAGGCATTACAGCAGTCACGAGCCACAACACGCGTATAATGAACACAATGCACGAGATCTATTGCTGTGGATGGGCCGCAGACGCGCCTCCGTCTGTTACAGGTTGTTCCATGTAGGAAAGAGACTATATGGAATTATTAGAACTTCATCCCATGCCGTTGATTCTAAACTATTATTTTACACCTTCGATCTAGTATTCAATGAAAGAGCTCGACGAGGGCTTTCTGAAAATCTTGGTTATACAGTGCAGACCCGGGCGGATGCGGAGATATTAACCCTCAAAGTTTTAAAAAAATCCGATTTTCAAAGTCATCCTGCTTCGTTGTCACAATTATTTCCAGGTATTTTTTAGCATGGGTTGAGAGACAACAAATGACCATTTATAAAAATATTTTGTTAGACCATAACTTAAGGCCAGGTTTGATTTTATGACTGTTGAAATTTGGTACATTTTCGGAATTTAAAAAAAAAGTACCACAGCATGAAAGTGGTTATTTGGGTGATACATAAATCACAAATTAGGACTTGTTGAGCGGTTTCCATTTTATGTCCACTTTTATTTTTCAAATTTTAATCGGTTATAAAATCTTAACCGTTACTCATTTTTTTATTAGAAATAGCGAATTCGTAAAGTAAACTAGTAAACTAGTTACAATCACCGATCAACATCATTTTAATACAGGTAAGTTTTCTTATCTGTATTAAAATGACCGATCAACATCATTTTAATAAAGATAAGTTTTCTTATCTGTATAAAAATGATGTTGATCGGTAATACAAATAAGTTTTCTTATCTATATTAAAATGATATTGATCGGTGAGTGTTTTAGATACATAAAAGTAAAAATAATATTTTGAGTAGTTTTCTCGGCATCCGCCCGGGTCCGCGTTGTATGACCGAGTTTTTCGGAAAGCCCTCCTCGACCTCTATCGTTCTAGACTAGTTTGGTGGTGTAAAAGAATAATTTGGAATTCACATCAATACCGGATGATGTACTATATAGGGAATTACAGTGGAGAGACAAAGACAGAAAGTTATCATGAAGATAGATATTATGTGACTGCCTCGGCATGCCTCGAAAAGAAGCTAAGAAGCGAAAGATGGTTTTTATTGTTCCAATAACACGATTTATCTAAGTAAGAGAAATGATTTAAATTATAGATTAAGATGCTTTATTTTCACTTTTCACGCTGGCCTGCCTACTTTAGTACGTATTAGTAGATTTTATGCTGTTTCGGTCAACTCTACTCTGTGGAATAATTGGAATTGGAACCAGTATTGTAGGCAAATAAAATGTTTGTGTAACGAGTGCTGACTTTAAAAAAATCAACATTTGTAGGGTAGTTTCCAAGTATCAAATATTAAATGCATTGCTTAAAAATTAAGAAATAGTCAAAAATTGATGGTCAAAAGTCGTTGCCATAGACATAGCAAATACAAGTTTCGCTGTATCGAACAGTAGTACCTATCCTTCCTTCAGTTTCATCTTCATTGCTTGCTTTATTTTTATTTATTTTTCTCTATTTTATACAATAATACCTACATACATACCTTCCTGTACTCTAATGTATAATTTAAAAGTACCTTCCTTCTTTTCTAATATTTTATTTGTGTTTATTAATATTTCCGTTATTTATTTATATGTTCCGGTAGTGTATTATTAGGGAGTGATCCCTGGCACTCAGGGGATGCCTGAAAATCAGCGCCGAAGTGCTAAAAGCGCTCCGGCAACAGGCTGAGGCAGTCCCCCTTTTCCGGTGCTGCATATCACCTTCATCAAACTTAATTACTTTTGCTTATTTATTTTGGTAATATATTTGTTTAATATTATGTTTGTCTTCTGTACCTAATTGTTTGTATGTGTGTATCGGAAATAAATAATCTTTCTTCCTTCTTTCTTTCTTTAAATGTGAAAAGAGAATTAAAATTCATTGAAAAATAAAATAACTACAGGCAATCAACAATCAGAACGGTACAAAGAAATGGCAATAAGTTTTATGACGTAACTGTTCTCTAGCGCCATACAAGTAGGTACTGGCTGCTTAAAAAGGACTTTTGCTAGAAAGGGACAGAGCATCAGTCCAATACTAACTTTAACCATTAATATCTCTGACGTTAGTTGAGATATCGAAAAACTAATTTTAGATCCGTCTTTAGTATGTCCATGTAAGTTGATTGATGCAATAAAAAATAGGTTAATTCCGTATTAGTGAAACTGATTTTTTAAGTTCTCTAATTAAAGTACCTCAAATAGCGAAAATAGTAGCATCCTGTGTATGCGTGAGCTCAGTACAAATAATTATGGAGATAGTCGTGGATGATAACAATTAAATTAAGAGATGTGTGTCCCTCGCGTGACCACGTGGCGTGCTCGCTCTTTTGTAATAGCTTCTGTAGGAAATTCTGTCCCGTTCGTGTGTCTTAACTCTTAACATAAGACCACTTTGTCTTTGTGCATGTGCGATGTCCACTATAAGGGTTAATTTAGTCTTTATATTTTTTTAATAACTAAAATTGATTATATTTTAATCATTACCTACCTATATTCTTCAGTAATCATACAGGCTAATGGTACAGTCGACCACAAGCTATAGTATACCATCTATCAAAAACCCTTGAATAAATCTCAACCTTATTGCGCAGTCGCAATATGATATATTTTAGATTCTCAAATTTGACGTTTGGGTAGGTTGACTGTGGTCGACAGTACACCACAATGGTGTAGCGGACTACGATACAGCAAAGTCTCGTGCGCTAGCCGTTGAACCATTTACCCTGGAGAATTCGTTTTTTTTGTATTCCTCTACTTCTTCGCTCGGGTCTGTGGTTCTTAAAGTGGAGTTTCAACATTTTCCAGTAAGTTTATGTTTATCGTACCAATATGAATACTATATATGAGTTCAAACCTATTAACGTAGCGAAAGAGTTAGCAGTTAAATCGTGGTTCGAGAGCTGTGGTATTGAAATAGTCAGCCTTAAATTAATTGTAATTTGTATTTACAGGATACCTCAACAAACTCAGGCTCATGTTGCAATATTCCTTGAAAAGCTGGACAAATTACTCTTTACTATAACCAATAAAAAACCAAAACATAAAATAGTCATCTGCGGTGATTGGAATATAGATTTATTAAAGAAAACTTCATCTTTACAGAAACTTCAATGTATTTTGAGCAATTATAATATGGAAACTCACATACAAACCGCCACTAGGCTGAAATCATGTATCGACCAAATATCGAGCAATATTAAACAGGTAACGGCGGACGTTCTTTACCTATATCTCTCCGATCACGAAACTGCACAATCAATATCCTTTAATATAAAACAGGTCAAAACACCTATGAGTTGGTATGAATATAAACATGACTACAGTGATGAAAACATACAAAAATTTTACCAATGTATTTCAGCCCTAACATTTTCAGAAATTGATGAATATGACGATGTTGATAAGGCATTTACGTATTTTCATGAATTAATTTTGCTATTCTATAATTTATGTTTTCCTACAATAAGAGTAAAAATAACTAATAGACTCAATAAAATAAAATGGATGACAAAAGGGTTAAAACGAGCAAGTAAAGTTAAAAGAAGTCTTTATCTAAAATACAAGAAGACAAGCTCAGACAAAAATATAAATAAAACCAAATATAAACATTACTGTAAAATATTAAAAAAATGTATATTTGATGCACAAAAAATCTGTAATAATAAATACATACATAAAAATACAAACAAGTGCAAAGCAACCTGGAATGCAATTCAGAAAAATGCAACAGATAAATCTCGTAACAAAGACATTAATTTAATAATACAAAATGGTGTAAAATATTCCAATCTGAATGACATCTGTAACGCATTTAATAATTTCTTTATTAATTTGACAAATAACTTAGCGACTAATCAAAAAAATTCCAATGACGACTACATCCAAACCCGATCGAGCAAAACCATATTTCTGAACCCTGTTGATGCACAGGAGATACTTAAAATAATTATGGCCCTAAAAAATTGCAATTCTGTAGGATATGATGACATAAACACTAAAATATTAAAAGTGTGCGGTCCACATCTGTGCAAACCATTAGCTTACGTTATTAACTTATCACTTTATCAAGGACGATTTCCAGACAGGCTTAAAATTTCAGTTGTTAAACCTTTGTTCAAAAAAGGAGATACTACCGATTTAAATAATTACAGGCCAATAACCCTTATACCGATCATTGCAAAAATCTTTGAAAAAGCAATGCAAAGTAGGCTGTATGATTTCATAACAAAAAATAACATAATAAAACCGGAACAGTTTGGATTTCAAAAAGGAAACTCAACAACTTTAGCTTGCTTCAATCTTATAAAAAATATTACTGAAAGCCTTCAAAATAAAACACCTATAGCAACTATATTTCTTGACATGAGCAAGGCCTTCGACTTCGTAGATAATTGCAACCTCTTACGTAAGCTTGAGAAATATGGTATTAGAGGTAATGCTTACAGCTGGTTAGAAAGTTATCTAAAAGGTAGACAGCAGTGTGTTGAGTTGTCTGGAATCTCCAAAACAGAGAGTAAAGTAGCACTCAGAATTACTCAGAGATCAAACTTTCGTGGAAACAGCTCTGGCGTACCACAAGGTAGTATTTTAGGACCCCTGCTATTTCTACTGTACATAAATGATCTCCCAGAAGTAATTGATCATCAATGCATTCTATTTGCTGACGACACAACTCTAATAGTAAAATGTGATCAAAAAGAAACTTTTGAATCAAAAATAAACGAATCGTTAGATAAGATTGTAAAATGGATGGATAACAACAATCTACACTTAAACATTAATAAATCGAAAGCCATGCAATTTTATTCATATAACGCGAGACCCTTGCAGCTGCATGTGAGTCATGACGGCAGAAGAGTAGAGGAAGTAAATTCCACTACATTTTTAGGTTTTGTTATTGATACACATTGTAGCTGGAAGGCCCATGTTGAGCATATTTGCGGTAAATTGGATCGTTTTGTATTTGCGCTAAGACGCCTAAGACAGACAGTGTCGCAACAGGCTGCAATTACCGCTTATCATGGATATGTCTCTTCTGTGCTCAGTTATGGTTTGATTTTGTGGGGTAACTCAGTAAACGTAGACCGAGTGTTCCTCATACAAAAAAAGTGTATACGAGTAATATGTGATGCATGGTTCTTAGATAGTTGTAAACCTCTTTTTAAGAAACTAAATATATTGCCACTCCCATGCATGTACATAAGAGATATCTGCGTGTTTGTTAAACAGCATCCAATGTACTTTAAAAAACATTCAGATGTTCATGAAAGACAAACCAGACACAAAGACAGGCTATACCTTCCGAAATGTACCTTGGACATATATAAGAAAAATGTATGTTGTATGGCAATATACATTCATAATAAGTTACCATCTGAATTGAAAGCCATGCCGTTGAATGAATTTAAGAGGAAAATTTATATTTGGTTGATGAGTAATTGCTTCTACAGTGTAAAGGAATTTTTTGAACACAAAGTTAGTGCTTAATAATAATATTTGATATAAATAATTTGACATTTAAATTAAATTGACATGTAATCACTATATTAATATTTCTTGTAAATAGTTCTCGTAATCTAAAGCGTATTAGTTAGCTTCGTAACAATTTTTTTTTTTTAAATTTTAAATTTTATGTTATCTATTATATAAATTTGCACACCACAATGTGGTAGGATATACTGGAACTACCTATGTAATTTTAAGATCCTTCATAACGTATATTCTTGCAAATAAAAATTCATTTCATTTCATTTCATTTCATTTCATATTTCACCTGTTGGAGCACAACATTGAGAAATTGTTGCTGATAAAAAAAAACTTGACTGATTGTCGCATTTAGAACCGTTTAATGTCCAATACTTAATTGATTTCAAAATTTTTTGTAATGAGGCCGTTCCAGAAACAATAATTCAACACATTTATGCTATGATACATTTATTGGACCAATCCATATAAATCGAAGCGCAAAAACGAAGCCCGCGCCGGCGCACCTTGCTACATCAAAATTGCTAGGTCGTCATATGAATAATACATGGGATATGATGTATTATAACCTTATTGGTGCAGTTATGACTTCAAACCTAAGCTTTAGAAATTAATATCTGATTTCTAATGAAGGGTGAAATAAGTATCAAGTAAAGTTCTGTCTGTCAGTAATGTATGCTGAGCAACGAAAGCAGAGAGCGTTCGTTTCGCTCGTTAAGCTTACGTCAGTATATAGCACATACGTCACTATGTAGCACATACGTCAGTATGTAGCACATTGTGGTAATAGGTATATATACAAGATTTTTATTAAGCTTACGTCAGTATATAGCACATACGTCACTATGTAGCACATTGTGGTAATAAGTATATATACAAGATTTTTGACTTTTCTCTTTGATGGTGGTACATTTGCTAGTTACTGTTATTACAGCAAATGACTTTCTCATCACCTACTATATAGTGGCATCGAATAGAAATCAATCGATGTGGTTACCCCGACCGCTTCTTTTGAAACCGCAGGTCGTTTTGAAAGCACGGTGGCCTATATCTTAGGCTTAGGTGTCTATACACAGGTAGGTGAGTATATTTTATACATATACAAGTTTAACTTTTGGATTATCTAATTGTATAAAAAATCGTTGGCTACTGACCTGAGGTCTTATAGAACATATGGAATGCGTTCACTCAGATTAAACTGAAAATGGACTGAAGACGCGCGTCTTGGATAAAGCTATGTCCAGCAGTGGACTGCAAAATGCTGGTGTTGATGATACTTTTGGAAACAAACATTCCTTGAATGTTATTTCTGTATTAGCTTTTAAGTTCAGTACTTTAGTATTTATTGGAAATGTAACAAATCAAAGATTTCTGAGAATTGCTTTTCGTATAACGTAGAACTGAATCGCTGTTCGTGTGAATTCCTTCACAGCAGGGAGTTTCGAAGCTGGACAGCTATTATAGCTCGTGGCTAGAGCCTTACAGCGGTCGAATCTTCGGCTTTATTACGATGTTGGCTACATCTTGTGTTAATTCCTGTGAGTGTACGACAATCATATTATTATGCAGAAGGTAGTTTAGATGTCGATTTATAGGACATATTTATTGCCATATTAAAAGTTAATGAATTTACTGATTTTTTCCCTACCCATTAAGACATAGATTTAAAGTCGGAATCGTCCTAGACCAGTGGTTCCTAACCTTTTAGTGATGAGGGATCATTTTATTAATTTTTTGTCTTACCATGGCTCACCAACTGTTTGGCGGTAATGTAAATTATTATAAGGTTGTTCTATAAATAAAACACTTATGAAATTATTTAAAACCAAGAGTATTATATTATTTGCGAAAATTTTACTATACCTATTATTTAATTAGCTAGTGCGATTTTTGTGACTGCATACTATTTACTAACTGCTGAATACTTGGTTCAGTGCTACTCAAAGCCTAACGCATGTCTGCAGTGGCATCCAAACGTTTTTGATGATTATTTTTAATTATCAAAATAAGTAGTACATAAGTATGTTGTTGAAAATACAGTTAGGTAACGTAAAGCTATTTCTTGAATTTTAGGGAAAGACATTGTTTACTGGCTCCAAAAATTTTCAAGTGTAATTTCTGTCTCGAATGTATCCTTGCAGTTACTATCGTGTTGTATTTCAATAAACTCTTTTTGAATTTCATCAGACACCTCAGAAATGTTGACAATGAAAGGATTCCGATCAGATCGTTGTTATTTATTTAATAACTTTAATAATTGTATGATGACTTCGCAGACCACTTCGGGTGCTTTTAGGGACCACTAGTCCACATATCACCGGTTTAGAAAGAACCACTGTCCTAGAGGTCATTTAAAGATCAGATTGACCCCAACGGCGAGAATATGTGAAACGAAGAATTTCTGTAGAGGAAGCAAGAGATGCATGCCAGGACAGAGATTCGTGCGTCGCTCCTTTCTCTCTGCCTACTCCGCAAGGGATATAGCGTGAAGTTATGTATGTATGTAATAACTTAGCTAGTACAGACATTAAAAAAAATCTCGTCTTTCGATTTAAAATCAGAACGTGAACAAATAGAATCGAATTTGGTCGAAAAACCGAGTCTATCTCTAGAAACAAATATTGGACACTCTACTCGTACCTCGCATTTTAGTAACAGACGTGCAAACGTTATTAATTGTTTATTTATAACTTGTTGCCAATTGAAAAGCCGATAGGTATGTTAGAGTAATCCAGTTTACGGCACAGATACTTGCTGGGTGGACATTCCGTGAGATGTTACGGTTTTTACAACACCTGAACGAATCGAGATTCTAATGGAGGTATGGTATGCTTGAAATCCTAATTGTGATGGCGAGAAAAACTTTTGAATTAAAATAGAGATCTCTTTCTTTTGCAATTTGTCTCGTATAAGATATGTAGTAAGTATTTCACCTAAAATCAGGATTAAAGCAATATTTTTAAAATATACACATAACAGGAGGATTCCATGGAAAATAAAATAAAGCGCAGGGTAGATATACACCATTTATAATTTAAACCCAAGCAAAATTTGTTTATATTAATTACTACGAATACGTAGGTATACGAATTCTTTACAGCTTTGTAATAGGATTTAACGCCTAAACACACTTGCGCTGCGCGGCACTGCACGGCAGAATTTCTTTATTTGAGTTTGTATGGAGCTAAACGCAGTTATGCTGCACTACGCGACACGTCGTCGCGGTCTCGTCTCGGGAGTGGGGCGCGGCCGCGGGGTGCGGGGGAAGGAACTGCCGCGATTGATTTTTGACGTGCTGACAGCCATAGAGGGTAGAAATACCCCGACTAGAAATTTAACTGTCATTAAAAGTAAAAAGGAGATTAAATCTTATTGCCATACACACAAGGTTGAAAACTGATTAGTCACGTCACAGACGTGTTCGCTGTGCAATTCCGCGCATTGCAGCGCAGTCCAAGTGCGTTCAGTTCAAAATAAATCGGTCAAAATGCGAAAACATTTACAGAAAGTGTATAATTTCGGAGGCAATTTTAAACACTGAATTATAAACTGAAGAAATCCATAATAACATCAATCAGAAAGTTGAAACCCTTGGCTCTGATATTCCCATGCATATTGACATTGATTTTGAAGTCATCAGTTGAGTAAAAACATGCCGGCATTGAGGAATACAGTATGTAACGATAACCATCAATTGACATTACATACATTACCGACCCTAACATGTACTTAGATACTGAAGGCAGTATCTGTCGGTAATTTAGGTATGTATTTCGATAACTTTCTTCTGTTCTTTTATTGTGATGCAATTACATTAGTTGTTCTTTGTTCTTTGGCGAAGTTCACAGAGGTTGCTTATGGATTTATATCGTCCCGGATATAAAAGTAATTCTGAATTTAATATTAATTTAAAAAAATTTAATATAACAGAATTTGTATTTTGTGTGCTGTTTACAATACAATTATGTTAAGCGTGTAAGTTGTAAACTTTGTGTGTACTAAAACAAAAGCTATTGCACAAAATAGAAAACTTTGTATTGAAGTTAATTTTCATGACTTAATTTTTACTTTAATTTTTATTATTATTTGTTGGGTAATTTAGCAGATTTTTTTTTCTCTAAAATTATAACATTAATTATATATAAGTAATCGATATAACTACACTGGGAAGCAAAAATACAAACGATCTATCTCTTCAACTTTCGGAGATATCACGGTTTTTCTAAGTGACCCGTTATTTTTGCGTCCCAGTGTATAATATCGACTTTTTTACATTACTTACATTTATTCCATACAAGTTATTTGTAGCACCCTGTGTGTGGTAACTACCTGAAGCCGACTCACGTAGGTTGATCTCGTTTTTTTTGTTCCTTTAACAGGTTTTTTCTCGGAGAAAAACTTACGCACTCATCGGTGATTGGTGATTGATCGAGAAAGTCCGCTCATTTGGGTGATACTTGAAACTATAATAGGATCTTTTTAAAGTACCTGATGTGATGATACTGATACTTACTTAAGTACAATTAATGGCTATAGAAAATGATATTCCAGGCTATTGCAGTCTGTCCGTACTATTAGGGTACTAATGGATTAACTCTACTATAGTAGCTGCAGTTCGATATAAACCATTCATTAAACCAATGTTTGAAGATTTAAATTAAAAAATATTTTTTTTTATTTTTCGTCAAGTGAGCTTTGCTAATCCGATTTCTGTGGGAAAGCCTTTATGAATGTACATTGGCGGGGGGTTAATGTATCCAATATAGGGCGGCTGAAGTACTTACTGACGTCAAAAGAGTTTACGATTCGTGATCCCACTAATTTGGCCCACTAGTGGTACAGTATGTCGATATAATGGGCGCGTGGTCCCACTGACTGGCGGGATCATCAGTCAGCGGAAATGCAGTTGCTCTTGGTCCCACTAATTTGGCCATAAACAATATCCCAATATTTTAGGAATTCAACATTAATTGGGAAATAGAAATGTCAACATAATTAACGGGTAGGTAGTTTACTTCTAGCTGTTTATTTCTTTCGGTGTACAAAACACATCTGAAGGACTTCATTACACTTGGAAATAAAAATAGAGTGGGACCACGAGCCGAAATCTATAACTATTACTGGTAGTCTCACTATGCAGTGGGACCACGAACCTACCTTTTTAGGCTAGTAGGGCTACGAGTAATGTTGAGACAATGTAGCTGGAACCACGAGTCACACAACGTCAAAAGGTAAAAAAATCTAGACTGTTCGTAACCTACACAAAATGATCCCATTTATTTTCTGCGATTATTCATACCTTTCTACGTTACTATTTTGACAAATCTTTATTTAAAAAAAAGTTGTGACTCTCCACTAGTGCTACTACCACCTCTTTGCTCTACTAACTCCTTGACGACAATCAGTGAAACCAGTCGCGTAGTACTGACCAAATGAAAAACTGTATCAGCGTAGAAAATCACCTAGCGGGATGCTATAGAGAGTGAAAACAGCCCGACGGCTGACCGCCTTAACTAGAGCCTTTATTTTCGTGTATTTATCTAGAGCAGTGGTTAGGGACGCAGTTCCTGGCTCACTGGTCCCTGGTATGTTTATCATACACCTAGTCCAATGTTGCTAGGCTAGTATTTTGGAATTCTGCAGCACAGATATAGAATTTCCTTTTAGGAAAAAAACCCAATGATCAGTTTAGTCGTAAAGTACTTCGCAGAGCAAGTATGGAAAAAAATGCCGTTGAAAAAATGTAAAAGTAGAAATAAAAAAATAAAAAAATATGTTACGTGTTTGGATGCATATAACAACTTTTTTGTTTCCATACTTGCTCTGCGGTGTACTTTTTCTTAAAAACTTAATAATAGCTTTCGCACTCAACCAAAACACAGTCAAAAGGAAACAACAGTCGTATAAATAGCATAGCATATTACTTTTTTATTATCTATGGAGAAGCAAACGGGCCAGTTAGTGGTTAGTATCGCCCATGCATAGATATGTCACCTAACTTTAATGTTATTCGAGGGATTTCGACGAGCTCCTGATCTTGAAGACTTAAATGTAGTGCCTCTTATAATAATATACAATTACGCTGGCTCTCTTACCCTTCAAACCGAATGAATGCAGGCATTGTTGCTTTGTGGCAGACTGTGCACTGTATCGTACCGCCCGCCTTCCACTACTTTTTTTTTACTACAGAAATCTTCTTCTACTGAGTCAATGTCAACACGAGTCGAGCATCTAAAGAATTAAAAAAAAAATGATTTCCCTGTCTGTTTAAAATAAACAATTGTTCATAGTTGTACTAAAGCTGGCAATACCATCGAGATGCCATCAATACGCCTATTATAGAGACAGCCATCAAGTGAGAATGACCCGGAGCGATCGCAGGGTGTTATTTGTCGGCGTAGTTAGCTGATTGTTATGTTTGTTTGCATTAAAATGCTTGGCCGTTTTAGTTTCATACTTATTCTATATCGATTTGCTGTAAAATATCATATATTTTCCCATAGATGTAGTGATATTACTTATCGGCGCATAACAAGAGATACGTGGCGCAGATGGAGCGCGGACGAGACGTTTGTATTTTGAACAGTGTTGAGCTGCTGATTGGCTCAAAACACGTAGAAGAGACGTGAAGGAGGCCTGTCATATTTTAGCTGATAATAAAAAATGAACTTTATCGACATTTGCACACGGTTGAAAATTAGACGGTCGCGAGGTTCGCCCGCGCCACGACTTCCTCAGATGTCTTTTTGGTGTGTCCTGCGGCTTAGGATATGTACGAGCCCATATCTGTGCTCTTTTATTTTTTAATTTAGTATTCCCGTTCGTATGCTCCTTCTATCTGTCTGTAGTAATTTGCAATTTTTTGTTTGTTTTCACAATTTTGTTTTTAAAAATTCTGTTTCATTGACGTCTACTCCGTGTCCTTATTATAGGTATCAGCTGAGACTGCGGTAGGTAAATCAAAAGTTTAGACTTCAATAAAAGGAATGAGGTTCTTGGAGATGGAAACTCGCTTGCTTGCTTGGTTGTAAAGATGTGCGGTACGGAATGCAACATCCCTAATTAGTATAAACAGCGCCTGCGCGGAAGATCCCAAACGCGCCGAGTATCTCGCGCAGCTCATTATTTTTTGGAATTCGCTCTTGTTTTGTTTGCAACTTTTAATGCTGAAATCACAGTACAGTCGGCAAAGAAAGTTAATTAACACATTCAAAAGAAAACACATTGATACTTACTGTTAAATATTGTTATTTTTTAATATGTTAGCCTATATACTGTTGCGGCATCATATACTACATACTGTACGGACCCCGCGTACTGTTTACCGATTTGTGAACTTCAAGTGTAGTAATATTTTTTAGTGTTGGTTTTTAATATTTGGTAGTGGTAGATCCTAAAGTGAAGGATCGCCTGGGGTGGTACCACCCTCTTATCTATTTCTACCGTGAAGCAGAAATGCTTGCATTTCTGTGTTTCGGTTTGAAGGGTAACAGAGCCAGCGTAATTTCCGGCACATGCGGCATTCCATCTTAGTCCTCAAGGTTAGCAGCGCATCAAAAACCCTCTAATATTAATACAGTGAGGTGAGATGTCTATAGGCGACGGTGACCACTTACCATCAGGTGGCCCGTTTGCTCGTCTGCTCTCCTTATTTAATAATATTTTTTTTTATTAAACACATTACCCTCCTCCTTCGGCAGTTGGGTAAAAAATATGTGCACAGTGATTTTCGAAGCTAACCGTATAGTCAATTGCCAATGTATTTTCTTTGCTACCATACCTTTGTTAAATGTCGAGTAAAAAAAGCTAACGGGATCGGACTTAACCCATAGAAATTAATTTAGAAAAAAAAAAGGTTTCGCTTCCATTTCAAAATAGCTGCAGTGTTCTAAAGACTTAATAGAATTCATCATCATCAGCAGCCTATTCTAGTCCACTGCTGGACATAGGCCTCTCCCAGGGCGCGCCATTGAGCCCGATCTTCGGCTCTTCTCATCCAGTCGCTGCCAGCCACCTTACGTAGATCGTCGCTCCATCTAGCAGATCATCGTCCCACACTACGTTTGCCCAAACGCGGTCTCCACTCCAGAACTCGTCTACCCCAGCGGTTATCGGTTCTGCGACAGATGTGACCGGCCCACTGCCACTTCAGCTTGCTAATCTTATGAGATCTATTGAGATAATCTTAATAGAATTAATTTTGACAAATTGTCCGGACTTGTCCCCTACTAAACCAAAATGTTACATAAATCTTAGTATTGGTCGAAAGCATTTTGAATCCTGTTTTTTATAAGTTTGGAAATGCCATTACATTTGAGCTTTGAAGATTAATGCCAAATTAAATCAATAGTAGTTAAGCTACATACCTTGTTACACCCATCTATGTATAAAATAGCAGATAAATTATTGGTAATGTGTCGTGGACGAATATGACCAACCTCATTTCGGAGTTACAGTTATGTAATTATTGGGTCAGGTAATTCAATTAAAATCATTGCATAGTGTTAGATTGTTCCTGTTCTTTGAGTGGTCAAGATCTACTTTGTGTCGTTGAAAAGAAATAACAATTGCCTTACACGATTTGTATTCATTTATTAGACTACGAAAAAGGGGTTTAATCGTGTCGATATACAACAAAGGTAACGCAGTCTAGTTTACCAAAATAAATACCGATTTCGTAGTTCAATAATGAATTTCTTTACATATAACTCAAAATTAAACATTTAAGAAACCCCCGATTTACCATTGTGGAGATCCCCTTATTTTTTCCTGGTCTTCATCAGATCCTCAAGGTTTCAGATGTGGGAAGCTCACCATAGTCATAAACATTTGAGCTCAAACTCGAACCACCTAACTGTTACCGTTCCATAGATCCCAATATACTCCAAGATCTTAGAACCATTGATCAAATTTTCATCTGACATGGCTAAGAATATTCAGCATATTAGACCTGCGGCGCCTTAAGGCGGAGCGCGGTCTTCTGCCTCGCCATGGCTAACATAAAATTCATAGCCCCACATAATTTCAATTTATTTTTTGGTCGCCACCTGTTATTTTTTTTTTTCTCTTGAAATGTCTCAGGATTCTCTACGACTTTAGGTACAACAACCTTGGGATCTTCAAGGCCAGAGTGAATAGGCATTTACTGGACCTGCATGCTCCATCGTCGACCTCATCTTTGCTTACCATGCGAGATTGAGGTCAAATGCGGGTTTAGTCGTCAATAAAACATGAAATAAAAAAAAAGTTCGAGAAGACCCTATCTAACTATTATAGTTTCGGCGGGCTGATAATCTTCCAATTCTTCCTGTTTCATATTACGAAATTGAAATCCATTTACTTTTTCCTGGTCATGATCAGATCCTCAAAGTTTCAGATGTCGGAAACGCACCATGAACCTGAATATTCGAACCATCTAGCTATTACCGTTCCAGATATCCCATCTGACATCAAAGATACTCCAAGATCTGACCTAGCTAAGAACACCTACCTTTTTCCACCAAAATTACTCCACCAGAAGGTTGTCTGGAAGAGATCGCTTTTAGCGATAAGACCGCCTAGATTGTATTAATCGTTTTGTACGCATTGTATCACACTAATTTTGTGCAATAAAGAGTATTCATTCATTCATTCATTCATTCACTCTCGACAAAATTATCTGTTAAATAAATAAAAACCGGATCCAAATCTAATCATCCGTTGTTAAGTAATGATACCACAGACAAACAGACAAACAGACAAACGTGTCAAACACGCCTCTCAATCGGTCTGGGGTTAAAAATAATTTTAGAGAATTTGTTGATTTATCGGCAAAATTAGCAATGCACCTGTATTGATGGTGTTCAGTATGGTGCGTGTATAGACACGTGTATACTTTTCCCTGCACTATTTCAATGAGGAACTTAATTCGAAGCCGCGAATCAGCAATAATTGGCAGGTTAAGTGTTGCGAAAAACTTGTCTAACACTGCATGCCTAATATGCGGACGTCTGAAATTAGTCTAAGATTTATGCATTTGGTGGGTTCTGCTGCGGAGTTCCGTAAGTGCACTGTTCTTCCATCAAGAGGGGCTAGATTAATGTTTACATTTTCTTCATGCTGCCAAATAGGTTCCCTACGCACAAGATCGAATGATGCCCTTGGCAAACACCCTTGTAGGTTTGACTCATCATAAGATCGAACACAACAGTATAGGAAAGCCATATTACCTACCTATATTACTAGCGTATTAGTATGGCAATAATGCCTTAGATCTGTTGTACTTTTTAGTCAGTTTAACTGTCAAAATTCACGTATTCGTTCAATACCTAATTAGAATTTTATTTAACTTAATTTTGTACCGATTTTTTGTGTGAGAAGGATGGTTTGAATCGATGGGAAAGCGTATTCCTTATTTCCGTGGTGGCCGTTACACCACATGCATTGCATTGTCTTTCTTATAAAGTAAGGTAATACAATAATCCTACAAATCTGTTTTTGGAGTCTTGATTGAGGTGGTAGTTATTTTGTTAGAAATGAAATATTTTTGTTACACTTTGGCAGAGCAATGATGTCAGCACGAACGTTGTACATTTTAATTCTCGTTTCTCAGTACGAGTATGCTCTTAAAACGGTATAAGTAAGAACGCCATTTTCTGCGACTTCGCGCTCTAAAATTTAAACTTAACCACTCATTCTTATTTTAATATTGATTGAAAAGAATTGAAGACAGAGCCGACAGGTTATTTATTGTGGATCAAAGTGGAAAAAGCTCCGGTGCGCCTGCGCACTGAATTTATAATGCGACGGGTGACGAGTCGAGCTGTCAGAGCATCTAGATTACAGGCGGAGGGTTCCGTTGCGTAGGATTTGTATTGTGTTGTATCGAGCATGTCAATTAAAAAGTGGATTGGGGATATTTCGCGAAATCCTGTTCAGTTTTGGCGTGGATCTCCAGTGGT
This sequence comes from Hofmannophila pseudospretella, assembly GCA_947369225.1. Classification (NCBI taxonomy): domain Eukaryota; kingdom Metazoa; phylum Arthropoda; class Insecta; order Lepidoptera; family Oecophoridae; genus Hofmannophila; species Hofmannophila pseudospretella. The sequence continues at coordinate 8,038,896 of OX376326.1, forward strand.
TTGGTTGTTAACGGTAGTACAGCTTTCTTCTTCTTCGGTTATTTTTTTGTGGCCTCGTTTTATTTATTTGAAATATTTATTACTCAATTTGTTGTATTTATCTACGTTACTTATTGTTCATTTGTTTATTTCATAACATCACTTGTTAACTAACACTTAATCTTGCTTTATATTTTTTTGTAAAAAGTCATTTTGATGACTAGCTAATAATACCCATTTAGTAGACAAGGATCATAGAGAGCATAGAATTATGAAATCCGCCAAAAGGTAACCTACTTTTCCATAAGTCAAATTTGGGTAGGTGGATATCGTTAACCAGGTAACGTCCGAGGGAACCCTGCCGTGCCTCATGAAGACCGGTCGCGGAACGCATGTGGGTACTCTATAATTTAGTAATACTGGACGACATTATGCACAATAGTGTCGACGCTTATCGACACGACTACCGTGTAATTATCCACTCGATGCACTTATTATCGATATTCCGAGCCACTTTATCGTAAACTTATCGGTTTCTTCGATTTGTTGTAACTGCATTAAAATGACGCATAACGACGTCCATCATTTCGGTAGCCCAGTAATGGAATTTGTTCGAGTTTATTCCGATAATTACAGTGGTAGGGGGCCGCGGGCTATGGCCGCTAATTTGTTTATAACAATTTATTTATTGTTAGTAACATCGTTTAATAATAATGTAGGAGGTGTTATCACAATGTTGGTGAGCGTATCAACGTAGTTTTCTGGGATAATAAAGGTGTTATTAATTTAAATGTAGGTAATGGGTACTACATTGTCAAATATTTTTTACATTTGAGTAGTATGTTTCAAATAGGCAGGTATTTATTAAAATACCTACCTATTTGTAACAACAATGATACAGATACTAGAGCTATAAGTTATAAGTTAAATCTGTTAGTTAAGTTCAACTTAACTAATAGCTTGGAGTGATCCACCTAAATATAGCCCTGAGATGAGATTGATATATATTATACAGCCACGATATTTACCTTATCTCGCTATAGTCACTATAGGTAAACCATTTAAGTCTGGCTACGCCCGCGACGTTAGACGGGCGCGGGGCGAGACGACAGAGGGTGAGCGGGGAGCGAGTGGGAGGCAGGCCCCAACCCCTCAATCAACTCAATCAATCTCATCTCAGGACTATATTTAGGTGGATCACTCCAAGCTTTTAGTTAAGTTGAACTGGTTAATAAATAATATAGTAATCTCTGAAATATTCCTACTGTAACCTGGGAAATTGTAGCGATTTTAAACAAAAGATTAATCAAAGAATAGTAAAAGATAAGATTTTTTGAAAGTAATAGAGCAGTGCCACGGAAAGGTCGCAGGTTCAAATCCTGCTCGCGGAAAATTTTACACTCCTTTTTCTAATTTATTTTTAGTTATAAAAGTCTTAAAATCGTAATGTCAGTTCAGTCAGTTCAAATATTAATATCACCTTTGTTTATTCGGTACATTGTTGACTATTATTTAATGTTACCTAAATAAAGCTTGGCATGCGCAGGAGAGGCCATTAAAGGGTCCTGCCTGCCGTAACCCGACCGGTCATTACCGTCGTATCTACGATATCGATAAGCAAACTTGCAAAAGGATATTATGTTGCCAGTATAAAAAAACAAAATCAAAATCCGGGGAAGTGATAAAAAGAGTGTGATTCTGAAAAAGGGAAAAAGAAAAAATTCTTAAGTTAGAGAAGGCACCAAACTTTAACAAAAACTTTTAAAAATTTTAGATTTTAAGTAAGACAAATAAATTTTACTTACGTTATTTATGCTTAATTAATTAGTCCGAGATATAAAATTAATATTCGGTTTGGGTCCAGTGTTATAGGACTGAATATGATCTAAGCTTTAGACATCTATTCCAGTGCAATGTATACCAAATATTTAGGTATGTAATTTAGGTAACAGACTCGTGGTCCCACTAATTTGTCCCACTAGTATCTGGGTTTTTGCATAATTTCAGTGATTGTGAAAAGTAGCACGACTCTCTGCAGAGTGAGCCTGGGGTAGTACCACCCTTTAACTATTTCTGCTACAAAGCTGCAATGCTCGCATAGGTACATGAGGTCCTCAAGGTTAGTAGCACATCGAAAACCCTCAATAACATTATAGTGAGGTGAGATGTCTATGCGTGACAACGACTGTGACAATTATTGACTTTATTCCCGAAACAAGGGTATTCTTCAAAGCCTGGCAACACTGACGAGTTTATTAACGATCGAACCGAGCGAATATAAGGCGACTACATAATTAATTTATCTCGTCCTCATCAAAATATCTCCGCGAGGCATGCGGCAAGAAGTCCTGACCAAAACGGGACAGGCCCTAACTGGACCCGATATTACACTCGTTATGCTAGGCGTTCAATCTTATGCCGGGGCAAAAAAAGTAGGTCAAATTTTAAAGTTAGCGTCCAGTTTTTTTAAACATTTTTTTTCAAATCCGGATGTTGACTTGGTTCAATACATTATCGGTGTGCATTTTCTAACTTATTTTTTATTTTATTTTATGGTTTGGTGGTCATCAATTGATTTTTATAGCAACTTATTTATCGCATCTGTAATAAAGTACAAAATATATTAATATATTAACGTAACAATAGGATTTAATATGTTGAAAATTTTATATTCCTATCAAAAATAAATTAAAGAAAGCGAAAACAGAGCGTCGGTGGCCTAGTGTCTAGGACTCTAGGACTCCCATGCGAGAGGTCCGGGTTCGAAACCATGCAATGCCATGTATCAATGAGTTTTTCCGATTTTTACGAAGACTTACGTACATTTACCGATTGCTCTAACGGTGAAGGAAAACATCGTGAAGAAACCTGCGTGTCTGAGGCATTCGAAGGCGTGTGAAATCCACCGCACAGCTCTGGGACCGCTCGGTGGATCATGGCCCATACCCCCTTGTGCAAGGGAAGGCCTTTGCCACAACATTGGGGACATTAATAGGCTGATGATGAATTACGTTTACGAGTTACGTATAGGGTATTACTCTTATTGATATAACAACAGTGCTCCGATTGCCCTTTCAGTACGGCTCCCTAAAAATGATCTTCATTCTATATCTATTATTAGTACTACGAGTATTATTCACACATTGGTCCAAAACTAAGTCGTGAATAAAATTGAAACTTTTGTGATTGACATGTTACGTATTTTATGCTTATAAAAAGTTTTAAAATGCTTGATATTTATACATATTAAATGGTTGTCATTCTGAGCATGCGACTAGTAATGTACAGTCGGCGGCAATATTTGAGACGTTTGATGGATTGATAGCGCAGGTTTCTTAAAACGGAGATTATTACTACATTTATCGCTTATTTTGAGACTTTTTTATTCGACTTTAAAAGTTGTAGCAAAACATTCTTTATTTGGTTTTGATTTGGGCTTATTAAGAGGAGAAACGAGGTTGTTTCGAAGCTTTTTGACGGTATTTTTAAATATGAATTCACGAATCACAGTACAAACATGAAAACGGAAAGCTGCGATCTAAGATCAATCCAATCTGCCTCACCGTTGGGGCAATTTAGTATTCTGTTGTTAGGGCATAGGCCGTTCTTTACACGAGGGGTTATGGACCATTATAATCCACCATGCGAACGCATATACTTATCTAAATTAATTTCAATGCATGTAAATGCTTAAGTTTTAACTACTTGACACTCTTCATGCACATACTAAATATAGGTATAGGAAACGGCCGCCTGCCAATCTACCAAGGATTAGTGTCTACTCGTACATTAGCTGTTTGTAATTAGTGCGTCCAGAAAGCAAGTGAATCGGTTGCGTAAGAGATTTTTGTGACAACTAGAGTGGGTGCTAGGCTCATTTCACCATCATCATCCGACCTTGCTTTCCGTTAATTAGCCACGTCGCTGAGCACGGGTGATGGATCGGTCACCTGTTCTAACACGCAGATTTATTGCGTCTAGAACTGGTCATTATGCTTTTTTTAGCGTGAAAAATTGCGGCGGCTCAAGGAAGCTTGTAGGTTGAAATATATGGCTCCCGTGGTATGCTTGTCAATATATATTTTTGTTGTTAGAAGTTATTGTTTGCTCTACCAACCCACTTATTTGGTTAGTGCGAATCTGATGTAATTCGTATTTTTTTTAATATTTTTTTTTTCTTTTGTTCAAAATAAGGTAAGTAATTCGAAATATTTAAGGAGCAAGAAAAAAAGTGACAGAATATTTCCCGTCTATAGGATATATTATTGAGATTCTCGTAACATTTGTAGTTTGCATATACTCGAACTATCTGCTTATATATCGTCCAAATTTTGCTCCCGAAATCCTTTTATACTTACCAAGCTATTCTCACCTGAATAATTATTCAAAAACAACCAGTAAAAATTCAAAAAATTACGTCTATACTCTATTACCGCTATCCTTGATTGACCTCTGATCAACTACGCTTTCATTCATTGTAGAGCATATCCATGCTATCTCTATATCCACGGCCACATGTCACCGCAGAGTGCGCTCTCGAAAATCTCGCAACTGACCACAGACTGGTTGATTTGGACGTTACATCTTATCTGCCCGAATGTGCGCATGAGCACGACCGACTAGACGACCTTACAGAATAATATTTAGTCTTTTATATTTAATTTTTAATAATTATGCAGATTACAGACTGTCCCAGGTTAAATTGCATCAGACTTAATTTTTAAAATTTTATTTTCGAGGTTGGAATGTGTCATTTTTTGGTTTTAGTATGATTTGATTACCTACATAAGGGATTCTACCCATTACCCAAAATTATGTAGGACCTATTTCTGACTGCAACGTCTATGTAAGCTTATAACATACTCTTTCGCTTTATCTGTTTCCTTAGTAGACGTAGGTAACGAAACAATGTAGAGTAGGGAATCATCCTGTTATGCATAGGTGTGTATAAAAAAGCATTGTGTTTGTTAACGAGTGGATGGGAGAGCTTTTTTTACTTTTCAATGTTTGTGGATGGGAGTTGGAATGGTCTCGCCACAACTCACTATTTATTTGACCTCGTATAGTAATAATGGCTGTCATCGTTTCCTTTGTTTATACCTACAGTAGAAAATTGCAGCTTAATATAAAGCATCTGGATGAACTAACAGACCAAGAACTTTCTAAACAAAACATACTTGCTTTTAATACCTACATAATTGCTTTGTTATACTCATACTTTTTGCGTAATGACAATATTGCCAAACCAATTTGCAGGTTAATAACAAGAAACGTTTTGCACAAAAATCGGTAAGCGGAACCGACCACAAAAGTTGTAATTCTGCTATGGGTAGTTTTTCAATAAGCTATAAATAATGTAACGCAACGCAACGGTGGCGGCGCACGCGCCGCTAACAAGGCGCCCGCGCAGCCGCCGTGCCATCGTTGTGCAACCGGCCCCACCCTGTGCTGGCACTTCTATTTGGTTACGGTATCAGTTATGAGCGAAGCGATTCGCCGATTATTTTCAGTAACCTTCGAGGGATAGGTGTAGATTATAGTAACTTTTTTGTAAAAATAATAGTTTATTTTTATAAGATTGAGCTTTTTCGTCACAAAATAACTTTCTCAATCACAATAGATAACTACCACAATAATGTAGGAAAATCGTGTTTGCCTAGTTAAATGCAAGATGGAACATTTAATGTGTAAGATGCTAATAAGAATGTAATTTTGAAAAAATTGAAACTAATTTTTTTTTGTATTTATTGACCTCAACAAAAATATAGACATTTTATTTATATTTATTTAAGTAGATTTTGGAATATTCATAGTTTTACTGATCCTTATTTTTGCAGAAACTAAACATAATTCAAAAAGCTCAAACACTCTTCTCTATGGTCGTCAAAAGTCATGTAAACAAATGTTTTGCTAGTATGATGCTTACGTTGTTTGTTTGTTTGTTATTTATTGAATTTATCAAGTTTATTTTGTATTAACTGCAGTATTTAAGCGAAAAACCTTGTAAAAACTAAAATATTCATTGAGAAATATAACGAATGCAGTTTTGTTTACATAACTTTTGACTTCACAAGCAGCGCGGGAAATGACTGCCCGTTTGAATTGATGTCACCAGTATCGAAACTTTTTTTTTGTTAGACTGTTTATAATTCACCAATCTAATAAATCGATTTTTAAAATAAATAAAAAATGTACATATAGCCTATGTAGATTTAAAACTAGGTATATTTGTAATTATCTTGAAAGTTTTGTAATGACTGCACCAAGTATTATTCAGAGAAAATTCAGTAGACTTATTATGGAATTTATAAAACGCTATCGCTTATTGCTTTCTGTCATTTGCACCAGCACCTTAGTGATTCCGTTCTTGTCCAACTCGTGTTTAGAATGATATTATACATAGGTATTTTCGGAATCTAGATCTTTGCACATAACGTCACTGAATAGACTTTAGGTGTTATTGTTGCAACAATGGCGTAGATAGATTAAATACATAATTAAACGTCTATTCTACAAGAAGATTATTGCGTAAGAACACCTAATAATTCAATGAAAAAAATAATCATCCCTGCTCTTCCAAGGTTACCTCTATTGGGATCTGACATCAGTTGTCATCTGCCAAATTAATCTTCATTAGTGGAATTGATTATAAGAATTGAAAGCTGTACACCTATCTAGTGAATCTCCATATAAGAAATCAGTCTCGACCATTCCACATTACTAAAATATTTTTGGAAGGTTGGTTTTTTATGTGAACTTAGAATAGGTATTAATTCAGTCATAGAAATCTGTGTTCATTTGATCCTGATGTTTTTTTTGCATACCTCCTGAACTGCACAGTATACCTATCTATACTTTATTTATAGTAACTGACAAATAAGTTTAGAAAGGCGATTTACTTTTTGCCGCTGTTTGAGTAGCTATTGTCAAAGATAAAATAGTGCAGGCGGTTCACAATGCTGTGTCCTTGTGATTAGTTTTACCTTTCCATTGCGAAGCCAAGGTGATTCAAGATCAACGATCTAAAATGATCCGGAATAATGCTAATATTTTTTTTTAGAATAAGCGTTATTTCATTTCAATAGATGAATCGGGATGATTGAAAACGTTTTTTTAAATTTTATAGTAAGCACTATCGGCACAGAATCTATCAGTTACCCCTTTATTTGAATAAAAAAATAAATGAGTACGCAGTATTGCACTATTACTCAGGTCTCTAATAGGAACTTACAGAAAAAGCATAAAATTCAATTATAAAAGTTAGGCACACTTGCGCCAACCTGAGAATTAATCTCGGGTTAACACGAATCTGAGGTGAATTTTGTATGAAAAGATTAGATGACTCGCGAGTTAATCTGGGGTTAAATGTTCGCGGAAGTAGGGCTTAAGCTCTTCATTTACCAAAACTGTACTAAGCACGCACCATTATTGGCAACGGCTCCCCTACCTTCACCATGGCGGCACCTGAATTCACCTAACCATAATTTCACAATCATAGAAGCTGCGATTGCCAATAGTCATGAGCCCCCCTCAAGTACTTAGTCAATTTTATCTAATTACTAATATAAATATGGTTTACCTTACCTACTTGGCGGTCAAGCACAGCTGGGCGGTTTCGTTTGTCGCAAATTAATGGCAATAAAGCATAATCATATCGTAAACGCTCGTGAGCTGCGCAAGAGTGCGCGCCTCCGGCGCCCTTCGATTCCAAGATGGCGCTGGCTGATTTAAATTGTATTAGGTAGGGTCAATTTGCTGGTACAGCCGATCACAGATCAACTTACCTAAAACGTCAAAATTTAAGAATCTGAAGTAAATCATATTACAGTGACATATGGTCGAGATTTTAATGAAGGAATTTGACCGACAGTGTACCTACTAGTCGACTATATCTACATACATACACTATTGTTATTGGAATGTTGCGTTGTAACTCTTTCATTTTCTATAACTTCGGCGAGGAGTTTGGATCCAGTTTCTTCATTATGCTTATTGTAGTCCATTGTTGGACCTAGGTAGGCCTCAGTAGTCGCTACTGGCTCTGGATCAGACCCTGGCATTAAGTTGTGTTAAGTAAAATGGGACGTTCTGTTTTAGCTAAATATTACTGCTTTGTGTCTACTTTGGTATTATCTTGTTCGCCCACAGATTATGCTGAACTACTTGTTGACTCTCACTGAAATCTCAATGGTGTGAGCATCGAAAGAAATAGGGTGTGAAATAAAAGAAAAGAAATATTTATTGTTATTTATTTCATTTTGACAAGGTAATCGGTGACCTTTGAACGACTAATAGGTATCAAAAGTAGAAAACGATAAAGGTAATAATCTCTATTACTTACACATCCTACTGATACTGATAAGTTAAATAGCATCTCTTATGTGATTCCAACGTAGATTTGGTACGAGTATACTAAATAGTAAAGGCATGGCAAACACATTACATTTGTACAAAGGTAACATTGACTCAGATATAATGGAAGAAATAGAACAACAATTATATAATACGATTTAAAGAGTAGAATTTAAATAGATTTTTTTTCATAAATCGATGTAATTTCCAAACGATTTTAGTAAAGGTTGCCAATGGCGTCGATTCCTGAGTGGACGCCAAATATCATAGGAAAGCTAAACCCTAAATAAAAATGTCACGCTCACTCGTCTACTAGATTCTGTACGGTTGAGCGGGACGTTTTGTTTAGCGATTATTGAAAAATTTATTTAAATTCTACTTGTTAAAATCACACTGTAGGTATAGGTTGACACAAATGCCAATAGGAACTATGCACATATGCCAATATTATGCGTTAAAAATTCACTATCGTATATTTCATATACTTGCATACAATACATAACAAGACATTCATTCATACAATTACATACAGTAAGTATATTGTACTTTATATTTTTCAAATATAAGTACTCGTAAATATAAGGTACAATGTGCGTATCTTATCGATAAGTAATATATTATGATCTTGAATAAAAGAAAAAAGTATTCCTCCCCTCGTTCGTTCCTTCATTAGATTTTAGATTATTCCTATGATATTTAGATTCATATTCAACCATTGGCATTTGTGTTTTAAAACAGGTTAAAGTTATAAATTAACACCAATTTCAATTATAAGAATTACAATCGTTTCATGCGAAGTGTTAAATCAAAATTATATTAAACAAGTACTAACGGGAAGTTAAAAACATATCCACTTATACTCGTAACAATTATAGAGATCTATCTATACTTAAAGGAACGTTTAGATTTAGATCTTTAAAAACTTTATATTTAACCGATCAATTGTAGTTAGGCGAGGTAAATCAAAAAGGTCCAATAGTAGCCCAGTAATAAATTAAATCACAGATCCATAACTTAATTTAGTAAAATTTGGAAGACAATAGTTGCACCATTCGTAATATTTGTATAATCTTCTATATGTTTTTGTATAATTCATAATCTCAAAATACGATAAAAGTATAATCTAATTTGCGTAATGTTTTGAAACTTAACAGAAAGAGCACCGGCCAAGTCACACAGTTCGTGTATTTCCTTGTGGTTGATGCCCTTAATAAAATAAATTACGCAACATGTAATAAGGTATAAAATTTTTCGAGTGATTAGATCATTTTTAAACAACATTTCATAAAAATATTTATAATATCTTCAATAAGCAACAAGTTATATTTTTATTGGTAACCGGCGTTTCCACTCAGACTAATAATACTAATTATTTTACATCGCATAAAGCAAAATTTACAAAAAATAATAATAGTACAAAGAAACTAGGTAGGTACATTCATACAGTATTTATCAAATAAATTGTAACTCTATATAGCGAACACTCTCGGAACACTTAAAAATAGTCTAAGTAACTATTTATGTCTTTTAGGACAAGGAATATAATCGTAAAGCTTACACTTGTATTTCTATCGGTAGTGAAAATTCGGTATCGACCTAACTAAACTATATTATTATGTACTTTGAACGACAGCTTCATATTTACAATAAGTACATGAGATGCTTTATCACTTTAGTTGTAAGTTGTATCGATTACTCTTTAATATACGAGTACTTTGCGACGAATGACGGTAAAATTTACGGTAACATCGACTAATTATTTTTTAATTTACAATATTTTTCATAATTCTATTAGAATTCGGGCAACATGACAATTATTAGAATTAAAAGAGTTCGTAATACGGCCAGCTTTTAAATGTAATTGGTGGTTAAAGTCTTGTTATATATTGGAATACAAAGCACATCATGTTAATAATTATTCGGTTAAATCGAAAACAACTCACAATTTAAACAAAAGTTCTGTAAAATTTATACACAAGAGTCATTTGGATGCAACGACCAGATTATAGTAAGGGCGAATGTTTGAGTCCACTATCAGGTGTGGTCAGCGGCGGAGGCGGCGGCGGCGGCGGCGCGGCGAGCGGCCGGCGCCACGCGGCCCATGAACGACCGGATCTCCTCGAAATATGTCTCGTCCGGAGACCTCCTGCGGTCGTCTCCATTTTCCGCCTCGTGCTTCTTCAGATGCCGGTCAAGGTTTGTCTGCTGACCGAAGCAGCGGTCGCAGTGACGACACCGAAACGGCCTCTCCTTATTGTGAATATTCCTCACGTGCCGCTGGAGATTCGACGATATTGAGAAGGAGCGTTCGCAGTATTTGCATCGGTACGGCTGTTCGCCGGTGTGCGTCCGCAAGTGTCTGGTCAGGTTCGCGCTTCGGGGGAATGCCTTGCCGCAGTACGAGCAAGTGTACCGGTCTCGAGGTCTCGGAGCCCCGGAGTTTGGAGGTACGGGAGGCGCGCGGGGTACTCCGGGTGCGAGTAGCGTCGCGGCCGCTGCAGGGAGGAACGGATAGCGGCCGAATGACGCCGGGAGCGCCAGAGGCAGCCTCCGGCAGAACTGGATTATCGCAGGATGCGCCGGGTGCGCCGGATGCGCCGGATGCGTGGGGTGCGGCGGCGGCGAGGGAACGATGAGGTTACAGTTTTCATCTTCTAATCGAGGAGGACGCTTGTGCGTCACTCGGAGGTCCAGGGGCTCGTCGGCGCGCGGCGAGCCCAACGGGCTCGGGTGCTCGAGGGGTGAGGTAGGAGGGGAGGCGAGGCGGCGCGGCGCCGCGTGCTTTTCGCGCATGGCGGCCGCCGCGCACGCGCTCATCGGGCTCGTGCGCCACCGACCTGCAACAAACGACACCCACTTAGAAAGTTGCCGACAGCACCGATAGCCTTTAAACGGTCAGCAGGTGTGATCACCCGGAGCGTTGATGTCTAATCTTGTATACCGCTGACGTGTGATTTACTATTGGTAGAAAGGTAAAGCTATCTTTGTCACGACGCTCCTCGGGATCTAGCTGACACAGTTGCTCGAGGTACTAAACTAATATCTGACCAGTTTCGCTTCCTACACTGTATAACATCCTAGAATCTGGTATGCAAAAGCGTCTACGAATATTGCGAAATGACGCGACCGGCGCGGCGGGCCGAGGGTGGGCTGATAGATGTCAGCCGGCAGCTCCTACGCTCAGCGACGCACGCGCACCGCACGCCCACCGACTTGCGACATCACTCTAACTGGACCACTCGCTACCGAGCCGCAGATGTTTTTTGAGTTAATTATTAACGCCAATTTATTGGCAATTTTATAGCCACTTAATAAGTACGATTTGCCTACGAACTGGATAGATACGCAATTCTACGTCGGTAAGTCTGTGCCTAGGAATTTACTGCTGACTGATTTTATTTGACTTGTTAATCGCCTGTTAATGTAATTTACTGTTTAAGTGCTCTGTGAATTTCAGTAAGTACTTATAACGTATTTAATGCTTGCTTTATACTCGTATTGTATAAGGGTATACGGTACAAGACGACTTCATGTAGAACTTGAGTTTCTACAACATTCCAAGTCCTATAATGGAGCTTTTGGCTCTACGTAGGTTTTGTTATTTGTGGAGCAGGAAAATATGTCAGCTTCAGTCGTGTAACCTGCCACATTTTGAATATGAAATGTTGTGCCTGTAGTTTCTAATTATTAACGTGGACGTATTTTGCGGCCTCTTGTTGAGTGATATTTGACATGGTCGTTGAATCTAAAGTAAAAAATAATAATATTATTTTAATAAAAACTAAAAACCCGTTTCAAATCACTAAAAAGTTACTAATAATTATAATACAAATTAAAATAGGTATACCTATGATTAGTCGGCGTTGCACATGGTTGGCACCGACTCCAATCCAAATGATTATCGGTGCACCTAGGTTTTAATTTGTATTATAATTATTTTTAACTTTTTAGTGATTACAGTTAAGTGTAGAGAGAGATGTTTATATACAGCAAATACACTAAAACTGAAACTAAACTTAGACTAAGAAGAAAATTTAAAATAAAGATAAACAATTTGGGCTAAGTCCCCCACATCCTGCAGTGTACTCAAAAGACTGGTTGCCCCGTTGGATAGCTAAGCTAATCCGCTGGTCAAATAGGAGCCAGCTCTTGGGTCTTTTGACGCGTCGACAAGGCGCTTTATTTTTTGTAGACAATTTTTAATTTTTTATAAAATCCAATTTCTTTCGCAATTTTTTGTGTTAATTGTAAGGGTTTAGGGGGGCTAATAAAATTTCGCAAGTCACACAAGAATTTATACATACCAATATGTAAAATGGCAAAGTTGTGATAGGAAAAGTGTGTTCGTGTTTACACCTCCCTCCGGCCTTCGTGCTTCAGCCGGCCCACGCTACATCACAGTCGATAGAGTGCTATTACAAAAATAATACCCCAATGATCGTACTACAAATAATTGAACAACTTCATTCGTGATTGATCGGCGCGCGCATCACCCACGTCTATCACGCGTAGGGTTGCCAGCTCTCAAAAATTTCACCAGATATTAAATGAAATTCATGAAACATCTGAAAAAGTTGGTAAGAAGGTACGAAAACTGCGGACGAGGTAAGATGTGCCATGTAAACAACCAAAAAAATACCTTTACCTATATTGTTATTTCAGAAAATTACATCAAGTCTGAGATTTTAAACTTAGACGATTTTTATTCATATTTAACTACGAAAACGTCGAACAAAGGTAATGTAGTTACCTTTTAGTTATCGTCTAGTTTACCAAAATTAAATTCCGACGCGATTAAGCCTTGTTTTCATAGTTAAAAATACATCACATCTGTATACTAGTAGCCACTGCGAATTTGTTGATTTTTAAGATTACTTCCTCCGTTCATCTTTCCTCCACAATACTGACCGAAATACGAAATGTCAATAATTTATAAGTTTGGCTTCAAGCTCAATCCGGTTTTCGACCAGATTATTTCAGTCTCTTTAAGTTGGTAACCCTGCCACGTGCATTGTTGGCGTGCGCCAGCGCAAGCCCCAGATCCAGACTACTGATACCGCCGTATATGTTAACTACATTACGATTTCATTAAAAACTATTTGAGGTGATGGATTGACGATTCCTTTTTTGGTCTGACAAAAATGATAGTCACGATTTAGGTAAGGACATTACTAGGAATGAAAGTGGGATTGGTTGACAGATGCCTTTTTGAAGTCTTTAATTATAGCATCACTTTCACACCCATAATCCCCGAGGGGGTAGACAGAGGAACCACTTTCATCATAGGTAGTTCGTTTATTAAGTGTATACATAATAGTATCCCCTAAGACCCTTAGTCGCCTCTTACGACATCCGCGGGAAGACTTGGGGTGGTGCTACTCCTTACGGCCGGCACGACACGGCACGGTTTTTAATTATTATTCGATTTAGTGCTTTAGTACACACTTTAATTCGGATTTGTTATTTTTAAAAGTTAATCATTAACATAAGTCGTAAAGATTTGATTTTGGGGTATTTCTTGTGGCCTAACTATTTGATACTCGTATAATGATAAGGTAGACTATATTTGGTCTCATGTATAGTCTGTCAAAATACCCCTAGATTTACTTTTACTTTTCATTCTGTTATGTGCGACTTAATTAAGGCTGTCTATAAGTAACGTTCGTAGTCATCGGGGTAATTGGTGAATCCACCAACCAGCACGGGTGTGCGTTGAGACCCCTAAATATCAGTAATAAAATAATATTAGATTCATCTGAATGTTTCAAGATTTTCTTAACTTAATCCTCCCTGAAATTCCGGCTGTGAAACTTATCTAATGCCTATCGTTAAAATAATCAACATAGACGTTGTTATGCATTTGTAAGATAAAATTAATTAACTGAGAACCAGAACAACACTTTAAGGTCTGTAGGAAGCGCATCTTCTAAAGGGTGCCTCTATACAAATTTGTGCAGTCACGCCTACAAGTCGGCACGGGCTAATTCCCGCCGAAAGCAGTCGGGTTCAGTACATAAATCTATTGAACAAGGCTCGGTTTCAACGTCCGAGCGCCATATTTGGCGGCGCGTGAGTCGCCGGCGCATGATTATGATTTGCTGTGCAGGCCCAGGTCGCGGGCTCTTTGCTGTAATAAGTATTGGCAAGCAACTGTGGAAGTACCATCAGCTTACATTTTGGAAATGTGAATGTGAAGGTTCAGTTAAAACCTTAAATTCTTCTTAATAACGCTTTTTAACTGTAGGTACATGTCAGTCTTACCCTCACAATAATTTTCGACTTTCAATATTATTAAAATATAAATTGTACATTAAAGTTAAAAGATTCTTTTTAATGGTGTTTGGGAATCACATTAGGTAGATAACAGATGACGACTTCAAACTGTCGATTACTTCAAGATTCAAGAACATGATCGTTATTCAGTTTTTGTAGATTTATAGAAAAAGGTATGGAAATATAACAATAGACTCGGATAGATAATTTTCTATTTTTTTAAGAATAATAAATACCTACCATAAGCCAGAATCGATATCGAAAGCAATATCTTCTTTCACAAAGAAAATAAACGTACAAACATACCATTAATCAATCAATCAATAAACATTGATGAGCTTGAATGTAGGAGTTGGTAGAGCCGCGTAAAATATATGAAATGATCAAAGGTGCCGACGAACCCGATAAATAAGGAAGCTGCACCGAGGCATTAGCAATGCGCCATATTTGTACGTTACACCCGTGTTGGCTTCTTGCAAATCTGGTGCGTTTTAAGTGCAATTGCACGTTTGTATCGGTTAGTTTAGAATTAGAACATCCTGTGTAAGCATTGGTCTCTACCATAGAGTTAGATTAAATTAAAGTTTGCGATATAAGGCGCAAGAGACGCGGCGTGTTACTTGACGTTCGAATTTTGAACTGTCTTGAACTTTATGCAAACGCCATAAAGTTAACTATTGAATGGCACAAAACATTTATAGAAGCGACGCGGAACGGGCGCTGTCAGTATAATTTTGGCTGATAATCTGAAATGAACTTTATGAATGTTTACATACAGTTCAAAATTCGATGTCTTTGGTGTGGGCCGCGGCTAACAGAGGTTAATTTTTTTAACGTTAACTCGTTGATGTCTTTGTATGGTACAAAATATTTTTCTCAGTTTTTGCACAAAAATCATTAGCAAAGCAATATTTGGAATAAATGTAAAGTGTCGTGATAAATACTATATATAGATATTAATATGATCTACTTATAAGATTATTTTTACATTGATCGAAGTACCATACCGTATGGTCCATATGTCGTCGTAGTAATTTATTGGCATATTTTTGTTCCGCCGTACCTACTCCAGTTACCTTTATTAATCATTTATCAAACAAACAAGTAACTAAAAGATCACATCCTTGTCTTAAAGTCGTCGACAATTTTTTTAATACATCGCGTTAGCGTTTCAATGACATTTACAAATCACGCATCTACCTGAAACTCAGTCTAACGTAATTAGTAGGCTATTGACGTTAGAATGAGTTAGTAGCTAAAGTATACCATCTGTCAAAAACCTTCAATTATATCTCAACCTCTGCATAATAAGGTACCTATATATTAGTTTCTCGAGGTTATATTGTTGCGTTCATGCTGTTATGGCGTGTTCGTCCTATTTTATTGTTTAAAAACTGTTTTCAGTGGTTATTTTTTTCGTAAAACTAGTGAATTTTACCTAAAAATCGTCCGTATTAAGTGCACGTTATATAAGACAATGAAATGGGAGTGAAATGGTACTACTGATACCTAGGTTGCCGAATCCACACATTCGGCAACCTAACCTCCAATTGCACTTGGAATGCAAGACACTAGGCATTCCTAGTGAACACGACTCTCCATTAATCCCGACGTTGGTAAACTGTTTTTTTTTCAAAACAGACGCCAAAACGTTCGAGTTATTTTCAAGATTCCAACACGGTCTTTGGCCAAATTGCAATGTAAATCACTAGCAGGGGCCATTCATTAAAGAAAATAAATAAATTAAATTCTCAAATTTTGACGTTTTGGGTATGTTGACCTGTGGTCGGCTGTACCATCACGTTATCTGTGAACTCAGCGATAGCGCCACTGGCGATGCAATGTCCCATTTTAGGAAACTGACGAATGACCTTTTAGGTAGCAATGCTTTTAGTTCCAAATGCCGCCACTTCACAGATAACGTGTCGGCACTGTAAACTCAAGTTCGCCGGTCCCGCATACCAGTCACGATCCACTAATTACGTGTAATTAACGATGTTCGGAAGCGTGACGCGGCAGAAGGCGGGGCCTGCACGGCTATATATGTTAATGTAAACACCGTGGCCAATGAACGCATCAGACGCCGCGCGCCGCCTCACCTCGTGATATATTAGCATTTGAATCGCTTATTCGTTCTATGTAGAAGCCACTCTACGGAACGAACACTTTTGTGGGCTTTTATGCATTTCGAATAAACGCTCGTTTCACTAGTTTGTTATGTAAAACTGTTGATAAATTATCGTCTGTGAGCGGAATAGGTAGGGTTAATTTATCTAATGTTGTACATACTATAATATACAGTGGCTAACATAAAGTATACCCTTTGTTACTCTGATAAGTACCTACGAACGTCAAGGCATCATAATATTTTTTTATTGCGACAAGGTTCCTCAGAGTATACCTAGCTTGATGATGATGTGTCTATCACACACTTCTATGCTGATAATTTAAGCTTACAGATTTCAGTTACTTAACTAGACGGCCGTAACAGACAGATGACGGAGTGACAGCAATAGGGCTCCTTGAAAGAGAAACGAGGGTACATTGTTTAGAGGGCTAAATTTATAGAATTATTTTTCGCATATTAGAAATGTCACTCCATGTTCTCAGTCACCCATTTTTGAATAATAGTATTAATCACCACTGAATAATCTCTTTATTTCCTCTCGTCAATTTTAGGTAATTTTGGGTACTTACTGATTATAATTGATTACCTTTATTTATTTCTAGAGCTCTCCAACTGGATATCATTGATGTGGTGTGTGTGTGGATGTGACAACTGGTAGCCACCTCGCCCAAAGGAAACAGTTGGAACGACCATGTCCCAGCGGGTCAATACCTACTGCTATAATATATATTACAGTAATGTAGGTATATTAATAATATATGTTTCTGTATACTATGTAAAGGTTTGAGAATGTTTGTTTGAACATAATGTTGCATTGGCAAAGTGTGCCATCGATAAATTGCATTATTTATCAACCGGTAATAATGTAGATATTATGTTGGAGTCCAGGTGTGAATTGGAATTAGACATCGTAACTTTAGCTGCGACCAGTCTATTGGCTCTGCCTAGGTGTGTGTGTGTGTGTGGTGTGTGTATGTGTATTAAAAATAAACTTAAATAAAGTCGCCACTTATCATATAAATAAAATCTACTTGTTATAGGTACTCGTTTCTGTTTAAGTTTACTTTGCTTATTATTTCATAATTGCTTGTCGATTATAATTTAGTAATTAAATTAAAGCTGTTATAAATTCTAATATAAACGGTTACATTAATTAAAAGCAAATTATGGACAGTTAATAAAATAAAACAGCTTTTAAGACTATATTATTAAATGTATTAAAACTGGTCGGTGCACATAAATTATATGTACATTTGACAAAGAATACGCCGAATATACATACGGAAAGGTACCTATTTCTAGTGATGTTATCACCTTACGAGCAATTTAAACGAATATCCAATGATAGGTGTTTTGCTTGGTTGCTAGTCTGTGACGAATAATACCTACACTTGTATACCTTACCTCACCAGACCAAATCAAATCAAAATGTTTTTATTGTAAATAATACATTTATAGTACATTTTTACAACGTCATTTTTTTAACTCTACCACCGCTTCGTAAAGTGCTATAGCTGAAAGGAAAGAAGCGGCGCGAGAAACTTTCAGCAGCACATCTTTTGAAATAAATATATCTTACAATAATTGTTAATACAATCATATATGTACACAATGTACAGAGCTGGAGTTGAATTTAGGACCAAGCCTCTTTATCATTTAAGTAGTCATTTATTCTATAATAACCATTTTTACATAAGGTCCGTCTTATGTGGGTCATAAATTTTTTCTCTGTCATATTTATTACAGGGGTTTGTCTTTTCACGGTTTGGGTTTGTTTTGAGCTCCGATATTTTAACGCAGTTGGGCATCGCATACTAGGTACTGCGTCCAAATATCGCAATGGTTATGCTATCTTTTTGATAGTTTATGGAATCGGGCGTTACTTCGCGGAATTCCATGACTAATTTTATAAAAATCATCGGAAAAAGAAGGACCCGCCACTCACCCTCGGAATCCATTTTTTTTAATAAATGATATATTTTATTATTTACTCTATATGGTATTTATTTACTCTCTCTCTCTCTCTCTCTCTCTCTCTCTCTCTCTCTATGTATGTTTTATAGTTTCCAATGACGACAGTTATCAATTTGTGCACGAAAATATGAATGTTCCATATCTGTTCAATTCTATCTGTGTTTTAGTAAAATTCGTAAATGAATAAACAAACTTAAACTGGAGTATGAACTAAACGCAATTGAAATAAATGTGGTATGTTACTTATTGAAATAATGTGACGACTTATAAAGCGCCTAGTGCAACTTTATCGATTGAAGTTATTCATAAAATAATTCCGCTGCGTACATTTCCGTTCAAAACTACATACTCGTAGTTATTCGAAAATCATTGCTAAAATCGCGCACGCAATCTCGTAAGTCACATACTCGTTACCAACGTCGACATTCCGACTACTATTCTCTCATACGATCGCGGTCGGAGCAGATTCACACGCCTTGACGGTTTTTTAGACACAATTTATCGACAACCGCGATCATAGATTTATTTCACATCACTATTTTAGGAAACATGGCGCGCCGATCGCCTTATGGCGAGATATGAAATTACTTTCCGATGTATGAACCCTGAATAAGCACTAAACGACTCTGTTTAGATGGAACGATTATGTCTGACATACTCGTATTACTTATTACGAAAATGGTATATATCTCTAAATCCTTCGGTTTTAACTTTGTTTGGTTATCTTTATTCCGACTTTATTTATATCTGGGTATTTTAATAATTAGCACAATTAAATAAAGTTAAACACTAATGGACAGAGACGAACGGGGACGATGGTATTTGATTTACTAAGCTGTTAGAAAGTTGTCACTTCGTCGGTGAATCTCGTAAATTGGCACTTCGTTTTTACATCAATCTAACCAATCAGGATGGAAATCCAGTATCTTAGTAGTCTAGTCATACGAGAGTCATATCTAAGTATAACGTAGCAGCAATTAATTCTGACCAATAGAGCAGTGACTTGCCGCGCAAGCGCGCTGACGACAATGTAGTCAATAGACGCGATCGCATGGGAATCGGGGCGACCCTCGTCGTGGGAACCGCCCGAAATCGCGACTTTTTTCTGCCTTTACATATGAGTAATGTAAGTACAACTTATTAAGTGCGATTGCCAGCTTGGAGACAACAAGCCTACCCGCCTCAGTTGGAACGATTATCAAACGTTTTTACACGACTGTATTGCGGGTGACTCAGGGGCAAAACTTGAAGCACTGTGTTTTTTTCTTTTAGTTTGACTCTTTTAGGGACCATCCATTCTCATGTCAAAAAAAAATATAATAATTTAAATGATTGTCATAGCCGTGTTAATCAAAAATTAGAGTTTATCCGTTGATAAAATTGATACCGTAACTTGGAGCGTCGGTGGCACAGTGGCTAGGGCACTGGACTCCCATGCGGGAGATCCGGTTTCGAAACCGTGCAAGTGCCATGTACCAATGAGTTTTTCGTATTTTTCGAAGACTTACGTACATTTTACGACTGCTCTAACGGTAAAGGAAAACATCGTGAGGAAACCTGCACACTGAGATTACCAGTGTGTAAAATGGTGTAGGCACAAAAGATCCTCAAAGGTCGAAGTGCCGCTGGGTTATTCCGCGCCCCCTATCATAAGATAAGATTCATCTAAATTATGAACTATATTGTCTCCATTTCGGCAGCGACGGGTACCTTTTACCTTCATCGTTGCCGACGATTAGCAACGTACGCGAGTTACCAGCAATCACATAGCTCACGCCAATACCGAGAATTACAACTAAATAATTTATAACGACCCTTAATAACGTATATCCGTCCGATTGAAATTTCAATTAAGTGTTGAAGCATTAAATAAATATCAGAAACAAATTATTTACTTCGAGACAATTAATTCAGGCGTCGCTCGGACACTCGCTGTTATTAGGTTATTTTATGACTTATTTAAAGAAAACCGATGTTCAAATTCAAATTTTTATTCAAAGCTTATATAATACATAATACTACAATACAATACAATGCAATATAATTTGAAACAAGTAGGTAGGTATCTATTTATAAAAATCAAATCCTGGCACCTGCACTAGCCAACGGCTGTCTTGCAGCATGCCAGTCCTCACTAAGATAGCCAGCGGGATATGCTACTGCGGGAGTACAGGGGAGAGGGTGTATGAAGTTGTGTGAGGTGGTGGTGGTGTGTGTGTGTGTGTGTGTGACGTAATACATCTAATAGCTCTTCCGTTTCAGCATAGTCCTTCATCGACAGCCAGGCTACAACGTTCCGCTTATTATGTATTCCTGTATCACCAACCGGTCGATCCCTACAATATTTTTTGTATACATGGGGTGCGAGAAAAGATCGAAATCTTTGCGCGAAACTCGTTCTGCACGGAGGCGTTTTTAATACAGAGGCTATTCTTCGCGGTTGAGTTTCAATATTTCCACTCGTATCAAGGAGATGCTGAACATCCCCGTAGATGTTTAATATAAATAGTTGTCTAACAGTTAAGACATTTGATTGGGTTGGTACTTTCGTAAAAACTGAGAATGGATACTGTAAACAGTGTAGTTTTTTGTCAGGGAACTGTAGACAGGTAGGTATTGAAAAATAACCCATAAATAATGTAATTTTGATGTATCTCGCCTCTACATTTCTCGTTATTTCCTGTAAAATAAATAAACGAACAGCTCGCGATCGTTTCAAAATAGATAGAATAATGCATTCGCATTATGTATTCAGCCTATAATCTCTACAAAATTCTATGCAGGACGCGTATAGATAGCACTAGCTGTCTTATAATTTATAGTACGCCATTAGGGTACTTCGTAAACGCGCTGCATTTCATTTGCATTGGAGATTCGGATTTGCGGTGACATGTCCAGTATTAAAATGATGTATCGCGCTTTGATTGCGGACGGCGCGGGCGCAGCGAGGTTAGGAGACCACGGGTCACACAAACAAGACAAGGACCTAATAATGTTGGACTGGGAACAAATTTTATTATCTAATAAGTAAAATCTAGGTAATGCTTTCACGACCTACCAATTTGTCTTGTCTATAGCGGTACAATTTCAATCAAAAGAAAGATCAAAGAGTTAAAAAGATAGTTGTTTTATAAAGCTGTGAAATATGTATATTTAAGTTTATTGTTCATTCATTTATTTAGTAGCCATAAATTACATGTCATTATAGGTCTTATTATAATACAATTAGTGTGATAATGTAATTTTACCCAGTAGGGTGTAACTACATGAAACACAAAATGTAAACAGTCATCACAAAAAAAATTAATAAATTATTATTTCTATTTAATAAACGCAATTGAAAAACAACAAAAAAAAATATTATATCTGTGAACACTTTTTGTTTCTGTGTAAATTTTTTTTGCATATGTGCTTGTATTTATTTATAAACTGTGTGTTCTTTAATAAATAAAATAAAAAAATCATTTTGGATTTTCATTATTGTAAAGTATCTTATAATATTAGACAAGCTGTAAAATTGCCTTTTTGGAAGTACTAGTAACAGTAAAATTACAGAAACCGACCAGCACCCATTATCTTTAAAAAGAAAAGTAAAGAATGTGTTTCATTGTCATTACAAGAAAACCTTAAAGTGACGAAAAAGGAGCACGCGCAGCATGTTCTAACGCTTGAGTGTCAGTGTTCTGACTATTTAGAACGCCAATAAGATTTATGCTATGTGGGTGCTTGTGTGTGGTGTGTGTGTGGAGGAGTATAGGAGTGTGTGAGGTTGTAGGAGAATGTGTTTATTAATACATCATGTATGTGTGAGGTGAGAAGCGGTCTGTGAGAGGGTGAGAAGATGTGTGTGAGTGAAGTGTTTTAAATGTTTATGATTAGATTGATTAGACTTCAATAATATACTGTTTCACTGTTTTTTTTATTGTATTTTATTAATTAAACGGCCGGTTTCGTATACATATCTTCAAGTAAGTGTTTTATTTTAATTTATTAAATCTCAGTTTAGAGGCTTTGGTACACGACAAGGTAACCATGCCAGCCTCGTTAGGGTCACTAAGAAAAGGGAAGGGAAGCTCAAGTATTATTAGAGTCAGCTCTCACTTTGAGAGCCAACTTAGCATACAACAGTAAGTGTTTCATATTATCAGATAAGGGCTGACTTAAAGTGATTTCAAGTATGTTATAAATGTTTTTTCATTCGGATAATTTACACAAACTGATACATATTACATATATTACACTCATTCACTTATAAGTGATCATTTACACAAATAAATATATTAAAAAATAAATAAATTGTGTAAATTATCTGGATGAAAAAAAAAATATATTTTCCCTTTGAATACACCCTGCAGCTAACTGTAACATCTTCTCCATTCTGTGAGCTGCATAGAAGACGCACAGGCACGCAAAGGATAAAGTATGGGGCTCTCCTTCAAGCTATGTTGGTTTTGTTTGACATTAACGACGGAGAGAGTTAGCTTCGAGTAGTATAATGGAATTATTATTTTGATGTCGTCTGGTGAAATTGTGACATCGTAGGTCAGCATGATTTCGCCTTAGAATTGTAGGTACTCACAATTTTTAAAGCTTCATGAAAAATATTTATTATATTAATATTATTGCTCTTGTCCGCGTCACTCGTTATGTCGTTCGCGAGGAACCATTGTTCCAACCGACCCTTATACAACACCCGATGTGTTTCGTGATTAAATAGGCTTAACTCACCAACCGATACGTTTGGCATCTTTGTAAATCACTACGCGTAGTTCGATCGTCGCCACTGTTATTTAGGGTGTGTATAGCTAACACTAGGGTCTAGGTTTTTGTGAATAATACGTTTACGTCTGTGATAACCAAGAGCTATATTTAACTGGCTTCCATAAAATGACGGTGACACGGACGCAGCCGTGTCTGAAGTTTTTATTCTCTACCCGCATAATACTAACACAGTTCTAAATCTTTACATCACAAATCGCCGTCTCTTTTAAATTCTGAACGTGATTGTAAGTGAAATAAATAAACATGACAATTGATATTAATTGTATACAAGATGTTTTTTAGATTTATTAGTTAGTATAGTACTCAGTAATTGATGATAAATCGAAATTTTAAAAAATTACAGTCATCAGCATTCTCCCGATATAACCGTTTAGATTACAATTTGTTACCTACCTATTTCTTTTCACAGATAACAATAACAGCTGTTTCTGATTAGAAAAACTAACCTATATTTTACTTCTATTCATATTGTGTAATAGTTATTTTACTTAACTTCTTGAACGCATATACCGTTCAGAAATCCCCTTAATTAAAAGCCATTCAGTGTAAAACATTCTCCGAGACGCAAGTTGGACGGAACCCGATAACTCGTGACAGCTTACCATTGCCATAATAAAATCTTGTCTAGCGAAATTCTAGCTCGCCAACGCATTCGGTGTACGTAGGTGGTCACGCCTTTATCACGGATACAATACCACTAGCGCCCGTCGGATTTTATTGGACGTCCCCTTAATAAATAATGGAAATGTCGCGGTACAGTCGTCCAGTATACTTATAGTCGAATTCCTCATTGATATGGGTCGTGGTCATTCTATGGAACACAACATACGACTTTCTTTCAATGGAAAGGCAATGTCAAAGCACCCCATCAATCAATCGACCAGAAATTGATCAATCCTTTTGTAGTTTTTTTTAAGTGACATCGTAGTAGCGTTAGTTTAGAGTTATTTAGGTGCATAAAGTATACTCAAAATTGATAATAATATTAGTTGATCTATTACGGCGAATCAAGTCTACTAAGTAGTGTACAACAATACGTCTACCTCGGGCAGACTGTGCAATTAGGTAGAAACAACTTCGAGAAAGAAGCCGACAGAAGAATTCAGCTGGGTTGGGCAGCATTTCGGAAGTTACGTTACATCTTCTCGTCGCCCATGCCTCAATGTCTAAAGACAAGAGTCTTTAACCAGTGCGTCCTACCAGTAATGACCTACGGAGCCGAAACGTGGACACTGACGGTGCGACTGGTTCACAAATTGAAAGTCGCTCAGCGTGCTATGGAAAGAGCTATGCTCGGAGTATCTCTGCTGGATCAAATCCGAAATGAGGAGATCCGGCATAGAACAAAAGTCATCGACATAGCTCGTAAGATTAGCAAGCTGAAGTGGCAGTGGGCCGGTCACATCTGTCGCAGAACCGACAACCGCTGGGGTAGACGAGTTCTGGAGTGGAGACCGCGTTTGGGCAAACGTAGTGTGGGACGCCCCCCTGCTAGATGGAGCGACGATCTGCGCAAGGTGACTGGCAGCGACTGGATGAGAAGAGCCGAAGATCGGGCTCAAAGGCGCGCCCTGGGAGAGGCCTATGTCCAGCAGTGGACTAGAGTAGGTTGCTGATGAATGATGAAGTAGTGTACTTAATGCATCCAGGTGAATTACCCCAGGTGCATTAAGTATACCGCCCCTCGTATTTGCCAAGAAAGTTGTTCTACGGGCTTAATTTCAAAGGATCAATGAGGTTATCTTATTCGAACTCGGGTCTCCCACATGGAAGTCTGGCATACTACTTAGCCCCTACGTCACCGACGCTCTTGTATTTCATATTTTGGGTGGTTTATCTGCGGACGACTGTACACGAAGTACAGAAGAGATATTCGCTGTTAATATTGAAGTTTAAGCGTTCATACCGCAACGGTACCCCAGATTCCGGAACTGTGTTTATTTATGGTAATAAGAGCAAGAAATCGGTGTATCGATTTGCATGTAAGTTTGTTAAGATTTAAAAATCAATTAATTTTGATTATGTTAAATAGACCTTTTTGTGGTTAGTCACAAGGACTTCAAAAAAAAATGAAAATGCCTATTATACTTGTAAATATTATTCTTTATTCGTAAAATGTCAAGTCACGGTAATTAGGTCATTATGCGTATTGGTCATTATGCGTGTAAACCATTTTAAATCCTATGGAATTTCTAAGTTCATATACTAAGTATAAAGCGGATTGTTTTCTAATGTATCAGAAATTAATTCAATTTAAAAATAAATAATGTAAATTTAATTATAATTTCGAATAAATGAAGACAAATATGCAAACTTATATAAGTCAGTATCAAATTCAAAGTAGTAGCAAAAAATATGTGATAAAAAATAGTTCATATAGGCATTAACTCTGTACCTGGTATAAAAAAGCAGTCAGTGGGTACAAAAACTTTACAATAAAAATAATTTAAAGATAAAGTATTATTGTTCAAAAGGATTGGGGTTTGTGGGATTTGACGAACGAAACAGAGCGACGCGGCGATCCGCGAAATCCTAAAACCTATTTTTTTGTTAATTATTAACGAAAGGTACTCACTCACTGGGAATATTCGCGCATAATGAGCGATCACGTGCATAAGGTCGCACGAACACGAACTCGAACGAACTTTCCTCGGCGAGTACAGTCGACCACAAGCTAAATAATAAATCTCAACCTTATGCCTGCGCAATATGATTCATTTCAGATTCTCAAATTTTGACGTTTTGGGTAGGTTTTTGTTTTTTATTGACTACTAAACCCGCATTTGACCTCGATCTCGCCTGATGGTAAGCGACGATGAGGTCGACGATGGAGCATGCGGGTCCAGTAAATGCCTATTCACTCTGGCCTTGAAAATCCCAAGTTTAAGTGTAGGTTGACCTGTGGTCGACTGTACTTCATTGTCGGAACGAGCACCGTCCAAAGGAATTTAGTCTTCCATGCGAGCTTTGTATACTTGACGTAGTATTCACTACGCATACGCACCTTTAGGTGCTAATTAACAAAAAAAAATTATTTAGCTTATCGCATTACGCCACGCCAATCCTATTTAATAAATTAATTATTAATTTATTTATTTAATTTGTATTCTTCCAATAATTCTTAATGTAAAGTTTTTGTACCTAGTCGCTGCTATAGTTTTTTTAAGACGTAGAAAACTTGAACGTAACAGTGGTTATAATACTTATTAATACATATGCTTACTTGGAACAGGTGCTAGATAATCTCAGTGCTGCAACCAGATGTCAGTTCACATTTAAACGCCGGAGGCAACGTCCGCACGCAAGTGCCTCAGATTATCACACCCATGTCACATACATAACACACTGTACATACATTTACCTACTTAGTTAAGTAACAAAATTAACGCCTACAATAATTAGACATTTTTGACAGGTGAAAGCGAAAACCACTTTTCAATTTTAGGCCGTGTCGCGCTTCGCCTATTTTGTAATTAAGTTTTAGGTGACTTTTTAGGGTTCCGTGGCCAACTAGGAACCCGAGTTTCCTTATATCTGTCTGTCCGTCCGTCTGTCTGAAGCCTCAAAGACCATCACTCGCGATTCAAAAAATTTGAAAAATCTACTAGTGAGTATTATCAATTTAAATGATGCTAGATCCTGTACCAAAGTAACGTTACTGGACAATGTATAGTGTAGTTAATTTGGAAAAAATTGCATGAAAACTTTTTTGTTAAAACTGTTACGGGACCCTATCATGTGTGTGCTTGACTCACTCTTGACCAGTTTTTTTTATTCAACACTAAGTATTCGTTTAGAGGAATGTCGTTATAAGAGTTGTCATTGTAAGCCTATGCAATACTAGGCCTTCCAAAATAACTTGGTTTGGTATTACATAACACTTAGGCGGTTGTTAGTTTTTGCACCCTGTTTGGTGTGTTATGTAATTCAGTTTAGAGATTATAGGAATTAAGTCCAAAAAGAAACAAAATCGAATGACATAGATATAAGTAAGTATCTTGCCTAGGAATATAATTAATTGTAAATAAACCTTTATCAGAATTGTAAATGTTATACCTATGTACAAAATTAAGACTTGTACGTACCTATATACATTTAGGATTTGTTTGCACAGCAAGAAAGAGGACACAGATATACATATTTGTAGTATTACAATATAATTTATTTATCTGTCCAAAAGAAAATTAATTTTTAATTTAATTAAATTAGACCTGGAGTTTATCATTAGTCATAGTCATTACCTACCTTATAGGATTCTGACTATCGTCTTAAAAAAATTAAACCTGATTTCCCATCAATCAACATCACATTTTTCCTTTTTTTCCTTCCACAGACATTCTGTAGACTGGACAGTCATCTTGACCTTCGATGTGTTCTAGTTATAGCATCTATGATATGTTAATAAAGCAGTTAGCATTGTTCTGAGGATCCGAGTCGTTCTGACCCGCTTATGACGATCGAACATGTATTATGTCGTTCACGGTCGTTGTGTGTTCCTACACCTGTTACATCTCGTAAACAAACTTAGTACATGTACATAATGTATAAATAAAACAACCTTCGGCGGCCTAGTGGCTTGGACGCTGGACTCCCATGCGGGAGGTTCGGGTTCGAAACCATGCAATGCCTTTCCGTAAATGGTTTTCCGAGTTTTTCAAAGATTTACGTACATTTACCGACTGCTTTAACGTTGAAAGAAAACATCGTGAGGAAACCTGCATGTCTGAAGAAATTAAAAAGTTTTCGAAGGCGTGTGAAATCCACCAATCAGCACTGGGCCCGCTCGGTGGATCATGGCCCGTACCCCCTTGTTCAAGGAGAGGCCTGTGCCCTATCAGTGGGGACATTAATAGGACGATGATAACGATGATGAAAACAACCCTAACAAGTACTACGAGTACATACATAATTTATAGTTTCTACAAAATAGATAACAGAACGAAATTCTGTATGTACCTATTCGTATATCGGTTTAATTACAATATTTTTCAAACTAAGAAAACAAACGATTAAAGAGCCAAACTTAATTCTAATTAAGCTATAGAAGAAATATACTTAAGAAAACTGAAATTTATCAACAATTAAAAGTTATAAAAAATGTGAAGTAAAAGTAAAGTAAAATACAATTTACTGCACAAATAGAAAACAACAATCAAAAGATAGAAAAGGAAACAGTGAAGTACAATTTAGGCGGCCTTATCGCTAAGAGCGATCTCTTCCAGGTAACCTGTGTTTAAAGAACTTTAAAGAACAAAATACTTTTTAGACTTTTCGATATTACTAGTTCAAAATTTTACAGTTACGCATGCCAATATTACAAAAGACGTAATAGTGGAATCATAAATGTTTAAACAGCGCTTGGTGCCATTTGCAATCTTGCGAATGAAGATATAAACTTTATCGACACTAGGCGAGATTGATAAAATTGCAAATTTCTACTCGCTATAACATCTTTTATAGCCGTAAGATTTCACAGCAGCGGCTCTATAAAAAGTGATGAATAAAATTATATACTTTATTGTTTTTCCCCTAATTGATTTATAAATGTTAAAAATACTATTATAAGATGTATAGAAGCTTATATAAATATTTACTGAATTGATTTCAGAAACATTTAGAACCTAAATCCCTTCAATGAGATTTCAAAATGCAAAGTAAGTTTAAAAACTTTGTTACTTTGTTCTAAATTCAATTAGTTAAATGACTTTAAGAAGTTGAATTGCTTAGACAACTTTTTGACAAGTAAATGTTTTGATTTTACGAATATCTACTCTGGCCACCCACGCTCAAAATATCCGATACAAAACACGTAAAATTTTCCTCTACCCATTTTTTGTCGGGTATGGAATAAACTAAGTGTAGCATCAATAATATTATGTAGAAGCTCTACAGGTTTTGTAAGACTATAAAAAGAGATCACTCATGGCGTGTATGATATATTTATCGCATCACCTCGACGAGATATATCATCAAGCTATAACTAAGATGTTTATCGTGCCAAGAACGCGGGCAAGGCTATCGCGCTCCTCCCTTGCATTGACGTACAAGTTCATCCATTATGTTAGATTTATGCTTCAACCTGTTATAAAATTGCTACGGATTAGATGGTAAATGATTTAAGTCACTGTTAGTTCTAATTAGTCTGGAACATCGGTGCAAGGTCTATCGGTATTTTATAGGATACATTTCGGAGAGTTGCGCATCGGAATTGCACGACCTAATTCCAGCATCTCCATTCCGCCTTCGGACTACCAGGCGCGGGGAGGAGTTCCATCCTTATGTTGTTGATATCCCATCTGTTCTTACGAACCGAATTGCTTCTTCGTTTATTATGCGAACGGCTAAGGAATGGAACAGCCTGCCGGCGTCTATATTTCCCGAAACCTACAACCTTGGGATCTTCAAGCCCAGAGTGAATAGGCATTTACTGCTCCATCGACGACCTCATCATCGTTTACCATCAGGCGAGAACGAGGTCAAATGCGGGTTTAGAAGTAAATAATAAATAATAATTAGATTACGGAAAACTTTACTCGATCGGCGAAAAGTATCGTTGAAAAAAATGTCGCCTATACCAAGTACCTAACTTTATTCAGTTGGATATATGATTTGATAGAGATGATGGATGCCAACAAAATGTTGGTTGAATTAAACCAAACCGTCTTGATAAATGGAAACAAGAGGATGGAGTATTTTTTCAGTGATACATTCATACATGTCATAGAGAATACTTTTTTATCTGTTCAAATTATTCTTATTTCACACAAAAAAATTAGTAGCTGTTTATTAGCTAGAGTATACTTATACTCTAAAACGAACGCGTATTATTTATTTTGGTTGCAACTTAAATATCACATACATAGCATATGTACTCTTTCTTAGCCACTTAAACTCCTAGAGCATAGGCTGACGCTAGCTTGATGGAGATTTTATTACTATACCTAATTGATTCAGACACCCGGGTGTGCAATTTTTCACCTTAGCCAGTAGTTACTCTTTTGCTGTATAGTTAGCAGTTTATCAAAATTTTATTTGTGTCATGCATGTTTGTATGGCGATTTATAACTGTGCTTAAACTAGGTTAAATAAATCTTAGCGTTATATTTATTTATAACACTTTTACATAGATTTGTAGGTACTCGTATGTACGAGTGTAACGAGAAAGTGACATAAATTGTAATTTTTAAACTAAGTTCTTCTATGTTCAGAAACAAGGAAACATACATAGGCTTGTAATTAAGACATGAGATGTTATATAAGTAGGACTTGACATTATGTAGGTAGTCACATTGCGCATATAAGTAAATATGTAAAGTGTAACATTATTTTACATAATTATGTCTGGTTCAGCGATTGAAGCTTGAATTCGTATGTAAATGGATCAATACTGGTTCATATCAGTGACCATTTGATCGCCGTAACTGGCACATTTTAGACCGTCGGTGACCATTTATTTATTTACTATTCTTGACATAGTATGTGTGATGTACCCTGTTATTGGTAAAAAGAACATCCCACTTTTTCCTACGAAAATATAGTGTGAAATTATTTTTACGTCCATAGGTATTTATGTAGAAAAACTGCGGTTTTAATGAAATTTTCAATGCTTGTACAAATTAAAAAAAACTCTTCTTATTGTCATGTGGTTAGTGGCTAATATATTGTCAGAGTTGTTCAGGTCGCTTGTAGTCCTCTGGCATTCCATAGAAAATGTGCCACTAACCGTCGCGTCGGTCACCTATGTTTGTCCTGATAGTATCCAACGTTGATTAACTTGAGGTACAACACAATGATAGGTATATTTAACGTTTCTGCCACGCACCTGCAAAATGTGGAGCTCTTCCACCCGACGTTTTTCCACAGCGCTATGACATGGGATGCTTCAAAAAGAACGTTAAAAAGTCCTCTCCCTCCACGGCCGGCAACACACAAGCAATACCCCTGGTACTGCACGTGTCCCTATGCGACGGTGACTACTTACCATCAGGTGGCCCGTCTGCCTGTTTGTCGTAGCTAATTTAAAAAATAAAAATAATAATTAAAACCAATACTATTACTATTACTATTATATATTTACTTTCGTCTTTACCTATGTCAATCATAAACGTATCGAAATATTTACAATCGGTATAATTTCACGATAAGATATGCCGTGCAGCGCTATTTTTATAAAAATCACGATTTGATATGATGATCGCGCAACGCGTTTTCTTTAATTCCACTATCTGCAATTTGCTGCTCGCCCGCCTCTCTCAATGCCGCCCCTCGAAATCTACCGCCCGGGCCATGGCCCCTCAGTCCCCTCCACGCTACGCCACTGAATAGCTGCCTTACTTAGTAGTTTTAAAAAGTATCCGTCGACAAATCAACGCAAAAGCCAAAGATCAGCACAAAAGGCTCTACAGGAGAATCAACAATTAGCCGCCGCAATGCAGCTCTAATCAGACACATTACAGGCAATCGACCTTCTAGTTCAATGATAACACAGCGAACTGGTTCAGCACTGGGCTGTCATTAAGTTCTATCATAGCGCCATTCTCGACGAGGGCGTAGTATAAAGGCTGCGTCATACCGACGCGGTACGTCGATCAGCGAACAAGCGATTGATCACACAGGTATCTAAAGTATACGATCGGTCAAAAAGACCGATCATGCGACGCGATCAAATGTCAACCTTATGTCAGTATATACGAGTACCTAAAGTCGAACTCAAGGAAACTTGTTCCTAATGTAAACAAACCACCAAATTGGCGATGTCAGTGGTTTGATGATTATCGATGTTTTATTAATATTTCATCGTATAATGTAATTTAGTATACGAAGAAAGTGAATTCCATGTGAATTAAACCATGGTTGATCGTCTAATGTGATAAATCAACGATAAGTTTGTTTACATTATGAACAAGTTCCGTTGAAGCCAATCAATACATGATCCATTTCAGATTCTCAGTTGGGTAGGTTGATTTGCGGTCTTCTGTACAAAAAATAGTGTTTTATTTATCTCCCATTCTGTACTCGTTGAAGTCGCATTGCGATTCATCTTTTTCTTCTTGCATTTCAAGCTAGAAAGTATCGTTGAAAAAAAAGGGTAAGTGAAGCATTCCTTTCGATAATGTTTAAGTTCATATTGAGTAGAGTCTACTCGATATGAACTCAGTGGACAAATTAAGCGCCACCCCAATGATTACCATTGATTTGCTTGCAATGTTCCATATTAGACAAGTAGAATAAAGACCGACCGGGCTTGTTGCGGCTATGTTGCGGAATTTTATGTGAACTAATTTTTTATAGCGATCTCCATTATGGTGCGTTATGGTATGGGTATCTCCGTTATGGTTGTCATAGAGCGAATGACGTTGGACGACTTCGGCCAACTACCAAGTGTAAACAAAGGCGATCGGTGACCGTAGGTTGTCAACGGTAGGGCGGTCGCCGAATCCGTGAACGACCAGGTGTAACTGCGCCTTCAGGGAGGGAGATATTTGCCTAAATTTCGCCGTACGATTTGCCGAGTCTATCTGAGGAGATGGTAGTATATCGCCGCGCTATGATGAGGGCGTGCTATAATGGCACCATGGGGTATAATAGCGGGCTTTGGGTCAAGATCTTCATACCGTATTCACCTGTTGTGATGGATGGCGAATGCGGCGCAGTTTCGTTTTATCGAGGCTAGGAAACTGCCCATAAATTTGATTGATTGTTTCCAAGTGCGTCTGAAGTGCTCTCGTGCATGATACTTTTCCTAATGAGAGCATTATGAATGAGGTACATGTGTGATTATCAATGCTATCCCGAGCAATTGATTGATCGTTTCCATTTCATTACGAACTCCTTTTTACGATTTTCTATACTTATGTATAATTTTTGTACCATGTGTTTTTGGGAACTACCAATGATGAAGGTGGTTCCTCTATCTACCCTCTCGCGGGTTATGGACATGAAAGTTATGCTATGTTTTAAAGATTAGATAGAGAATATAAACGTCACATACGGGAGTATAATACAAAAATATTATAGCAAGACATATTTCAACATATTTTTCCATTTAACTCTTCAGGAGACCACACAGGGCTGATATAATATATTCATACATCGTGATGTGATGAGCTATAAAATCATTTTCTTTTGGCATCGATCGTCTTAATGGTTCCCGATACATACATGCAGATTCTTATAATTTCAAATTAAAATAATGGTTTTGTTCCTGGATTTCGATCAATACTCGTATTACAAGTGAAGAAGTTTATTTAGTAGCGTTAGATAATATAGGAAGTCAACATTTAGATTCGAAATCCGTTATAAATTATTGTACAAGTGACTTTTAAAATCGTCCCCACAATGTTACGTAACGCATTTAATCATCCCATTGTATCACAGAAGCAACCCAATATTTCCAATATCAAATGAACAATACAGTGTGTATACCTATACAATGGTCTGCCCACATTCGGCAGGCCTTGGCATTAGCAGCAAATGTCTGGCAGATTCCTGAGGATGATATGGTACGGTTGCCAAGTTGCCAACCAATTGTTAAGTGTTAATGTTATATAGGCGACATTCGATATGGATGAGTAATTGTGACACATACGAGCGAGTTGTTTCACAAACTCAACTGTGATTCTATCGAATAAACATAGAATACGTGTTACATAGGCCAAAAAGTGAAAGCGAAATTGATGGAGGATAAGAAATAACAAGTGTCGGTTTAAATGGCAGGAAGGAAACTTCAATCATATAGCTTTCAAAACAAAGTAAAATATAAAACGGTGAAATGTAGCACATGTTAATGTTTTACAGTCATTTAGGATGTTATGAAAAAGTACAGTTGTTCTTATAAATGTAAATCAGCACGTTTAAATGACATTGGTCAAATTTTTATTTTTTATTTTATTATTGTTCTGTACATATTAGGTTTTACTATTTACTAATCTTCGCGCCCTGAAACCAGAAACTGGTTTGTCTGGGCGCTGCACAATCCACTCAATTAAATGAAACACCAAATACAAAAACAACTTAACACATACAAATCAAAAACATGACGGTAGGTAAATAATAATACCATGGAATTTAGTAGTACATTATTGCAGAGGCCAGGATTGATCATTGCTAGACGAGGAACTATTTGAGAACCGCTTTTTAAAGGCTTTTTAAAGAACCGAGACCAACAGTGGCTATTTCTGCCGAGGGATGTATAGCACTTTTCCCAAAGAATGCGAATAAAAAAAACTTTTCTAAAACTTGATAGCTTAAAGTATTTTCTACTGATAGCAAGTTATCACAATGTCAAACATAATGTTTTCTTCATTCAAGATATTTCGTGGTATTCAAATAACATCTATCATCATCTATAACTTTCATCATTAGAGCTTTTTGTCTCGCGCCTTTTTTAAAATTCTCTGGCATGGAATCAAAGAAATCTGCGTTTTGCTTAACCAGTTAGTTAGATTCAAAGGTTAAAAAAAAAGACGAGAGGCTTCCGGGCAATGTTTGTATAAAAATCAATCTGTCCATTAGTATCGTGCTTTAATTGTTTTAAATGATGATTGGTTTCGAGTCACGAACATAGAAATTGAAATTGAAAACGTTTATACACATAGCACTTTCGAGCTTCGAAATTCGGGTGCATTGAGCATAGGTACTTCAGAGCATTTTTAAGAAAAGTCAGAGTAACTTGTACTTGTACTTGTAGTACATACATACGAGTACTTATGTATCAGACACATTCGTGTTAAGCAACTTTTGGCATTAAACTGCTGGCCCACGTGACTGTGTGGAGCTATTTCATTGTTTATTGGATGTTGGTACTGTAATACGATATTATTATTGTTTGGAAATATTAACACCTATGTCTGTCGACAAACAGAAGACATCCATTTAGTTATTGCCCCATTTGAAGCTCATTTTATGAATGGATGATGGAAGCGTATTTTATAACCAATAGATTTATCAAGATCCTCTATGAAATAAATAATGAATCAACAATAACTGCTTATTTCATATACATACTACTATACTATGGGGACATGTACCAATGAGTTTTTCGTATTTATGGAAGACTTACGCACATTTACCGACTGCTTAACGGTGAAGGAAAACATCGTGAGGAAACCTGCACACTGGGATGACCAGTGTGTAAATGCGGTAAGCACAAAATATCCTCAAGGGTCGAAGTGCCGCGGGGTTATTACCGGCCCCCTATCATAAGATAAGATACTATGGGGACAATTCTAAAATCGCGAAAAAAAGTCAGTTGTTCCATACAAAACACTGAGCACCCCCCTGGGTTTTAGTTAAACCCTGAAGAATTTGTAATTATAACAAATAATGTCATGTTACAACTGTGCAGCAAATAATCAAACCACATTCCAACGAACTCTACACAAATCTCTACCACTTTGCATTAACTGAGACTGATTTTGAATTGACTCTATAATTTCCCTGAAGCAAACAGTTGGTACTTAACAATTTCCACTGAATAGCCTATCAATATATCCGGTTGACAAGAGCCCCATCAAAGACTACTCTAATCCAATTTGGTTTCTCTTAAGAACCAATTTCCTACAGTTGGAAACGAGAGTATTATTACCCGCCAATAGCATATGTGTTGCCTACGCGAAAAAAGCTGCCTCCGACTTAATATTTGTCTGAACCTCTTCATAAATCTCATTTCATTTTTTTAGCTTTTTGTATTTGAGAAGGCATTCGTTGTTACTTGCACTGGGCAACGACTGTGTCGACAGGGCAATCATTCCAACGTTTAATTTTTTTATACAGATTTGGTGAAATAAATAAATAAATGAATGGAATAATAACATTATTGTGGTAGTTTCTTAAACCGGCAATCATCGCATGGTTTACCCTATGTGTAATTACGTTACATGGATCAATGCAAATTCTGGAGCGGACTTTGCTGAATCCATGTATGGGCCTCATTAAGGAAAACAAAAAAAGACATTTTTTATACAACTGACGGTAAAATGGCGATGCGTTTTTAATTAATAAATAAGCGAACGCCGAATATGTAGCCTTAATTAAGGACTGAATTCAATAGCGTTCGAAATGTGTTCTAATTAAGGGAGTGAATGCGATGATTGTAAATATGGCATCTTTGAATGCGGATATAATTTTGGGTCTGCGTTGATTTTTGTGGGATGATAAATTGAAAATGATGAATGAATTGAATGCATGTTTTGCTGTTGATGATGACATTAAATTACGTAGCAGATTTATTCTTCTTTTACTGTTTATTGAATGTCAGAAATACTGAAATTGCATATTAACTTACTCAGTTTATTATATTATACTGAGAACGAGAAAGAAACACAATTTGTTATTTTACCTATTTTACTGTTGTACTATTGCACAATGTATAAGTAAAGAACGGTATTCCAACAGCGGCATAGAACAAATTATTACAAAGTATCTATTAGCAGTAATCAGAGAAGTAATATAGGGTCGTTTTGCAGAACATTACTGTGAACTACGTGCGTCGTAAACTTAGCGTTCGGCCGATAGATGGCGGGGCGCACAATGGTGCGGAGGCGGCCTCTGCGCCACTTCCGATGCGCAAGCGCAGGCCGCTATTGATTTGCTATTTTGCTACCAGGGCCGTAGCCAGGAACTGACTAGATGGCCATTAATTGTAAATTATTGGAGAATCAACAGACATAATGTACCTTACACAATTGAATGAAAAATAGGCTATCTTCTAAGATCTAAATAATAATATTTTGGGCGACGAGAAAAATATCAGAAAATCAATTATTTGACTGCAAACCGGAACAGAGATGAGAATGGAATCAGACGTCGCTGTGTAGGTCTTTATTTAGATAATAGCGTCCTCCTTTTCACACTCCTTCCTTTCTTATTACTTAGTGTGTTTGATTTATTATTTATGGATTAAAAAGCCTTTTGTGGTTGGCTATTACTGGGGATGACGAATCCTGGAGTAAGTGACTGGACCATCACTTCATGAAGTCATTAGAGGTAGATTACTTTTTTTTTATCTAAGTATTTTTTCTTTCATCCACGTTCTACTATTTTAATGTCTAAATCTAATGAAAGGGGTGACAGCCCCTTTTGTTCTGGCTACGCTTCTGTAAGCTTCTAACTTGGGAGAAGCTCGAATAAATTCATGTTCAACCAAGACAACATGAATTTTATCTAAACACTGTAGGAGTTACTGGTTACATTACACGGGATCCGTTTAACTAAGCCAGTGGTGCTAAACTTATGAATAAATTATAAAAAATAATTTCTATGGAAACCAATTCAATGGCTACCAATAAACTGAAAGCACAAAACTTTTGCTTCTACGAGGTTATGATTTATTATTTTGTTTGTTAAAATTATTTGATAAGTACAGTATTTACCCGTATAGGTATATCGCTTTCGTATAATGTTTTACTTTTAAAACCGGTAATAATTATGATCATTGATTTAAGATGATTTTTTCATCATGACTTACTAACTTTGTCAACCGCTGGTATTGATTGGGGATCTTTGGTTTAAACGGTAAAGCAAGTTTCAACTTTATGATGCTTGTAGCAGGCTTTAATATTTATAAGATTTAAGTTTGATAAGACGTCTTGAAAGATGGGTTGACATCGAATTTAAGTTCTTAAGGGATATAAGGTCTAAATAACTATAATGGACGATCTATAGGCCTACTGTTTTTTTAAATACCGCGCCAGCCGGCCAGTAACATTTTTCAAACAATATTTTCAACAAGATTTAACGATAAATCTTTTTTCATCCCACCTATTCGAAAAACGTTCATTAGTTCTCCAAAAGTAAGTCTTTTCTGTAAGAGACTTTCAAACAGGGATGAAAAGTGATTTGAATTTGGAACATGAAAATTGTTCCTAGTGCAAATTTTCCTTCCATCTCTTTGGTACCACCAAAGAGATGGAAGGAAAATTTGCACTAGGAACAATATTCATTTGGAGAAATTTGGAGAACATACTTTTGGAGAACTAATGAGCGTTTTTCGAATAGGTAGGATGAAAAAAGATTTATCTTTCGAACAGTTTAAGAAGTCGATACACTTTTTCGTCCAGTCCTTAATTGCCCCCAAGTTTAGTGTAGTGAAGCGCAGTACAGTTTGGTGTCAAAGTGGGCCGCCCGTACCACGATAATGTATTTAATTAATATCGAGTGAGAACCGGCTTTCTGTTCCACTAAATTATAAAAACTAGGTAGGTAGTTGACATGCCTCGTTACGAAATCGGTATTCTCAAATAAGTGCTGCGTATTACGCGCACTGAAGAAACTTTTTTGATTCTGAGCCTACAATAACTTTATTCGTTGGACACTTTGTATGATAGACGCGATAAAGTCTTTGGTTGAAATGAACAATCTTTTCTTCAGAGCGGAGTTAGATAATATGACACTATACTATGGGCATTGTTACCTTTGTGTTATATTACGAGTATCTCAAATAACTTGTTTATTCTACTGGGCAGTAGTACATACTGGATTTTTTACTCCATTATGTTCTACTGATAGGACTTATATTAGAACGAATGGACTAACTTTAATGTAGTAGGTAACTGTTTAGAAGTGTTAATTACTAATTTAGATATTGTAACTGACCATTACAAGACATTGCAGATTTTCTGCAGGTCATCGCGGTCTTCATAGTCTACGTGCTAAAAATCTGTAATTTATTTTTTATATTCGTTTCTGTTCAATACGCGAATAAATAAAATAAGTAGATATCATAAAAAAAATTGATGCTTGTTGTAAAAAATAAGATTGGCCTTGTTTGACCACTAATAAAATGTTTGATTTAGGATCGTAATTATTTTACAATGGTAAAAAATATTCAGGCGAGGTTTTAATTTATAACATGCGTAAAAATTTACTACATACACGACGTGTAAGTTAAGGATAGGTATTAATAATATTTTGCACACTTATTGTCGTGCGGTTAGTGGCCAGCCTATTGTCAGAGTTGTTCAGGCCGCCCGTAGGCCTCTGACGTGGCCTAACGTCTGGGTAGACAAATAGCATGCTCTCCGAGGCACGGAGGGGCTCGGATAGAAATATTTCTCTAGCGGTCAACCATCCTGGTTCTGACCGCATCCAATGTTGCTGAACCTGCACGATCAATTTCGGACCATACTCGCAACAAGGCTACGATCCAGGAGATCGATTTCACTAAATACAACGTAACTAAATAGAGTCTAAACTGCATCGTTATGATGTGTTTTGTATGCTACTATCCACTGACGATCCAATTTCAGTTAAGTTCCGATCGAGTCAACGATCGATCGAACAGTAACGTATTTCTACATTCTACTAAAACATGTAGTTTATATTAAATCGCAGTTGAACGGTAACAAAACGCTTCAACTGTCAAATATAACGATCGAACATAAGTCCCTCCCAAGGTACTTTTGCCCGATCGATAGTAAACCGAAAGGTGGCAGTGGTAGAGTTATGCGTCAGTAGAATGCGATTTGGTGACCAAATAGAATTGGAACGAAAACTAAATTGAAATTGGATAGAAATAGAACTACAAACGTTGTCATTTAGGCGAATTGGGCCCCAGAGTTGGAATCGATCCGTTTAGCTCAGCGACGACGTTTGCACCACATAGTCTCGACACCAATCCTAGCGTTGATCCACTTCACAAAAGTAACTCTACATTGTAAGAGGCTTCACCTATTCTAGTCACTCAAAATAGCATTAAATTTGTAGTCGGCATCATTTTAGCTTTCGAGTTTCGGTGTTCAATGAGGTTGCTGCTACTGCTTTTGAACATCGAAAGCCGAGCGATTTTACCGAAGCCGAGCCTTTACTTTCTCGTCGCCACAGGAAGCAATCCTGCGGAGCCTTCGCACCATTATGCCTTACACGGTACAGCCTGACTCGCGAACCTTCTTTACATACTGATCTTGCCCATCCGGAGACCGTGCACTAATTCCGAGGGATGGGAACTTGTCGATACTTTTATCGATATTAATATATAACTTTACGCGATGTCCCTTGCGAGGTAGACAGAGAATGATTGCATATTGCATTGTTAATTCTGAGTTATGTGAAAGTCGAAGAAAACTTTTACTGTTATCGCTAATTTTAATAAATCAGCGATAACAGTAAAAGTTTTCTGTAGGTTAAATCCTAGTATTTTAGGGATACCAACTAATTTTTTTGAAATAACATATGATTTTACAATTACCAACATAATTTTAAGTTATATAAAACATTTGTCTCCTGTGTGTAATTTTATCTGGGTGAATAGATTTTTAAAGAAGTTACAGAACAGAGTTAGAAAATAAATAATAACTTACAAAATTGTCCACTGGAAATCAACTGCAATAGAAGTTAGATATTTATTAGTTTTATTGTCGAGTATCGATAACCGTTATTGGAATCCTTATTTGAAAACCAGTGGCCAGTGTGCGAAGTGCCGAAGATGTCAGTAGCCATTAACGGTGAAACTGCTCTTTATTTAGTCACAATGTTCTACCTGTAGTATTTACGATAGACCTGCCAATGCCTAAATGAATCTTAACGTACATACTTAATTTTTTTTACCTCTTTATTAGACTAGGTAAA
This sequence comes from Hofmannophila pseudospretella, assembly GCA_947369225.1. Lineage (NCBI taxonomy): Eukaryota > Metazoa > Arthropoda > Insecta > Lepidoptera > Oecophoridae > Hofmannophila > Hofmannophila pseudospretella. The sequence continues at coordinate 8,079,949 of OX376326.1, forward strand.
GCAGGATTTTTTGAATAAAACTGTAATAGTGATGTTTTACTTAGATGCTTCGCAGAACATGGTGGTAGAGAACTGTCTTCCGTTGAAAAACTAGCTTACTAGTCTTCATTATCATCAGCCTATTAATGTCCCACTGTTGGGGCACAGGCCTCCCCTTGCACAAGCGCTGATTGGTGGATTTCACACACCTTCGGAATCTTTTTTTAATTTCCTCAGACATGCAGGTTTCCTCACGATGTTTTCCTTAACCGTTATAGCAGGCGGTAAATATACGTAAGTTTTCGAAAAAATCCGGAAAACTCATTCGCACATGACATTGCATGGTTTCGAACCCGGATCTCCCGCAATGGAGCCCGGCGTCCTAGCCACTAGGCCACCGCCGTTCTTACTAGTAATTTCCATAAATATAACTCTTCATACTAATAGTTGTGAATTAAGGCATATCTATTATAAAGGTGATATCTCAATTATACGTATAATAACATAATCAACACGTTTAATTTAAATTCCATTTTAATTGCTATATCATTCATTTCTAACTATTTTCGCTCGCTTAATGGAGCTTTTTGATTAAGAATTAGATTATTAGTATGTAAATTCGTTAGTGACCATAATATAAATTGTGTCCATAATATCATAAGTTTGATATTTATACTCAGAAATTGGGACCACACGCGAGAAGAACATTTACTTCCTGCCCAGTTTAAAAAGAGCTGTATCTTTATATGATCATCATATAATTTTAATGTCATTACAAAGATGTGTTGGGAAGGCGTGGTGGGTCAAGAAAAAGCGGTACCGATCTCGTTTCAGAGGGAGGGCATAATACTCCAATTTGTGCACAAAATTCTGGTCTGACAGTGCTTTCTGAATAATAATTATTATAGGAGTAACTTTCCATTCTTGTTGGTATATTCAAGACCACACGAATTTACTGAAACGGTGCATTCTTTTATAAATAAAAAAACTGCTAACAGAAGTCTATAAATTGAGTAGTAGATGTACCTACATAATTATAAAGAAATCTCTATAGCAAGTTAGTATTTTGCGGTTTCTTTAAGTACTTGAAGAGTTATTAGCAATTGAAAACTTTTTAATAAATTCCAAGTAGAGCCTCTCGATTCTCAATTAATTAACCCCATTTTACGGTGCCTACTATTTATTTAGTTTACTCTAACTATACCATAAGAGTATACACAAATCGCAGTACTTGTCGTTTTTATGCTTTACGATCTAAGGTTTCAAAGTCAAAGCGAAACATTTTCAGAGTCATAGAAAACATACTAGGTATTTTGAGCGATGGTTACGAAACGATTTTGTCGACATAATTCGATTTCACACAGAGTGGTATCGTTAATTACGATTAGCCAGGATCGATGCATCGCCGAGCCGACTTAGAGACTGGTTCTTGAGGTGAAACTGACCAGGAGTGATCAACCATTTGGAGCGATTTATTTTATATCACAGAAATCGGGCTAGTAGCGCCCTCTTTATACCTTTTCATCTGAATACTATTGCTACAGAGTACTATTTAAGCGAATTGAGATGTATTTAATGCCGAAACTGGGTAGGAGTGAGCAAAATATAGATTTAATTAGTAAAACTTTGCAGTAGTTTTATAATAGGAAAGAGGACCCAAATAAATAATATCTGAAATATAATCCATCTTACCTATTCGGCATTTTTAGATGACACCTATCGACAGAACACAGAAGTATCGATCGAAGCTGCAAATATTACCTGCAACAAAACAATTAATAATCATTAGTAGGTAAGCACATAGTTGTGTAGAATCTAGGAACTAGAGGTCCCCCACCTCTAGTTCCTAGATTCTACACAATTGTGGGGGATAAATTGATCAAATGTGAAAACAGAATTAAAATTCGTTGAAAAATAAAATGGCTACAAGCAGTCAGAAAACAGACGGTAGAAAGAAACGGCAAAAGAGAATTGTGACGTCACTGTTCCCTAGCGCTATAGAAGCAGGTCCGACTGACTGTTTTGCTAAAAAGGGACAGAACATGTCTCCACTACTAACTTTAACCATTAATATCTCTTGATGTCAGTTGAGATATCGAGAAACTGATTTGAGATCCTTCGTCAGGATGTCCATGTAAGTTGATTGAAGCAATAAAAAAAAGTGAGTTAATACCCTTTTATTGATTTTCAAAATATCGAGCGATACGAAAGGTTGACGACTGCCTATGATTTCTCCAGAGCTCGCGTCGTCGTTGTCGTGCGGAATTTAGATACCGCTCGGACACTCGCTCTTGTTAGAGGACATCTGCGTTCGTGCGTGGCTCTAACACATGGACAGATAATGTTTACTTGTAGCTATAAGCTAAGATTATGAAATGTTATTTATGGCTATTGCTAAATTCAATATTTTTTCAACTAGCGTCTTGCATTGGAGTTTCTACTGGCGTCTTTGTCTCGTATGAATTTGCACTTAGTCAAAACCGGAACAAAATCTAATAAAATTTGTGTTAATTAGATAGACGGAGGCGAGGGGGGGGGGGGGCTTGTTATATAGCTTCCCTTCAAACCTCAAAGTAGCATCTCCCCTTCAGATACCTCAACCTCCCCTTTGCAAATCACAAAACATGTACACAGATATGATATGATGATACAAAACGCAATAGAACGAAAGTAAAGGAAGTTTCATATACCTATATTAAACTGTATACCGTAGTATCTGGATAACAACATAATTGACGCAGTTTAACATATAATTTTATGGTGGCACCGGTTAAAATATCATTACGATCAACTTATTATTAGGTCTCGTATATTGATTTTTTGCTTACGTACTTGTAAGTGGTTGGTTGTAAGCGTTTAACTTAGAAAACTTGCCTATATTCTACAAATAGTGAAATGTAAAATTTCTATGCTCGCCATTTTTTCCAAGTTTTGTATAGTAGTTACTTGTAGAATAATAAAATTTCTCTATTAACTATTGAAGACTTTTTCAAGTGTGATAATAATAGTATAGATAGAGTATGTAATTCTATTTTTTGATGTTTGAATAAGTCTTAGAACCAAAACTACAAGTAATTTCAACTAAATTATGTAGCAAATTAGCATCGCAAAGATTTCGAATTATAACATATTATTGTCATTAAAAAAACATTAAGTATGCGGTACAAACAATGTTGACGCTTACAATTAAAAAAAAATGACAATCCATGGATAAAGAACATAAAAAACCGACGGCAACGTTGTGCGAATCACGCGCACACGACCGAAATTTTATCTCTTTTTTTTTGAACATTGTCCATTATTTTAAAGCCACGTGTGCCAAGAAAACGGAAGCCTTACGTTGTATCAAATCAATTAAGTGGCAGTGACCACCCATTGTCTTTGATTCAGATGTCTCGTTAAGGCGACACGCTCTCAAGAAAAACAGGCTTCTGTCAAATTTATGTGTACCATTAAGTTCTTTGTCGCGACCCGTGAATATTCACCTGACGGTATTTTAACGAAACTTTAATTTGAGATAAAACGTCCTCATTGTTACCGAAAAGGTTATCGAAGAAATTCGAAATCGTAAATGAGATACTTGCACTTTGATTGGCTCATTACGGGACATGCTTTTAGGGATCCGTACCCTGAAGAGAAAAATTATACGCTACTGCGTCCGTCTGTCCGTTTGTCATGCGGGTCTAGCGCTTAAACGGAATAAGATAAAAACTATTTTTATTACATAATATATTATGTAAAAAAATATAGTTTTTTATGTTTTTGTTTTCGGCGTATACGCCGCTGCGTATATAACGCTTTATATCTAATATTTATTCTAAATCCAAGAGTATCGATATGAAATTTTTGTAAAATTATTTTTAAGTACCTTTTATACATATTTTATTTTTTCGTTTATTAAGTATTTAATGTATTTTGTCTGTGTGTAATAAAGATTATAATAATAATAATAAGTCTCGTAAAGGCGTAAACTGTAAAAGTATAGACAACGATACCCATATCGTATTGTTGTTTATATCTTTTCAAGTAGAGGACGAATGTATGTTACTTTTGTTACCGCTTATCCCATGAACGGTAACTATTTAGGAACTTGAAAATCTACTAAAATATTGATCATATTCTCTCTTTAAACAACAAATCCTTAAACTTTATACATCTTTAATAGTATGTAAGTTGTGAGCAAATAAAAAAAGTTAGGACAAAACTTACAAATATATTTTATACTTAGTACGGATCCCTATAGACAGCGAGTTCCGACTCGCACTTGGCCAGTTTTTTGATCTAATTTAATTGGACATATAAATTTTATTGCACTTTCTTTGCTCTTTTATTGTGTGACATATCAGATTGATTGAGAGAGCTCAGGTAGTTTAAAAGGGAATTTATGTGTGGGGCAATTAAAACAGGTTAACGTGGAGAAATTCGCATAGCGCAAATCGTAAGTGAACTAGTCCCATCAATATAGTTGGACAAGCGGACAAGCGGACAAGCGGACAAGTGGACAAGCGGACGCGATTGAAAACTAATAATATTTCATGCAGCCAATAAAGTGTGTTACACATTTGCGTAAGCGCAAGGCATGTCTCGCCTCGGTCCGTGCTTACGCCTGTACGGGCTAATGAATACGATGCACTGGACGATGCTGGTTACGAGTTATAGCATGCGTGAGAGTGGCTACACTCCAGCTAGAGCTTAACGGGTGCGCTGTTTCTGTAACTATATGCATTAGACAACCTACAATAATAGTCGAATATTATTAAATAAAATAATAAAGATACTGTGTATTTTAATGACGAATGAGCGTCGGTGGCGTCGTGGCTAGGACATCGGACTCCTATGCGGGAGGTCCGAGTTCGAAACCAGGCAATATCATGTACCAATGAGTTTTTCGGTCTTTTCGAAACATTTACCGACTGCTCTGGCGGTGAAGGAAAACATCGTGAGGAAACCTGCACACTGATATAACCAGTGTGTGAAATGGGAAAGGCAATGGCAAACTTTAATTTTAATTTTAAATCTTTCATTTTGTAACTACTTGCTCAATTACCTTTTTAAATAGCTTTGTAACGGTTTGGTTTCGTAACTGGCATCTATAAATTTTTAATTGTTTGATTTATATATTTAATGTGTAATATGCTGTGAAACTGACAAATAAATAAAATATAAATATAAACCACCCCATTAAATCTGCCACGAGAGTCGTTCTATGTGATTAATTCCTTAGAATGATCACGACCCTCAGCAATAAGAAAAACGACTTAGAAGAGAGATTTTAATGATGAACTTTCCTTGAAACCTGTGAAGGCACTCATCAAACTGAACAACTTTCCCAAAGAAACATTGGTCAAATTATTACTAATTTTAATGTGTATTTCATCTTTTCACACTACACTACTGTCGCTAATTTCTTTTGTGTCAATTTAAACTCAAAGATTACCTGGGAGAGCTCGCTTTATGCGACAAGGCCGTCTTTGTATACGAGTATATCACGCTACTTTTCCTGTAGATTTTTTATTTATTTACGACTAAACCCGCGTTTGAAGTCAATTTCACCTGGTGAAAAGTGCGACGATGAGGCTGAACATGGAGCACACGGACTTGGCAATAAAGTACAATAAAGTGTCATAATCTATCTACGTATATAAATAATTTTTGGGTCCCCATATATCCAAAAAACTCATTGGTACATGGCATTGCATGGTTTCTAACGCGGACCTCCCGCATGGGAGCCCGGCGTCCTAGCCACTAGACCACCGACGCACCGGTGAACAATCTCCCTAAATATACGAATTCTTTATATACTGTATCTAAAACAAAATCGCTAGTCAATAGTCATTAATATGTTTTTGTCAGTATAAATATTTGGCGAATATTTATATTGGTATCTTCTCACGCGATAAATTATTGTGACGATTTTTGCGGCACAGATAAAAGAACGGAATCGGCAGTGACCAGAAGTGCCATCGATCATTCGACGAGCTTATTAAGTGTTATCTCACGATTTAAGTAGTTTGTGTCATTTAGTTGCTGCTCGCTGGGGATTATTAGTTGATAAATTGTTTTAAATTGTAAAATAAACACAAAATTAATCATATTCATAAATATTACCATAACAATTCATAAAAGATAAGTTTTATGTTACTGTTAATGCTTTTCATAAATCACTTCTGTATAAATATTTAATTTATGTTTTCATGTATGTGTGTGTCTCTCTAGATTTGATCATTGGCATAAAAATCTTTGTTTTCGTTTCGTTAAGCAAAGTATTTCAAAATCATGCCGCATGAAAGAAAGTATTACTAAACCCAACTATTTAATGGATCAATCTATTAAGTGGTATATTATTTATCTCAATTCTCGTATAATACAAAAAATAAAAAGTATAAATTAATCACACAAACACATGGTAAATGAACAATGGTTAACAAAAGCTGTAAGTTTTTCAATTCAATTTGACATGGGAGAGTTTGTCGCATTTATATCGACGTGTCATCTATGAATTAAATAAAAAAATACGCTAATTTACTACTTTAAATTCTAAGTACCTTCATTATTTTTCAATTAGAAGCCAGTAGCCGCATTCCCGACTTAATTGCTGCTCTTTGACAACAGGCGGGTAGTCAAATTTTATAGAGACCACTTAGATATAATGACTCCGATTTATTTTATAGATTTGTTTAAGTCAAAACTACGAAATGCTATCTAGTAAGGAAATGGTCGTGGGTCTTTGACACCTAGCACGGAAATAAACAGTGAAATTTTTTAACGGAATCACAGAATTAATTATTATTAATTATTTTTTATTATTAATTAACCATATCAATTTAATTAATTAAATATAGTCTCCGATAATAAAAAAATAAGTTGTTAAATATATTGTGAATATATTTAACAACTTATTTTAATATTGACTTTCATAAAGTATAATTATTCCAATAATTGGTCAAAATCTAATTTATTTGCACATCAATAAGATTGCGTAGTTCACAGACAGGTGGCGAGGTGATAAAATGAAATTTATTATTCTTCCGCACACCGAACTAAGTTTATTGCCTTCTCGAGATAAAACTCGACTGTAAATAATCGTAAAACACTAAAGAACGTGTCATCTCGGTTTAGTTACTTCATTGGATTCGTATTATCATCCTTGTAATTATTACTAAGCCCGGAGGCTGCCGCGGCGGGTTTTATAATCTAGTTTTTATTTTAATTTTATTACTAGCTTTTGGCGGTGACTTTGTCCGCAAAGATTTTAAAATAATTATTAAAAACGATCATACTTACTTTTAAGGCCACGTTCTTCCACGTTCCTTGAAATTAACCTATTTTTGATTCAACGTTAAACAATCAAATATTCTTTGTTGTGATCGGGTAAAAATATATGTTGTGGTTTCATAAGCGTGCTTGGTTATTTTATGGTTTAAAACACGATACATTCAACTTCACTCATTCAAAAGTTATATATTTAAGTTTGTTAACCTCTTATGAGTAGGCCCTTTAGGGCGCGAGTCGTACTCACACTTGGCCTTTTATTTTTTATCAGTTTTCACGATATAATGGTCTCGTGGTGCTACTCTGTGAGGTCCATATTTACTGTCATATCTTAGATTATATACCTAGGCTCCGATTATTACCGTTTTTCTTGTATATATTTAATTTCTACTTGACTTGGCTTCTTTCTAGTCAAACGCGATCTATCGCGACCACGAGGATTGGTTTGACGTCAGGTAAGAAAGAGTTCTAATTAAAAGAGATTTCATTGAAAATAATATCTTCTTATATTGCAATCTCTTTTCCGGTAAAACTTGATTGACAACTGGGAAACTGTTACGTAAACTTCTAGAGGGGCTGAGGAAGGGCAGCGGACCTGAATTTTGTCGCGAAGAAGAACGTAACCTTAATTTTCCCACCATAGCTGAAACAGCGTAATTTCCAATGGTACTAAGAACCCTATAAATCGAGGGATCGTAAGTAAACGACAATGACTCAAAGTTAGGACACGAGACTGCGGCGAAAAGGTCGCCGGATCGAATCCACCTTTGGACCTTTGTGGAGGACCACTTTAGCACAGGCATTTCAGCCTAGTTTGAGTGGTAATTGAAGAATTTCGGTGATGAAAACCACTACTTATGTTTTTAAAAAAAAGTGTGACTAATTTATGCATGCCCGTTGAGTAACTGAAGCGTAATTGAGTAAGAGACAGACATACATAGTTTACTTTTCATAATTGGTAGGATTTAATATGAGGCAATAAATTAATGAATGTATTGCATATCATGTACAGAATTAAGATGGAAACAAATTGAATATTAGTATCACAGTGATTGGTATTTTATACTTCTGTATTCCTGGTAGAGAACCGCGATAAGGCACAATTACTGAAACGTGAATGTGAAGAATTATGCCTTTAGCAGGTGTGCAGCAATTTTGAAATAGAATCAGACGGAATACATAAAAATCTAGAAAACCAAAATCAGTTTTTTGTTACACCTGCTCAAAAATGGGTGTTATTATCGACAACAAACTTTCCGGGAATTGCCCCATTCCCGTACTGAGTGAGGAATTTATTAACCACGATCGAAAGTATTCAACAATCAAGTCGCTATACATATTATACCGAATACATACAAACCATGCCTAGACAAGATTTGCAAAATTCGATACTTTACTAAGCTCTATAATATTATGGTAACAGGTATAGCCTGACCGGGAACTAAAAAATTCTCGCCATATTGCGGAAATTTTCAGATGAAAATGAATTAAAGGTCAGATTAACCATAGATTGTAATATACTGAGCAGACGAATGTGCGTGAATAACGGGTGTGCGTGAAACGACGTATGACTGTAGAAAAAGCAAGAGAGGCATGCCAGGATAGAGATTCGTGGCGCTCCATTCTATCTGCAGTAAGTAATTGGAAAACGCATTAATAACGAATATATTGTCAAGAATCGCGAACTCCATATAAAAGACAACAACGGGATTTTTTTTTTCAGAATAATGAAAATATAGATTTATAATTGACTGCTTCTCAAAAACAAATTTCGGATAGTTAGGTTGGTTAAATAAAGAATTAGGTAAAATTGTTATTTTTATTGTTATATATTTATAGACAGGCAGCATATATGCTGATGCGTCTATGTCATAGTGTTGGAAAGTTATAAGTTCTTAATTTCATTTTATAGATTTCACAGTTTACAGTTTTTACACAGTCAGTCATTGTTATTTATTTAAATTAAGTTGTTTCTTTAAGATGAATCATGGACACAATCTACATAATTCAATTAAACGAAGTCATTTATTGACGAAATTTTGTTTTAATAAAATTCAATCAAATGTAGGTAAGTAAAATAAATGCCGTCCTCATAAGGCGAAATGTATTGAATCAATATTAAAACATATTAATGTATTCAGCCCCTCGGTTGGCAGGCAAGATGAAAAATATGGCGCGAGATCTCACGCCGCTATCATAAAGATCTTAGCATTGACTGATTGCTCTTAATTAACCCGTGCAATCAGGGGCAAGGCTTATGTTTGCCTTAATTACCTGCACCATTCATAAAATTTTTGGAGATATTTTTATTGTCGAATGTTTATGAAAGTTCGTAGTATTTGTATTCATTCTGATGAAAAAAATATATTTCAAAAAGTGCTAGTATAGTAGGTATTTTCTCGAAGATTTCCTGTAGTCTCTGTAGTAGGTAAGTACTTATAGGGTAACAATTAGTTTAAGAACATGAATATTTTTCCTAGTATTTCTTAACAACGCATACAATCTACTAGTAAGGGAGTTAGTAGGTGGAACGGTTTAAATGTAACTATGTTTTTAGTTCGTGTACACAGAGACTAACCCTATCTTTTTAGAGTTCCGTAACTAAACAGAGAAAAAGAAACCTTTACGTTTTTTATAGTATAAGGAGACCAGGCGAGCAAACGAGGTACCTGATGGTAAGTGTCACCGTATCCTATAGACTTAAAGGGTTTTCGATGCTCTGCTAACCTTGAGCAGTTAGATGAAGTGCCTCCATGTGCCGGTAAATACGCTGGCTTTTTACCCTTCTTACCCAAACACCAGCAATGTAAGCATTGCTGCTTTGCGGCAGAAATAGGTAAAAGATTGTACCACGTCGCTGCGCCAACGCACGAAGGATATACAGAACTCTAGCTGGGCCAAGGTCGTGGACTGCAGGCAGTCTCGAGAAGCCTTGCCGAAGGCTGATCCGAGACTAACCAGACAGCTCCTGCGGCTCAGCAGAGTCAAACTGCGGAAGGTAACCGGGATAATAACCGGTCACAGTCCACTTAACAGACACCTCTTCAATATAGGATTCACAGACAGCCCCTTGTGCAGAGCTTGCATGGAGGCAGAGGAGACGGTCGCCCACGTGCTCTTGGAGTGCAGAGAGGTGACCACCTACCGGGCGGGAAGCCTTGGCACCCCAGGATCACTTCCCGAAGTCCTTCAGAACATCAGAGGACTGCTGGATTTTCTGGCGAAGTTGGGGTGGCTCGATCAATAGTAGTTTCCACCACACGCAAAATAGGCGCTTAAGACGTCGAGTTGCGGAAATCAGCCCGTTATTACATTACATTACATTACATTGTACCACGTCAGGCTGACTCTGCACAGTCATCTCAAATACTTAGAAAATGTAGCTGCTGTTTTTAATAAGAATTGTGTCAAATTGCGTAAGACATTAATTGTAATACTCATATCAGCGTTACTTAAATCAGAAATTAGCAGTTTCTTTTCACGACAGTAGTCGCCACAGAGCCTTAATAGCATCATAAAGATTCAGCAACGGATCCGTTGAAGAAAAGTGAGTCAAAAGTAACCCGCCAGATATGAGTAAAACTTGCGCGGAGTGGTCCGTATCATAACATTTTTAATTTATTTTCTGGAAAATATTTGAGTTCTGAATGGAATCGTTTTATTTTACCTTTAATTAAATGCCAGTTCAATATTTCGGTTTGCTTATCCTCTTTTGGATCCTTTGGGAAATGGTTTATGGCACATTTTTGATCCAAAATCAAATGTTTTGCAGTTAATTTAAAATTTGAACTTTTCACATCATATTCAGCAGAAAATATTGACAAAATTCACCTGGAATAAAAGTGGACAGCAAGTTATTCAAGACGATAGCAATAGTGGTTGCTGAGAAAAACGACCCTAACATACAAGCAAACAGTGGTTTCTTTTTTCTTTTCGCTACAGAACCCTAAAAAGTGAATTGCCGGTAAAACATGCACTTTACAGGTGGTCGGACGTATTATTTTGGTACTTTAGTGTCGTGTTGAAATGTACTCCCCGTTTATGGAGGAATTGCGTAACACTGCGACAGATCTGTTAACATTGCATTGGCAGATCGAAAAGATGCCAATTTACGAGATTTTCGTACCTCTTGAAAGAAGTTCGTATCTCTTGATAGGTCCGGGTCATTGTGTTGTGTAATCAATTAATTCAATATGGATATTAAAACATTGTAATTTACCCGACTACGCGAAGCAAAAAAGGAGGGTTATGATTTTAGCAATCTATGTATGTATGGTTACGGTACGGTTTGGTCCCTGACCTGCTGCTTCGCCCACGATGCCTTCGCCCTGGCACAGCTGCAAACCAGCGCTGTGGTTCTGCCGTACCGGTAATGTTAAGTCTTTTTAAGTCTAATCACATGATTAGACTATACTTATTATACATTGTTGAATAAATGTGTTTTCTCCTTTTCTTTTCTTTGTATTTGTCTTTGTATGTAAGTATGTACAGTCCTTTAAACATAGCTTGATTAGAATGACAGCTGCCATCAAAAGAGACGGCATAACTTTGTAATAGCGTCTAACTAATGATTAGTATTGGCAAACAGGAAATCATTCATTTCTCGCGTATTAATAATATTTTTAAAGACAGTTCTTCACATAATAAATGCATAACACATAAATTCAGCTTTAAAATTTTACCAGTGACTACAGATTCATAATTATAAAAATCAAGCCTAATTATTTACTACGCCCTTACAAGGTTATCTCGACTTGCAAAAATGTTAGGGATGGGACAAATCGACAAAATAATCGACATAGTTTGAGTGCCTTTTTTATATATGTTATTGTATTGTACAAATGTAAATTAATGGAATTAAAAAAAAATTATTATTGTTTTAGAAAAAATATTTCCTTTCCAAAAAATACCACGCGTTTGTCTTTTTTAATATTGGCAATACTGAGCACATTGAGCCGACATCTTGTTTGTCTGAGTATCAGTACGAGTGCCGACGCCTTGTATACGACTTGTGTTTTCAGTTTTCGTTTCTTTTGTTGTTTTAGTATTTGTAATTTGTTTTTGTTGTTTTGTTATTGCCTTTTTGTTATTACGATGTCAAAAAGGGCTAGAAAAACTGTTATAAATAGTGAATCTCGTGAGTTTGTGGTTCGTTTGCGTGACTATTTTGAACGCGAATACCAAAATGGTGGACCGCTGTTGCCAGTGTCACAAGTATGTGACAGAGTTGCTGACGCTCTAGGTATTGGAAGAGCTACTGTGACTAGAATCAGCAAAGAAAAATTTGGAGATACATCGATGGAGGAGATAAAGTTATCTACTCCAAATAAAAAGAGGAAGAAACGTTGCCCTGTGACTGATATAGACGATTTTGATGCCGCAGCAATCCGTAATCACATATATGCATACTACGCACGTAACGAGCTGCCAAATTTGACAAAATTAGCAGTTTCTCTGAAAGATGCAAACCTGTTCAGTGGGAGCCTACCATCTTTGTCAACAATATTAAAAAAAATTGGGTTCTGTTACAAAAAGTGTAATAAAAGAAAAATTGTTATGGAACGTACAGACATTGCGCTCGCACGCATTGATTTTTTACGAAAAGTGAAAGATATTGATAATTGAGATAAAGTAGTATTCCTGGATGAAACATGGCTGAATGCGAACCACACGGTTTCTAAAACTTGGACGGATGATAAACCCGAATCGTCCACCAAGGTACCCGAAGGTAAAGGTCAAAGATTAATAATTTGCCATGCAGGGACCTCGTCTGGCTTTGTGCCAAATTGTCTACTGGCATTCAAGTCTGTCAAGACGACAGAATACCATGAAGAAATGAATTTTGAAAAATTCAAAGAATGGTTTATAAGCCTTTTAAATAATTTAGATGAACCCCATGTGATACTAATGGACAATGCACCCTATCACTCAGTAAAAAAAAATAAACCTCCGACAACAAGTAACCGAAAGAACGAAATAATTTCATGGTTGCAAACCAATGGAGTACAAGCCGATGACTCTATGTTGAAAAAAGAACTGTTGCGTTTAGTGGGAATACACAAACCCCGAACTCCAACTTATGTTTTGGATGAGATGGCAAAAGAACAGGGACATACTGTCATCCGCTTGCCACCATATCATTGCCAGTATAATGCAATAGAATTGATTTGGGCGCAAGTCAAAGGTATTTAATATTTTTTATGAAGTTGATGTCGAATTTAATTATTAAAAAAATTAAATTTATCTCATATTATTTTTTTGTTATAGGTCATGCAGCAAGACACAATACCACCCCACCGTTCACGGCAAATAAAATGTTGAATTTGTTGAACAATGCATGTGAACATGTAACACCAAATGATTGGAAGAAGGTGGTCGATAAAACGCGAAGAATTATCACAGAATATTGGCAACGTGATGTCCGCTTTGATTCTTTGTGTGACCAGGAATTAATAATTAATCTCGAAGATTGTTCCAGTGACTCTGATTCTGACGATGATGATTGTGACTTAGGATGTACACCTTTGTGTCAATAAATTTATTATTGTTATTTTTTTTTTGTTTATTTTTACTAGCCCAAAATTAGTATTAGTATTTAAATAGTTAAAACACTGGGTGCATATTTAAATTTTTTAGGAATAACGTATCGATATATCGATTTCATTATTACGAATATATTCCCAGCACTAGTCACATTTGTTTGACAGCTGTCATTCTAATCAAGCTATATTTAAAAGACTGTAAATATGTATGCATGGTCTTATGTTCGTCTGTTCCCTCGCAGAGCGCCTAAACCACTGAACGGATATTTAATATAATGGCTACCGTTGGATTCGTCATGATCATCCGCGTGTCATATTTTTAAATTTTGCTTACTTTGGAAGCTCAGACTCAAACAAACTATTTCTTCAATGTACTTAGAAGATTAACAAGAGAGATTTACAAAACAAGATACATTGAAAAAATAGGTTGTTTGAGTCTGAGCTTCCAAAGTAAGCAAAATTTAACAAAAATACAGAGAGAATAAGTAAAAACAATGAAATTAATGGAATAATGGAATTTAGAAATGGAATGGGAATATGATTTGAATTTTGAAAATATACGCCAACACGAAATGAGGTGAGACCTCCTCCTCTCAACCTCCTTGCTAACAATGAGGTTGAAATGGATGGCAAGGAGGTTGATACAGACGATGAAGTCGACCTCGTTACAACCATCAGGCGAGATCGAGGGCAAATGTGGGTTTAGTAGTCATTGAAATAAAATAAAATTGGCTTAATATATAATATTTTTATTTATTATGCATTTCTAATTTATTTACCTATATGTTTTATTTTAGCTTTCTTGCGTACAATAACCACCATTATTAGGACGAAATCAGCAGACAACAACATGCTACAACTCAATAATAAATACTACTTCTTTGAGCAACACAATTTTTTTGGTATTTCCACCAGGCCAATCAGAGTAACAATGTATGATTGTAGATAAATGTCCCTATCATGTCTAAGAAAGATAGAGTTCCTTTTTAGATGGCTATCCTGTGAATTACTTTGACAAGTTTAGAACTTACTTAATCTAATCCTAAGTGAATACCCGTCTATTAATTATTTTTAGAATTAATAATCAAGATACATACAGACACGCGGAATTCAACGCAGGCTTGCTAGGTGTTCGGTATTTCAACTCTGTGTTTTGTGTTCGGTATGACAAAAATACCGAAGTATGAATGGTTCGGTATTTTTGAAGCCTTGCATATCACTAATTTATTTATTGATTGCAAAATCAAATAAATAAAGATTAGGCGCATCGTTGCTAATACTCGTAGCAGGCGCGTGTTGCGTTCGTGATCTTGATTGCTATTTAACATTTAATATTAACATTTTTAAACGGAGAAGAAACGCCTAACATTAAAAAAAATATCAAAAGGATAATGGCGGTTCCACGCAGCAATGCCTATGACAGAGTTTTCAGCCACATTAATCATTTATGGTCTGACGCTCGAAACAGACTGAGTTTCGATATGGTGAAAGCAGAATTATGCATTCGTTGTAATTTGAAGTTTGCAACAATGCAATAACTTTTACGAAAAAATTAGAGGTAACAAAAGTTTACTGAAACCTGTGACTAGCAATAATAAATATTTTTTTTAATGTTTTTATGTTGTTTCATTGTTCACCCTCAGCAAATTCTATCGCCAGGCAATGTTCGGTAATTTTATCAATTTGGTCTGGCAAGCCTGGATTCAACTAGTATCGTTCATCGTAGCCTGTAGGCATTGTAGTGCTGCTTCCTATGACCGTCGCAGTCGCCGCTCTGTATAAGTAATGTGTAACAAGCGTCCGCGACGACGGAAACCCTTTGATGATGCGTTTATATTTGTGTAAAACTCATGCAAGTACGAGTATACTTGCGCGGTTAACTAGTTTCATGTCCACTTTACATATCATCTTTGATATTAATGCAGGAAAGGCAAATAGCAGCAGATAGATACTTTAATTAGTCAATATAACCGTGATTATATTTTAATCGTTTGTTTTATCTTTTAATGTAACTATTAAGTGGATTATCAATACAAATTTTGCAGGAGTTCGATGTTTTAGTGAATTTGGGTCCAGAACAGAGCAGATGGACCCGACGCCAATCCGTAAAACGCAAATGACGTTACCCCTGATCCCGCATGCGTAGGTGGTACGTCTTATTCACTCGCTCTAGCTCTAGTAACAGGTGAATAGTCGCTAAAACTTTGCTAAACAAGTTTGTGTACTGGCTGGAATAAACTACAACTGTGCTGCGAGACGCCCTCTTTCCATTCCGCTATCGATAAACTGATTCAGTGTAAACGAGAACTATTTTCATGTGGATGCTACACACGGTTCAAACCCAACCAGCTGCCTACGGGCCTGCGTATGTCTATTCCGCTATCAATATTGATATTTGCAGTAAAGAATTAAGTATTCGCTCCATTAACTGATTGAGTGTAAACGAGAACTATTTAAGTGTGGATGTTACGTTCAGTTCACTCGCTTCTGTAACTTGAACAGTGAAAACGGGCACCATCGGTGCATCGGGAAACAGTACCTGACTATACATATAAGCAGGGCACAATTCCCAACGGTGCTGCGACACTGCCCTACATCTATTCCGCTATTGATATATTGATACTGTACTGTAGCTATACTCTCCACTAACTGGTGCAGTGTAAACGAGTACCATTTTCGCATGAATGCTACGTCCAGTTCACTCGCTTCAGTAACTGGAACAGTGCAAACGGGCACTATCGGTGCATCGGGAAACAGTCGGTGAAAGTATGCAAGCAGGGCACAAGCCACAACGGTGCTGCGACACTGCCCTCTGTCCACTCCGCTATCGATATGTTGATACTGCGGAGCACTTCCTTATTGTAAACAACTAAAACGACCATTGTTTGTTGAATCAGTACTGCGTTTTGTGAGTGCAAACTTGTTGAATTTGTTAGCTTTAGTAAGAATATTTATACCAGGTATTATGCAGGTAATTTTCTTTTGATTCTTTAGACAGACATAATTTAATCAAATGCATTTAATTTTTAAACTAAGGTGACATTTAAATAAATTATTGTTATAAAAAAAAATCTCTTAATTTTCATGATCACATTAAATAAACTATGCTAAACGTTGGACTCCGCACTAGGCAACAGCCTGAATCGCGGAGGCCGGTTCAATTTTCTTATCTAATAATTTACATCGAGATCATGAGATATTTAATAATTATTTTTATTTATTTTATAATTTAATTATATACATTTATTAAAATAAACAGAAATAATAATATTTAATATTATATGTTTACTATACATCAAATACACATCTACAACTACAAACGGTACATCTTCTAAAATCGAATATTTCTTTTAAAATATTCCAGTATTCGCGTACGACGAATCCTAAGATAACTGTAGAAAATTACTGTATAATGTTAACTAAACAACATTTATTCTGAAATCAGTGACATCGACGTGTCTTTGTATACGATCGTCATGGGCAATAGCAATAAATAGCCTGTGCCTAGCAACATTTCTCTGCAGGAATGAGCATTAGTTGAAATTCGATAGGCTCGACGCTGAATGCTCGGCGTAGTTTGGCGTAGTTTACAGTGAGGCGACTCCAGCAAACGGGCGCGTGCTAACGAGGCTGATTATAGGCGACTCAATAATACTATAGACTATTTAGAAATACGAGTTACTAATGTAGATTTAAAGAGTTATTTCCGATAAGTACGAGTAACATGCTGTTTGTGTTGTCGCACTTCTGCCAGTGAGTCGTCAAAGTTTGCGAAGGCATGCACCGATGACTTCCATGCCATAATGAGGAAAAAACAGCCTGCCTTAGGTATCATCAGGGTACGTTGTAGCGACAGTTTCCTGATGGCCATTACTGAGAAGGTAGAGTGACCCTTCCAGAGGCATTGGGTGAACATGATCATAGACTTGATTAAATAGAATAAAATATATTCTTACACTACTTTTTACTATCACGTAGTTTGGTCGAGTGCAGAATGTAAATTTCCCAATGTGTCAATTTCTTACTAAGTTTACTAAGACAAATATGGATAAAGTAATAAATTAATACAATACAATACAAATATTCTTTATTGCACACAGGACAAAAATACAGAACAGAAGAAAAGATACAAAATACAAATACAATTGGCGGCCTTATAGCTTTAAGCTATTTCTTCCAGGCAACCTTTGGGTGATGGAGTTTTTGTAAAATACAAGACGTTAACGTTAAATTAACAGACGTTAAAAACCAAAAACCTTGTCGTCCTTGACCCTGATTTGTAAATGAGAGCTGTAAGTTAAAAATTTGCGCATGTGCAGTAAATGAAGTTGTTTTTGATATATTAACCGAATAATACATGTTGTTTATTAACTTTTTTACGTCAAAAGGTGCGAAAAAATTCGCAGCGCGCCGCCGCGATGATGAATGCGTTCGATGGACGCACAAAGGACTGTATTAAGACGGCGAAGAATATGATTTATTGCTTCATCGGGAACTCTTTGGATTTTCGGGTCATCTCAGACACTCCCACTCACGACATGCCCGCAGCTACTCAATGAAGACATCGCATTCAATGCGAACATAAATCAAGCATTGGGAAGAGAGTTTCTGTCTAGTTGAAATATCGACGGTTCGAAAAAGATGAGTGTTGTTGAGAATACTGACTCAAGAGTTCGTGGTAGGGTTGGCGGTTATTACTTAATGATGTGCTCCGTGTTCTTAATCGACACATTTTGATCAGGGCTGTCAAGTCCTTGACACATTGAATTTTGACGTGAAAACGTCAATTCCGATTAATCCATTACCCGGTATCCGATAGATTTTCGGAACATGGAGGTATTTTTGTTCAACTTTCACTTTTAGAATTCACGAAACCTGTAGGTAGGTAGATTTGCAATCTACCCCTAAATATTTCTGTCGCACCATGCTTTATTTATTGATTATGATTACAGTTATGTAAAGACGGACGTTGGATCATAAGACAGTAAAGACAAGGTGGCAGCAACCCTATAAAGACAAATGAAACAGATTGAGATGTTATTCATCATCACACTGCAAGTTTGCAACAGCTTGGATCGGCGCCTACGCATCGCTGTCGGTAACCGTAACTGCATTACCGACTACTGCAATTATTCAACTACGCATTTGGGATGAGTGCAAGAATCGTGCATCTTTACCACCGCATTTGTAGTGCCCAAATTGAACGTGATAAATGCATTTATGATGAGTGCACGAAAAAGGATGTTTATTAAAATGTCAAGGCGAGGAAGATGCAAAGTGAAAGGGCTTTAAGGATTTTTGTCTGATTCAGCGTTAATTATAATTGGGTATCTTGTGGTGGGAAGTACCTGCATTGCAATAAAATAGTTCTTTTTGCTTGTGTAGGTAAACGCTATAGGGATAACTTTAATAATTTAAGAAACCTTGACTTACCATTTCCTTACTTTTTCCTGGTAATCATCAGGTCGTCAAGGTTCTTGATGTGGGAAACCGTGGTCCTAAACATTTGATCACAAATTCGAACTATTATTGGGAAGTATTACCGTTCTAGAAATCCCATATGACATCAAAGATCTCCAAGATCGTGGAAACAAATTTTTATCAGACATGGCGAAGGACATTCTCGTCAAAATCCTCTGTTAAATAAAAAACCGGGTCCAAATCGGACATCGGTTGTTGAGTTGATGATGATGATGACACTTCAGACAAACTTATAATCACGCAATTTTACGAAAAAGGGTTGCTTCCCTGATGCACCGAGTAAATAGCAGTCCCAGCAGCATCCTGTTGACGTTTGCCGAGTCCCCTGACTCCCCGATTCTGAGGCGCTGGATATACCTGCATGTCAATGCGAAGTAGTCGTCCAGTGCTTTGGGGTCGGTACCATGGGCTTGGTAATATTTATATATATATATATATTTTTACTAACATAGCTTTAAGTAATATAATATACTAACCTATATATTGTATGGACTATTGTCTGACTTAAATAAATAATAATAATATAATATCCGTTTCTCTGTCGGTCCGTCGGGGCTAAAAAACATCAGCGGATTTAAACGCACGACTAGCCTTCCCATTCCGGTGCCTGCCGTCATTTACATTTGAGCTGCTCTATGCCTTGGAAAGCTCGTTAGTCATGGGTCCTTCGACAACAATACAACTCTGCCAATATATTGGCCTTTAACCACACGACAAGAAGAAAAATAGGGCTTTACGATTTTTTAATAAAATCTGATTTTTGAGGCTTCGCCCCATTATAAATGTATAGCCATCACAACCTCTTATGGAAACACAAGTTCTCAATCGCGAAGTTTTATAACAATGCCATAGGCAGATAGAAAGAAAGAAAAATAGAAAAAGAAAGAGACTTTATTTGCCACAAAAAGTTAAACGCTACAGATAGTTAAACACTATCAATTCTCAATGACCTCTCGGCCGAATTATAAACCGGCGCTTGAGTTTATTTGAGGCGATTATGAATAGTCCTTTACGTGATGTATCGGACTCTTATTTCTCAATAGCGACCTTTTGAAAGGTAGGCAAAGACGCCCACAGGGACAAGAAGATTTAGAATAAGCGCGAACACGACAGTGACTATTTGGAGTCGATACCAATCTGTCTCGAATGTAATAAGTGTTGGGTTACTATGGGCACGGTATCGACGGTCGAACCAATGAGATTTTATGAGGCACAGATTAGGAGTTATGTTTAGGGAATAATATAGTATTTATTGCTACAGAATTGTTATCAGAACATTTGTTTAATGGATGGAAATTAAACGAATTAGCGAATTTGAACGAACTGAGAATTGTACCAATTGGGAAATTGTACCAATTTCTCACAATTCAATTATTTTATGAATGTAAAAATGAATGTTGAGGTTATAGAAATAAAACTTGAGAAGTGGTAGAAATTGTTCCAGTTGTGTTGCTGAAAGAAAGTGAAGATTTTGGTAGGTAGCAGACAGTTTGGAAGGTAATTACCATAAAGCTCTTTTTTTTCTATGGTAATTACTTCGACTTTATTTAAGACCATTGTGCAATATTTTGATCGGAAAAAAATTAAAGTTATTTTATTTTAAAATTTCCTTGGTTACAAAAGCACTCAACCGAATCCTAAATGCCTTGAAAATAGAGTTCAACATCGGTGAAATATCCAATGCATCAGGAATTCAGTATCACCTAGCATCAATCCCGTCGTACTTTAGAATCAGTATTCATTTGTAAGGAATAATGCTCTATGAATGAAGTATTTTGGTGTAAGTAGTGTAAATCACAAGCAGAAGCGGACAATGGACAAATATGACGAGTTAAGGAAATGTTCCCTATGTATAGGGTATTTCTTAAATTGATTGTGTTGTGTACAACTGACGGTTAAGGTCTTTTGTCTGTCCACAACACTCGCCTACGGCTCGTGTTGCGAAGTGGACTCGTTGCGACAATCTGGTCCGGGTGGAGTAATAGTAGATAGTCTAACTAGGGTTAGTTAGACTATCTACTATTACGGACGACAAGCATGCGGAACAGATACGGAGCAAAACACGCAGAATAGTAGGAAAAATCTAATAAATCTATCGCTTGTACTATTGTCTGGACCCGCATGAGTTGCGGAACAGTAAATCTGCGTTGCGGTCTAAGCTGAAACTGATGCCGCACTACATCAATGCGGTAAACGTCTTAGTGTCCACTGAACTCTCGCTTTATTGCGTCCGGCGTATTGCGTGCGCGCACCGTTAGAGTACTAAAGGCGTCCATCTCTATGGGGGGGCTGTGACCCCCCTCTAATGCTCACAATTAGCGTACGCTCAGTACTTAATAAAAATAAGTTCTTTGGGAATTGGGAAGTTAATTTTCAGTTTTGGCGCGACTTCGTAGGCGCTGCTCTGGACAATTTGCATATCTGTATTTAAAATAATTTCAATGTAAGTTTTTCCCACTCATCACACAAAGGGAGTGATAAGTGTGGAAAAAAATCAATTCTTCCCCACCAGGGGGATAGCAGTAGGGACTATTGGAATTGGCTATTTTTTTCTAGACCTCAGTCAAAGAAGTTTTAATATACTATGATAATATAAGTTCTTTGATCTCAGTGAATTGTACATAGATCATGTGCAGACTTCGAGACCCCACAGGGATCTGTTTGATCCATTAAATTATGGACTGAGGACCCCTATAAAATAAATAACTTGTTGCACATAGATGGACAGCTTTCTGTTTGGGATTTATTCGCTTAATCAATGCGAAATGTATGCAACGGCCGGTAAGGGGTAGAGATTAATGAACTGCGGATGGTAACCATAGAGTAAAGCCTTTTCTTGGTCGTTCCCGTATTTTGGATATATATAAATACATGTCGAGTCCGCAGACGAGAAAGGGCGTCAACACCAGAAATAGCGTGAATAGATCGTACAGTTGTAAGGAAGTCCGTTGAAATACGTGGACGTTGCGTACTCCTTATTTCACATCATTTTAACATCACAACCTTACCAGAAAATTATCATTAGCACCGGGAAACCGCCCTGATTACCATCACCACCAGCCGGGATGGAGCTGACTGTTTTCTTCATATTATAACCTCAAACCCACAGGCCGCCGCTCACTCTCTGGCACTAGACAGACTTGCGTTTTCGTTCTACGCATTATAGCGCTGCGTATTACCGTTTTTGAGGAACACTACCGCCTCACTCTCCGACATACATA
The DNA here is from genome assembly GCA_947369225.1 of Hofmannophila pseudospretella. NCBI lineage: Eukaryota > Metazoa > Arthropoda > Insecta > Lepidoptera > Oecophoridae > Hofmannophila > Hofmannophila pseudospretella. The sequence continues at coordinate 8,102,444 of OX376326.1, forward strand.
TACATATCCATTTTTGTAAGGAACAATTTCAATTTATTCGTCTTACACTTGAAGCATGGAAAATACTCAATGTAGATAAGACTGAAAAGAAAACCGGAAGAATGAAGTTGAAAATGTAAAAGTCTTCTTATACATTTTCAACTTCATTCTTCCGGTTACATATATAGATACAATACGAGAAGAAGTATAGAAACAGAAATAGAATAATACATTCTAAAGTATACAACATGGACCTTAGTGTATCATATTAAAATTAATGACTCTAAGAGAAGCTACGGTATTAGTAGCAATAGAAAATACTACCTTAAGAGGCAGTTAAACAAACAAACGGTTTCAATCAGATGCTATATCGTTGCCAGCCTACGCAGTGAGCTAACGACCAGTGTCCAACATAAATAAAATCTACTAATGTACATAACTGAAGAAGCTGTGTAATTGAGAACAGCCAGCGGCCACGCCGATGTGATTTATGTTGTAATATGACTCTTTGTACTTTTACTTTTATGATGTCTCGATGTTATTGAGTCTTTTAAGGCTTTGAAACGGGATATTCTTGTGGTGGGTGGTTTTTGCAGTATTACCACCATTGTGTTGTGGTGTTCGTCATTCGGAAGAGTTCAAGTTAACTAGGTTTACAGTAACGTAACCTGGATTATGACGATTTAGGGTATTGCGAAGATTCACGACTTTTTCACCCTTGGATGAAAGAAAAAAATAGTCTATCCTATTCACCCATTCCAGTAAACTGACAGTTGAGTTGACTAAAATGACAGCTAGACAGTTGTCTAGTTCTTTTTTCTCCCGTAGTAAATTTGTTTCGTAGGTAATCAGTAGTAATTAGTAATCATTATATTACAATTACTTTCAATTGGTCAGCACGTGTTCGAATATTTATTAATTAGGTACTATTTCTATTGCGGTATTTATTTTTCTAAGTCATTCATTATTTACATTATCATTTGACTTACCTAAGCACTAAACTTTTTTGAATTAAATGAAATTGGGCATCGGATATTGAAGTAGAATACAACGCCTCTTAACATATCATTCTTCCCCAAATAGAAAATGTGCTAAATTATCATCGCCAACATTTAAAATAAACATATTTTTGGTGTTTTACACATCATCATCATATTTAAAGCCGAATTAATTTTTAGATGACCTGAAGCCCCAGGCTGGTATAAATCACGCGCAGATTGTTATTTACGGTCAAGCGCAGCTCATTATGGCTCACATTTGTTTCAGTAATGAAATTTTAATCACCACATTATACATAATCGACTTTCGTTGTCTAAAATAAATAAACAAATCATTTTCAATTTCTATATTGTTATGAGTTATGACTGTTTGATTCACGATGATATCATTATTTTATGACAGTTTTAGGTTAATAATTAATCTCAAATTAACGGGAGAAACCAATGTTGCGTATCTAACTACAATAAGGTGCGAAAAATATGTAAATAAAATGTAAACAAATCCGTTTGAAGGCGGATAGAAGAGGCTAGTAAAATATAAAACTAATTAAGTCGGTGGTCCTGGCATTGTGGCGTATCCTTTAGTAAACAAAACTTTTCATTTTCATTTTTAATCTGTCCAACAATTTTATTTATTATTATATTAGTGAAATTTATTTATATACTTACAGCAAACATAAATTTGTTTTACTGCAAAGAAATCTCGATATTCAATAGTACGAGTACTTAAATAAAAACGGCACGAGAGATGGATGGATGACCGAGCGCATTGAAAAGTCATTAAGCTGAACAGCGGGTGATTCTGCAACCTGTGGTGTGTACTTTTATTGCATAACACTACAGGTATTTGGTTCAAGGCCGCCGTAACAAAGATAAACATTCCAGTAAACCAGTTTTTGGAATATTCAGACAGTCACATAATATGGAAATTTGAATGATTTTAAAATCATCTTAGTTATATAAGATACAATACAATACAATACAAATATACTTTATTGCACACCCAGGACAAAAACAAAACAAGATATATACTATTCTATTCAAATATTCTTATTCTTATATTTTTTGAACAAAATACCTAATGCAACAAAATAAACGCTTTCGAAAGGAATAAATAGACTTAATTAACTATTTAAGAATAAGTTTATTTGTGCGGTAAGATGACAAAGTATTCATGGTCCATACACCAGTAGGAACTTAAGCATAGGTTATATTAAACTAAATAAAATTAGTGAGCAACAAGTTAGTTTCCAATAAACGCTGACCTCCGAACTAGGAAGTTCCTGTATCTCGGAGGACAGATATAATAAGCTTTCATGTAAAATCATCATCAGTAGTCTTTTGTAGTCCACTATTTGACATGGACCTCTCCTAAGGCGCGCCATTGAGCCCGAACTTCGGCTCTCTGCATCCAACAAACCTTACCATTTCTAATTTCAAAGTAGGTGTTGTGTTACAGAATCGCCCTCGTGATCATTAGCGGCGCGTGCGGTGCGCGTGCGTCGATGCGCTATTAAATTTGAAACAGTAAGTTAACTATTACACATAGACCTCTAGCTTATTCTATCACAGGTTAACTTACTAATAGTTAAGTGATTTAACTATAGTTTTCGTTCTGTACTGTAATCAATGTTTTCATTGTTAGTAGATAAGTACTTATTATATTAATGATCTACTTGTGCATAGTAGTTTATAGTAATGTGATTTTATTACGTTTTTACTTGTACAGTAGTTTATGATAGGGATTAAAGGCAATTAGTGTAGGGATTTTCCACCGCAATATTATCCACTTTTATAGATTCTCTATATAATTAATTAATTATTGTACCTCTACATAAATTGCCCATTTATTGCACCGTTTGAGTAAGGTAACTTGTGATTAGTTAAATAATTGATCGATCTGAATCGTAATACATGGAAGGGTACCCTTTTAATAAAGAGTCTGAACATTTTCAGCACTATTATATCAACGATATAACAAAATCGGAACAGGATCTTTTAGAGAAGTAAATATTGCTTTGAATCAAAAACGATCTACATTATTTTGGTCGTCATTTCGCGGCGTGATTAAGAAATGGGATTTTCGATTTACTTAACATTTCGTAACTAAATCTTTAATATTAGCTATTATCATTTTTCCTTCATCCGAATTGCGTCTTCCAGGCGCTTAAAGCGATAATACATTGATATTGAAGATTGGATCTAATGAGATCGATCTTTTTATTTTATTTATGTTGTATTTTGAATTTTGCTCAGTATGTGCATGTTTGTTTGTTAATCCTATGGTTAGTGGCCAACGACCGACAACAACCTAGACCGACAATTGTTAAATAGTCGCTAAAGAACAATTCAACATTGATCAATTCTAAAATCTAATTTTATTTTAATGCTTTATTACGACTTGCTTTTGAGAAAATTCTCTCTGGATTTGTCTAAAAGACAATCAGAGAAGCTCTAGTCCAGTGGTCCAGCCGCTGCGCAGACGCAGCCGGTCAAACGTTACCCTTGCAACACGCGCATTAGAATGTCACTCGGTAACGAATGGCGCACGCAGTGATTGATGGCGCGCGCGGCGCGTGGGCGGAGCGAGCGGCGCGCGCGCTGGAAACTAGCGCTAAATTGTATTGAGAGTTTTTGCTGCAAATGACTGGCTATGGTCGGTGATTTGAGCGTAGATGATGGTTTTAAAGATGATGCCATGCTATTTTGCCTACGTGAGGAATACTACTATGAAAATGAAGTTAAAAATAAGGTATGAAAATAAGATATGACACGACATGGTCACCTTGTCGTGTACCAAAGCATCTAAAAGACAGATAAAAAAAATATTTTAGGCGTATTACGACAGATTCACACAAGATATGATTTGTTAAGTATCGAGTACACTGGTTTTATTTCCATTTAGTGTCTTTTATGAAATGTGTGTGAGAGAGTTGCATCGTCTGTAGATTAGATAAAATCCACCTATGCGTACTTTCGTGAAATTTCGCGATAGCGGAAACGGTTTATTTAAGTATTTTAAGTAGTAATTTAACGGTATTATTGAAAGTAAAGTAAAGTAAAATACACTTTAAAGTTAAGGTTCTGAAAGAAAAAGCTTATAAATATGCTTAGTTTCCTATAGCATTTATAGGTGTTCCAAGTTTTGCATAGATCTTCGTCATTCATATTGCACTATAAGCTAAGAAGCTTAAACCAGTTCTAGAACAATGTTGCGGTACCTGTATTACGAACAGCCAATATATGTGCCAATTGCTTTACATAATGTTATTCGACCACTGTAGCGGTTGTTTAGTTCGCGGCAATAAATAATACTTGTAATAATATACAATGCTTTGAACCGTCGATAGTTCAACTCAGTATATGTCACAGGATTGTATCTATATGCAAATTGAGGCGAATTTTCGTAACGTGCGGCGCCGGCGACCGATTCATCATAGAAATGTGGACGGATCTGCCCACGCGCAGGCTTTAAATGCGGAACGTTTAATGCACCACAGCACCTTAATGTGCACTTAACTACCCTCCTGCATTGTGAAAACTGATCCTTACGACCTTTAAAGTAAATATTTTGTTGAAAAGAAGAGTTCTGGAAAGGAATGGTGTTAAATTCTAAGATACAAGTTTCTAGTAAACGAAGCAGAAATTAGAAAATGAAGTTAAGAACGATTCCATAGATGCAATTAAGACAGATAATTCCCAGTACTTGTTAATAGTGCTAATTCACCCTGTTACAACTTTTACATCTCATAAACTAGCGCTAAGGCGGTTCATTCATATTGAAATAAGCCGCGGAGGCATTCGAGCACCGGTATTTAGTGTCTAACACGTTGGATATGGTGTCCATTCAATCGGCATGACTTCATTAAATATTCATGGAGTCCGATGCGTACGCGCAGATGATCTTGATAAATGTCTCTCTGCTGAATCGGAAACTTATCGATTCCTTATTACGATTAGCTTCAATACGGCCCTATGTAAACTTGTTTGAATAAAATATTTGTACACTAGTGCTTGGCGGCATAATTGAATACTCGATACAGAGGCTGATTGTCCTATTCAGATCGTATCGAGAGGCTAGATCGTTAACTATTTTGAAGCAATTTGAGACCGGCTTTCGTAGTTTATAGAGTGGTGCCGTGGTCATCTAAATAAGTTACGTTTTCCGTCGTTGTCGGTATTGCGGAATTTACATTCAAATATTTGCAAATAGGTAAATCTGAAACATTTTGAGATAACAGATGCAGTGCTTTAGATATTTTGTTGTGGTTCAATATTTCAACTGTCCGTTCTATTGGCATCGGGGTAATAAAGTCTCTTATAGAGTTGTTTGCGTAAATACTGATACAATAAGAATAAAATAAACCTTATTTGGTTTTCAACTATAGATATTCATGGTAGTTGTTTTAGTGTGAATAGTTTACTTACTTTCTATTTCATTGCAACTGTTAGGACGGTTGTACACTACTCCGTATTTCGGAGATCCGTGATCGGATCGGATCTTACACTCATACATTGATAATGAGTGAAAGATCCGAACCGATCCGGCTAAACACGGAGTGTGCACAACTGCTCTTAATATCTTAAAAATTTCGAAATATTAGTTCGCAATGAAATGATAGCATTTATTAATGAAAACAGTTCTTTCAGGTTCTTTTCAGTTCAGGCAGGTTTATATGGAGTCATTTACTGACTTCAGTTGCAACAAGTCAGCACTAACCTGAAACAGAACTAATACAAAGTATTTTAGATCGGCACTGACTCCGTATACGATTTATTAAACAGACCGTGTGATAAACCGTCGAAATGTTAAATTGCCTTTAGAATAGGCACACAACCGAAACACTAGAGTTGGATAGGTTCAAATTCCAGGGTTGTGATGGCGAGACTAATGTAAATCTGCGCAATGACACCGGATCGCTGAGGGCGGTGCGCGGCGCAGCTTTGTGCAAATACTGAGCTCCGCGCCTGCGCCCACGGGGCGTTGCGTGGATACTATGGACCTTAGAATATTCTAAGCTATGGACACAGGGTTGGCACTAGAATAAGACACAATAATATGGGTTTTTTTCAGATGAGTTTGTATTGAATTGGATGTGATAACATTACACGTTGCTTTCTAGTTTTAATTGAAGAAAATTTCAAACTAACATGAAATAATTCACAATATTATATCTTAATGAATTTGCAATTAGGGACTTTACGGTTCTGAAAAATTAACTATTTATTTGAGTAATTTGAGATTTAAATAAAGTTGTTTTACAAACAAAAAGTTTGTTATTGAAACTCTGCTACGTTTGTACTTTGCATTGAATTTATTATCTAAGTAAGCGCTATTCATAGATCACTTTTCTTTTTCAGTGCGATCATCCCTACTAGGCTGCGTCTGCGCAGCGCAGCACACCGTCACTTCCTCAGTTGATCGCCGCCCGCGGCCGGCGGCGGTCGTGCCCTCTCGTAATAGGTTCAGTCCCGTTCCCGTTCCGTGACATTACAATATCGAGAACTTCTGATGGATATGGGTGTGGTTTATGCTCTGTTTTATGATTGAAAAATGTAGTCCAGAAACTATTCATGTGTTCTAGTAAAACAGTAGAATGATAGAAAAGTTATAATAAATAATCAAGTTTTATACAATAATTTTAATAGCAGATGTAATCGTTATACTTTGAGAAGTTATAAAAAATCAATGAATTAAATAAAAGATGACTCAATATTGTTACGAACCGAATTTGAAGAACACCTTTTATTTTTTAATTTATTTCATAATAAAACCCCATTGTAAACGATGTTATTCTATTATTAGCGACGATAGGCTTGCGATATCAAGTCGATCGTTCGACACGCACGGGCGAAACGCAGCGGGATGTCACCCGCAACTCGCAACCGAACGATACCGATCTCTACCTGATATTAATTGATAAGTAATAGATATAACCACGCCTGCTGCCGCTTTGAGAATAGCCTACATTTCACGTCATTGTGCAATAGTAATTAACTTTTTAAGTGGAGCGTTTGTGTCACGAAATTAATGCGCTATATTTTATGATGTTGCATTGCATTTTTATGTTGTCTTTATTTTCCTTATGGAGAGTCATAACATAAATAAACTTGCTCAATTTTATTTCTCGACTCTGTTGCGAATTTCTTTTTCTACTTAGCATTTGTTGCGGAAATAAATTCGTTTTTTTTGGACCATGACTTTGACTATGTATAACGATGGACTCACTCACTTTAAATAAAATATAATGTAAACTTTTTCTTTTTACAGAAATATGTAAAAGACCGTCATAGCGGTCGAAGGCGCTTCGGTGGTGCGTATCGAGCGTCCAGTGAAAACTCACAAATAAGTACCTACTCATTAGTCGCCCGCAGCGGCGCGCGCGCAAACCCGCAATTTCCCCCTGATTTATATCATCTGCGGCGATGCCCCACGAGAAAATGTGGGAACATTTTCACTAGCCAACACCCGTAATTTGATAACTAGAATCATCGCTCCGGTTCTGCCACGTATCCATATACGAAAGAAAGAAGATCACGTTGTAATAGGACGTAGTGCAGTATATTTGTAAAGTCGATATTTTTCAAATGACCGTGTTCCCTTGAACCCTTAAGTAACTAATAATAGTAAAAATTAATATTAATTATACACATTTTGTATTTTTTACAGCTAAAATGATAGATGTATCAATAAGTAAGTGTGGTGGACGGACGATATTACCAAAGTTGCATCAAAGACCTGGATGCGACTAGTACAAGAGCTTCCGCAGTGGTGGCACAAAAAGAAAAAAATATATATCTGAGGACTTAATTTACTATTATACTTTTACAACATTGCTTCAAATAGTATTTCCTTTTCAGAAATAAAATAGGTTATACGAGTGAGTACATTGGTGGATGTTTAATTCCTTTATATTTAGTGAAGATGACGTCATGTTTATGTTTATAATATGGCATTTTAATTTTATAAATGCCACAGCTCTACATAACAAGTTTGGTGTTAAATATGTCTTATCCTCTCTTCTGCAGTACATTTCTTAGTTCCATAAGTGCTACGATTGAAAACGACAGTTCCGGTAAGTGATGTGACCGGTCCCGAGAAAACTCGACCGAAGGAAAGTCGTCGGCCGACCACCCCATTTAGATGATGTCTTGCTCCTAACGCTGTTTATGTCAAGGCATGTCCAGTTTAAGTTATGTCCACCTGAGATGAATGTGAATAGTTGTTTTAAATGTCACACCCATTAGCTTCATAGTTTTAAGTTCTCTTCTAGGCTGGAGTGCACTTAGCGCTCGCCCCCAAACCCCCGGTGAAGCTGTAAAGGTCAATAGGACCAACAACATTGTCAGTCAGAAAAAAAGTCGAATAGTTTTTTGGATGTTATTTTGATGTCACTAATACCTCCCTACTAATAGAGGAGATTCCAATAAATAAGTTAATTATATTGAAAATGCGTGTAATCGGAATTGTCGCGGTAAATCAAGAGCTCTTCAAACGTAATTGTCACAGTAGAGATGTAGCAGCCAATAGTGCTGCGCCTAATCTATCGATTTCCACCTAACACTACCTAGGTATTGCCATCTTTCTTTATTAACATACGTATTAATAAATTTTGTTAGGTATCGTGCTCTAAGTCGTTTTCCTCGTTGCTGAGGGTCGTGATCATTCTAGGAAATTAATCACATAGTTAATCACATTAATCACATTAATCACTCTCGTGACAGATTTAATGGGGTGGTTTGCCATTGCCTGCCCCGTTTCACACACTGGTTATGTCAGTGTGCAGGTTTGCTTCACCGTCAGAGCAGTCGGTAAATGTACGTAAGTCTTTCGAAAATATCGAAAAACTCATTGATACATGTCATTGCATGGTTTCGAACTCGGATCTCCCGCATGGGAGTCCGACGTCCTAGCTACGATACCACCGATGCTCTAAAGCTCTAACACTTGTTAGGTATAACAGGTGTTATTTACTCCATAATTATCGCGGAGGTTGTTCCGAATAATAATTTGAAAATGTCTCACTTGAGTAAAGTTGTAGTTCAAAAATTAAATTTAATATTTTTAAAATTAAATTAACAATTCCAATCATATTAAAAATAATTAGGTATATACAATACAATTGCATACGGTCTATTTAATGCCATCATAAAAAAATCGACAGGGACACGGTGAGAGAGGGCTTATTTGACAAATAACCCCCTCCGGCCGTGTCCCTCCCAAAAGTCTAAAAGTTCTAAAATTGAATAGTTGTAGTTCTAAAACTATTTGATATACACTAAAACTCATTATTAGCCTGTCAACGGAATGACACGATAAGTACTACTGTGTAGAGTGTGTACACATCCCTATGTGTCACGTTCTTGGTCTAAACAACCTTAGATTTGTATGAGTCACTACTACAGACGGTGCTGTAGACATTAAGCTCACCTACCACAAGGTAGTATACCTACTACATAGTACAGTTTTAATGGTGTGAAACTGTGAGCACATCACTCCCGCCACAAGCGCATGAGCACAGACTATTCCACGCGACGTGACTCCTTAATTACTTCACTACGCGACGAAATGGTCGTTTTGAGTAGCCGTGTCATAGGTTACCAGAAAAGAAGGTTTTCTCATGTTTTATGCCTTCTTAGAATATTTGACGGAGTCATCACATTCGTGCCCCAACATCTCAGTAAGTTGAGCTCTGAAACGGCAAAGGAAACAGTTGCTTTTCACACAGTAAATAACTGTTTTTTACGTGCCTAAGAATTCGCCGTTAATTTGTAAAGAGGGGTAACAACTATAAAATAGAATTAATGTACAAAAATTAAGGCCTCAGGCATAATTGGCGGGCTCTCGCGTTCTTTAGCACTTCTCAAAGAAGCATCAATTTGCTTTATGTTATAAAAGTGTTATTCAAGTAATTTATTACTTAGTTTAAAATTAACAGCGCGATTTGTAGATAATTTATTGCAAACAAGAAAAAAATAGCGAAGAAATAGTTGCTCAAGTAGCCAGAAGATTTTATGCGAAACTCGATAAACGTCAATGACCTCGTTCGGTCTATCGGAAGTCGGCGGCCTCTTTGAGCAAAAGTTTAATTTCTTAATCCTAATTGAATTTGTTTGTTCCGATAGCGCAAGCGCAGATAGAGCCTGCGGCAATCGCGCGCTGACCGATTGTTCGCGGTGCGCCGGAGTTGCGACGCACCATCCAACAGAAACTAATAACCATCGAAGGTTAGATAGATGGGTTTCGTTATTGATTAGGCCTTCCTTTGTGTTTAAAGGTGAAGTTTAAGTTGCAAGTTCAATCTTTTTGTTGTCAATCGAATGTTTTAAATGGAAGCCATTTGTTAAGTTAAAATCTAGACCGTTATGCAAGGCAAGTGTGTAATGTAATGTGTTAACGACGTGATAAAATCCTGCATTTTATATTTTTAACTGAAATCGTGTCTGTTTTACGGTAGCAATGTACTACCTACTTTAGTGTTACCGCTATTTACAGTGGAAGCAAACACATTAACAAACTGTTTGACATTTCGCCGACGTTTAATCGTCCCGATAAAGAGTTCCGACACAATGTTTTCAATAAATAGTTTTAAAGGTATTTTTTCAACGATCCATTTTAGTTGCCATTATGTTAAAAAATATATATTTCGTAACAGAAATTACAATAAATATTTTTAAATTGGAACTGTAAAATATTACGATGTATAAAATACGCAATCAACTGTATTGTAGTGAGTGATGTAATATTTTCATTACACGATTTACACGTCATGTTGCAATTAGAATTTTCTCTAACGCAACTTTCAATTGTTCGCCGCGACATTCATTAGCTGTGCCAAAACAAAGAGGTTTAAGGTTGATTTCACAGCGGCTGCGCCCGCGACGTCCGACCGCAAGGGCCGAACGTGTCGTCACCGTCGGCGACTGCGACACCGAGGAAGCGAAAGCGAATCAATCGCCTCTATCGATACTATGCGTGACCGCTCTATTGTTGGGAAAGAAAATAGGACAGACGCGCCACGAAAAATGGAAGACCGGCGCCGGAGACGCGCTTCGATTGTCGATTTTTTCCTCTCGCAATCATCCGCGTGACGCGGCAGCCGCTCGCCAGCTCGCACGTCACTCCCGGTCACGACTCGCGATAATATGGTCATCGAATTGTATAAATTTATAGAGGCATCGACGATTTCGCCTCTTTTGCCGCCTAATTGGCTAACGAGCGGACCGTTTACGCTTAAGAGCATTAGTTTCGAGGCAATTTCGCAGTTCATGAGGCACGTGCTCGTAATAGCGAGTATCCATCAGCAGCAACAACATTAAAGTTCTCTATGTGGAGTGTTTCTGACATAAAGATAAGCAGTTTGAACCCGAGACCTTTTCGATCTAGCATTTTACAATTGCGCCACTGTGAAACTGTGGCTGGGTGGAGGCAGCGGTGGAGCGGCAGCGGCGATATGCTGGCACTAAATAAATTACAACAGAATGGGAACTCAATCCCAGTGATAGCGTTTTCCAAGCGAGTCACTCACCACAGACTCACACACAGAGCGCCTGCGTTTATACGGGCAGGATCTTCTATATATGGCGTGCGGCATGTGATTGTGATAAAGCCTAGCGCAGCGAATGTCATTAGTAGTACTAGATTCCATTCTGTATTTATTTATATAGTAGTACTGGCCAGTTTTATTTATATTGGTTGTAGTGCGGGAGCGATCACGAGCGGGTAATTGATGCTCTCTCGGCGCGCGTGCCGCCGCGCAGGCGCGGGCGCACACCCGCCGTTATAAGCGCTCTAACACACTGAGTGAGCCACGCGATATCATTATGCTAGTAATAGATACCGTATGTCATCTAGGTGTACCCATATAGATCTTTACAGGCATTTTTGTTATTCCGATTAAGACGGCATTCTAGATCGTTTTACCGCTAATTTCACCAATGAAATTAGGCGATTAAACCGAGTAACTTGCTGGTGGTTGAACCTTCAGGATCCGCCTGGCTAGTGACCGGCCTTCATGTAAAGTCCGTCGTCAAATATTGCTTCGGCGATGTATTTCGGCAGTGTTTACAGAAGAGTGTAGTAAGTACTTTACTAAGCCCTTATGCTCCACTTTTGGCCTCATCGTCACTTACTACCAGGTGAGATTGAGGTCAAACGCGGGTTTAGTCCTTAAAAAAATCAATACAGTCCATTGGGCTTAATTTATCATCAATTACTGACCCGTGTTACACAGTCCGTAGTAAACTTGACCGTGAGATGGAAAACCTTTTACGGTACCTACATTTAAACCTTAAACCTTAATACCTTTTACTTTTTGCAACTTTTATCAGGACATCTGACACTTAATGTACCTTTTTACCTACTTACACTTACCCTACATATTGAGGTACCTTTTTAAGCAATAATTTAACAGATTATATCTCTTATTTAGTGCACAAGTTACGATTTCTAATTCCAAATGAAATCGGTAGCTGTAGTAGAGTCATAATGATAGTATTTCAGTACTTTCATTTAAATATTACTTTGTATCGAATAATATTTGCTGAGTCCTATGGGCATATACCAGTAGCTAATCTAATGTATTAATAGTTGCATGAAGCGTCCTTAGACCGAATGATTCGCTATGTGTCTTATCTCTTCCCAAGGCAAAACAAGTCAAAAACTTAAACTAAAGTGAAGATTTGGTGGAACACGTGACACGAAGTAAAAAAAAAACAATTTTAATGTCTCGAAAATTTAATAACCAGTAGTAAATACATTAAGTTGATCTACGAGTGGTACTATTTACAACTTTAAAGGGTAACTTTAAAGTTGTAAACAGTACCACTCGTAGATCAACTTAATGTATTTACTTAGTTCACCTTATTTGTACTTACATGGAAATAATAACTACTTATATTATAAATATTGAAAATGGAAAGTTATGATTACCACAATCACTTTAAAAGCCGTTGAAAGAGCCCTCATTCGAAACGTTTTCGACTTTCGAGTAAATGGAAACAAAAGTGTTGTGCGATTTCGATAAATTGTATCTATTAAACAAATCGATAAAAAGGAAAAATTTAACATTTTTTTCTCACTTTACGCGTGAGTGCTTCGTGAGACATCTTTGGTTTGTTGCTCTACGGAGTATAGAAAAGGCTGGAGTGGGTCATACAATTTTTTTAAGTATCGTTTTTACGCAAGGTATGTAAATTTCATAAATACCGCATAAATATTATTCTTATACTGGGCAAGTAGATTTTTAAATAAAAATTGTTTCCTCTCTTCCTAAGTAAACAAATATTCACTTCAATTGCATTTTTTTATCGGGAAATTACCCCTTTTCTTTATTTTCACCCAATAGTAACTCCATTGTTGATTATAGACATCCATCCATCTCCACGCTTTTTTTTCAATCCCTTAACCTATTTTCTGCATTATATACGAGGTTGTCGCCATAAATTGTTGAGATTATTCAATTTGTTATTGTGCCAATATTTCAGCTATTGTCTCTGTTCGGTGGTCATAGAATATAATAATAAAACTACTTCATACTATGGTGGATAGAGTACAGATCACGTAATGATCATTTTCGGTTGTTTGCCATAGCTACGTGATAAATGGAATTTAGCTGCATTATGGTTTTCACTAAAATGTGCGTGCCTCAGTCTCGAAAGCTTTTTTTTTGTTTAATCGTCGTGGTTGGTTGGATAAAAGTTTATTGGAATAAAACAATAATTTCATTACCTTTATGTAATTTATTTGTGTGAGACAGTTTCATTTTGATTGAACATTTAGCCGAATGTACTACCGAAAAATTATTCTCATTATGTCAGATTTAAATAAATTAGAACAAGGGTGAAAATCTTTTCCGAGGGCTTATTCTGTAGGATTCAGTTTGACAGTCACGAAACGAAAATTTTGACAATCGGTCAATGGGTAAACCAAGCTCCATATACAACCAGTAATCTGACTAACAGAATTTCAGATTAGTAGGCTCAGGGCAGAGCAGAGCACACGCATACAATGGATGGATGATTGGAAATACAAGTTTTCCAAATAAATAATCGTACAGAATAATTAGTAATTTTACTTTTATTGCTAAAAATATCTACAAATAGAGCTAAAATGAAAATAATAGACACTAAGACAATAATGAAAATAATAGCAAACAAGCAACGACAAAAAATCTTAAATGAACATTGGATCAGTGGTTTCCAAGATCTTTGGAACGGTAATAGCTAGATGGCAATCGATGGTTGGAGTTTGAGCTCTAATGTTTAGGACCAATTGCCACATCTGGAACCTCAAGGACCTCATGATGATCAGGAAAGATCTCCACAATGGTAAGTCGGGAGTTTTTAATTTTTTTAATTTAGAGTTATTTGTATCTAGTCGACCACGTCTTTGTATAAAGTCCAGCAGAATGTTGTTAAGGCAGTCTTGTGATGTGATACCGTACCTGTTTTATTTTATCTTTATCATGTGATAAAAGAGTAATAAAAACAAGTATGTACTAATACACTAAAATATCTATGAAAATTGATTGAGATTGAATTTTAATAGGTTCGCTTTACATAGTAGGAAAGGTTACATTATAAAGCGGCGCATGCGCCGGCTCTCTTATCAAACAACATTGCGAATCTAGCGCACTTTCCTCGGCTGATGTCGATACATCGCGAAAGCAACGGATCCACTACTTGCGGTTACAAACAATTGAATATTTCGCGGTTTTGTAGTACTACTACTGGAACTCAATGTTTAGCGATTTTTCTGAAGCCAATTTAAAACTCTTGTCCTGGTAGTAATTCATGTTCAGGAGTCAACGGTACCAAGCGGGTTTCCGAAGCTAAAAGTTTGGTTCGAGCTATAGGAAGGATAACCTCCTCTTCCCTAAGAGGAGGTGACCCTCGCGCCGTCGTCGTCGGCTTCTTTTTGATTCAACGCATCACTATCCAGTGAAGGAATGCAGCAAGTATTATGGGCACTTTTGGTCAGGGGTCAAGTTTGCAGACTGACAAGTTTTTTGACTGAATTATTTTTATAAACTAATTTAAACTTGTTACTTACTTATGTTACCTATGTTCACGAATAAATGATTGATTGATTGATTGATATAATTTTTATATGTATATGTATATTCTGTTTATAATTGAAGATCCGCTATCACCAATTTTCTCAAGATTCTAGGGCTTACTTTAAGTTTTAACCATTTATATGGCATATAATGTGTCATGGACCACAAATTTTGAATGCATGCCTATGCGTATTATGTAATAAACAGTGAAAATGACATGAGTTTGTAGACATTGGTAACGCGATCGCCGCACCTGGTCTCCTACAAACCGCATATAAAATTGTAATGCCATGAATTGGATGCAATGCATACCATGACTTATTTCACATTCCCGCTGAATGCATAGGTACTGTTTTGCCGACACAGTCCGAACAAACAAAGTCGTGTTCTAAATGTTATTTGGGTATTTACGAGGATATTACTGTTTTTAAATAAGAACACAGGTATTACTTTCACATAGCGAGCAGACATCTCTTTATTAGTTTTTTTTAAATCTATGTCATATAGCAAGGCAAAGGTATTACATTACACAGCCTAACACTAAATACTTTGTAGTATCAATAAATAATTGTTATTGTAATAATGAATTGTATATAGATAAAGTTCGGTTAGTCATAAATCTTTCCAAAATTAATTAAAACTACATAATTATCAATTTCCTCACATTAGCATTCATATAAAACTACTAATACCTTATGAAGACATTATAAAACGATAAAATGTAAATTTTTATAGATATCTAACGGCTATCGTGTAGATTTAAAGAATGTTCTAAAGTTAAATGAAGCAACTGTGTGGAAGACCACGTCGTAGTTTAATTTGTAAATGAAATGAGAACCCCGTTTAACTTGTTTAGTCGCCAGTAGCCCGGGTAATTCCGATTGGCCACTAATAATTGGCAATTTTGTTGGAAACAACGTAATCTTTGTATGTAGTAAAGTGAATAAGTTACTAAAATAATTTAAAATAGGTAAATCTTGTTATGGTTTTAATAATTTCGTATCAAAATTATGCTTAAAAATTTTTATATTTAAATAACCGTCAAATAGTTAACCAAAATGAAACTGTCATGCTGACTCATATACTAGATTGGGTACGAGTAAAGGACGTTTCGTTTAGCGATCATCTCTAAATTTTGTGGCCACCCCAGAATCGATGCCAATGTTTACACTATTACTTTCTATGTCTATACTATTTTTAGATATCCATTCGGTTGGGATGTCGATGAAAATCGGAATGCGCTCTCACTACATATCTACCCCCGAATCCTATTATGAGGAAGAAAAAACGGTTGCCTTGATTTGGCCAACGTCATTAACGATTCGTTGACGATATCAATCATATCAAACGATGTCGCCTGCGCGGCAAGAGGGGCGCGGGGCGGAACATCAGAGGGCGAGCATGCGGCGAGCATGCGGCGAACGGGAGGTAAGGCCAGTCGCCCGCACGGCGCAGTCTCGCCCTCTGACGTCCCGCTCCGCGCCCCTCTTGCCGCGCAGGCGATCCAACAGTTAAGCGGTTTACCTATAACACTGGGCGAAATTAAATTTATTGTCTGGAAAAAAATTGGCATGACAGGTAGTGGCGTAGAATCTAAATCCTGAAGATTTTGTCAAAATAACAATTTAAAAAATAATGCAAATTTAATCAAGTGACGAAATCTGAGTGGCTTTAACCCCAATTGACTCTAGTTCGACAATCGTCAGCACATATTTATACAGGAATCAATATGTGTTTTTTTCAAAAAAAATCTCGCCACGCCTGTTAGTTAAAATCATGAATACCTACCGCAATGTCATCTACTGCACTAACCCTACATGTCGTATTTTGTTCCTGACGGAGTAAAATCTCTTCCAGAATGATTTTACTTATACCTACATATACGAGGTCGAAAGTGGGGTATTCAGTATACATAACTGAACAACTTTTACTGTCGGACCACCTCTAAAATCGCGATAAACCCCCAGCTGTTTCATACATTTCGGTCGTGAAGGTCTGAGCTTTTGTATGGAACAACTGATAAAATTTTTTCGCTGTTTCTGATTTGGACTCTCACCGAGTTGGTCAGTTTTGGATACTCCCCTTCGGTTTTTGTTAAACCCGGTATTACTAATTACCTCATTAAATTTTAACGACTAGTCGAGTCGCAATAGAGATATCACATAAAATGAGCACTCTTGCGGCTTGCTCCAATTGGATAATTATCATACTGTGTCGATCTCTCGATATCTGGTTTTAACCTCTATGTTTTTAAACCAAATACATAGTTAAGCATCTGTTGCTTTATTATGGCAATAGCAACAGGTTCAAATAATTAATATTTTACCACTTAATGTGCCTCCTGTGAAAAAGGGTTCAATTCAAATAGCCTACTTTTCAGGACAGCAAAAATCAATTTTTTAAATCAATTTCCACTAATATTTACTTGACATAAAAATGTAGAATTCAGTTAAATTTATTTAAAGGTTTGTTTTGCTATATTTTAAAGTGCATCATTAGTTTTTTCAGAAAATAAAATACTTGGATCACCCTTATTTTTTCCATATAAGGTGAGTGGACATAACAACTAAATAGTATTATTTGTTTATGTACTGGACATATAAAACCAACTAAGTATGAAGTAACTTTGTTTCATTATTTAACATAAGAAACAAAAATATTTTTTATTTAATATTATGATACTATTTCACCTATTAAGATTTTCACACAGAATAAAGCACAGGGTACAATTCTATTTGTATTCAGTACAAATTGTATACAAGAAGAATTAGATCCGTTAGTTAGTACTTTGCTACATGATGAAGGGTTCAAAAGGATTTGATTGTTTTAATGAAAATTGCTTTGGTCTTATTCAAATTAACCTTTTGTCACGGTGATTTATTTTATGGGTGTAACATGAATAAGATCATTTGACACTTTTTTTTGCCACTTGAACCCTTGAACACTTGAACACTCAATTCAGCACGTATGTATGTAGATTTGTATCGAAATATCTCGTTGTATTTAGAGTTACGTGAATTAGACTGTTCGAGAGAACTTTTTTTGCAGATTCTAAATATTAAAAAACACAAAAGGGGTCAGCTCGAGTTCAACCCTTTTTCACAAGAGGCACAATTATAACTGCGCAAGTTGATAAACATAATCCAGGTACTTACTTAAATCACCTATCAATCTATCACTGAAGTTTCTTGTTTAGTATACATACATATGTATATATTATCAACTTGCGTAGTTATAACGTAAACGTATAACTAACGTATTAACGTATTATTTACTTACTTACTTTCTTATAACTGTGCCGAATTGTACCTGTAGGTTTTTTCTACCTATATATGTGTATAGGTAGAAAAAAACCTACAGGTACAATTCGGACCATAATAATATTTAATCCTTTTTACTTTCAATTTCATATCAAAACTGATATTTTTAATTTGCTTATGCTATAGCGATTCTGCGGAAATCTCTAGTCGATAAATGCGATTATTAAGAATGGATACCAATTCGATTCTACCGTCGATATTGACTGCATCTCAAAGTACTTTTCCGAGAGAAAATATGTGGAACGGATGCGTATTCAATTATAGAGAGGAAGTGTAACTGCGATTCTAGTGCACCTACGAGATTAACCGTCAGTTGCACGAAACGTTCTTTAGTTAAGTCTTCATTAAAATACATGTTATCCTTCTCTGCGCCAAAGCTCTGGATAGAGCAGACACGAGACTTAAGTAAGTCTTAATATTAAGCACGTTTCTTGCAACTCACGGTGAGGCCCACTGGTAGAAGCGAATGTGAAGGCGCGGTTACATCTGGTCGTCGACCGACCGTCTGGGCGGTCACAGCCTGCGGCCACCGCCTATACGTAAATTACCGCATACGGCGAACATCAGTGTCAATAGGTTGTCATAGAGCGAATGACGTTAGACGACTTCAGCCGCCGACCAAGGGTGAACCACGGAGGTCGGTGGTCGTAGGTCGTCCGTCGCAGGGCGGACGCCGAAGCAGTCAACGACTATGTGTAACCGCACCATGAGTTATTTTAAACTTAAGTAAAGACTACTATTTGTTATGCTTTGTAGTATACCTGTCCTGTGAGCAAGGAGCTTCTGGTTCGGTTCTTTGTTGGGAAAGTGGACACCAGGCTTGAATAAAGTATAAATTATGTACAAAAATAGGCAGACATACAAATAACAACTAGATGATCGATGGTATGGTTATGGGTGTGGTATATAATTTTGACATAAGGATAACACAAAATTATGTCACTAAGCGTGAAAGAATCGTGTCCTCTGACTTAAATAGAGTTATTTGGGCACATATGGAAACCGCGTCTGCCAGGCGGCCTTTGAAATTTAAAATGTATGAAACTTGTCAAAATTTTATGTTCATTTGCATAAACCTTTAATTGGCTCGTTATCAGTGCTCACATCATTGTTCTAGAGGACAGGGCGTTACTAGTTAGATTTCTGTGGTTATCGTTGACTACTGAGTGTGTTTCACTAACACTCACTCACTTTTCAAGTTACAAAGTAAACAATCAATATAATACGCAACGAAGAAATTACTTAGTTTGTCTATCGGAAGCTCAGAATTTACTTCTCTACAACATTCAGTACCGAAGATAAAATAGAATGATAATACCTGTCTTATCGGCCATGTTTAGCTCCAAACAGTGAAATCACCGGCGATTTCACTGAGCCAGCTAATAAAATACTTCACTGAGCTGACTGTAATTTATATTCTATTAACGCTTTTGCCCTAGGCGAGCTGCTTCTTTTGTTTTCAACCGGTAATGGGTACTAAAATAATTAGGCGGCATTATTTTGCTATTTGTGTTTTAGGGACTTTTAGTAATCTATTCTATTATCACATAAAACGAACAAACGTCAAATGTCTTCGCTTCGGCGTTGATGTGTTTCGGCAATCTTTATTGAAGAGCCAGCTCCATCTTCGACTTCATCGTCACTTACTACCAGGTGAGATCGAGGTCAAACGAGCACAAAAGATCCCAAGGGTCGAATTGTCGCTGTGGTTATATCCCTGGCCCCCGTGATAAGATAAGACAAGTAATTGAAAAGTATTATGGCTCGTTGTCATAATACGTAATAGATAAATAAGGAAAACATTAACACTGCTACCGCCCACCTGCTGTTTTACCACCGATAGCGATAATTTCGTTCATCACAAATTATTACTTCAACATAATGATAGGTCTTACAGGCGACTGTAATCTTTTCGATAGCCTTGACGACTTTTCAATGAAGCTGGGCTAAATTCAACTATGAAAATTTTATGATCGATTATGATTGGTTATTTAAATACCATTTATGGAAATCGATAGCCAATTAGGTGGTTACGCGGTGGTTTGATTGAATAAGCTGGCTGGCTGTGGCTATAGCAGCGTGAAATGTGGATTGATAGTGCTGTTGATACACATTTACTGGTTACTTTGTCATTTGAAATAGGGATTACCGCTCGTCGCTGTAGACAACGTGAAAACCTTGGTAATTCATTTGTACCACATTTTCGTTTTGGTTCGATTCTTGAAAGAAATCCTCGTCAGATACCACACTACATTTATCAGTCTTATAGGCGCTTTGGTACACGACAAGTTGTCCAGCCTCTTTATAAGGGTTTATTTTTATTTTTGTTATTTATTTATTTGAGGGTAGTATTTATTTCATACGCATTTTGCACCCGTATATTATGTATCTTATGATTTTTCCATTACCTAAAGGTTGCCTAGAAGATATCGCTTTAAGCGATAAGGCCGCCTTCTGCACATTGTATTGTACCTCTCTTTATGTTGTATGTTTTGTTTTTGTCCCGGGTGTGCAATAAAGTATATTTGTATAAGGGAAGGAATGGGAAGCTCAAGTATTATTAGAGTCACCCTCGCTTTAAGAACTAATTTAGCTAAAACCGTAAGTTTATCATGTTATCAAATGCCCTTCCTTAAAAAAATTAAAATTAAATTAAATGTTTAAATATGCATTACAGAGATTTTCATTCTTACGGCGACAACGCTCTGTGGTTTTTTTAACGTATTCATATGTAGGTATTCATGTATTCAATGTAGTGTAAGTATCTACCAAAAGTTATGCTTATCAGTTTTAGGTATGTACGAACATATTTTTTTATTTTTGGCAACTCTCAATTTTCATAAAATTGCTGCCAAAATCACCTACAAAAATCTGTATTCTAAATTAGACAGCTCCTTCTGTAAATGGTCCATGAAATCGATTAGTCTAATGACCTTGAACCTGCCTTGAACATTTTAGCTCAATCATCCCAGACAATGTGGACACAACAAGGCTACGACCACCTCAGTATACGCAGCTTGTATCATCGTGGGCTAATTCTAGTAATAATGATCCGAGCCTCTCATTATTGCGATACAGATGGCACAGATCAACTGTAACGTAACAACCGGACAGATACACAGCTGTGCCAGGAATTGACAGTCACTGGATGAGTCATTTCGATATCAGTTTTTAATTTCAGAGACAAAACATCGTGGTTTTTCACTCTGTAGAGACAGTGAATCAAAAATCTGATCATTAATATTTTTTTAATTTGTTAAACGCAGCATCTTTCAGCAAAAAAATGAAATTTCAAAACGGACTTTACGACCACAATACCAAAATAAGCTATATCTAACTGTTATTCAATGTGTGTTAAAATATTTAATAAACTGCCAGATAAATTTAAAAATCTTCCATTTAACAAATTTAATAAGGAGTTAAAATGTTGGTTAGCTCAAAGATGTTTTTACAATACTAAATAGTTTTTGAAATATAAAGACTGATTAAAATGAAAATTCGACAGTGTCCGTGGCGTCGTGGCTAGGACGTCGGCCTCCCATGCGGGAGGTCCGAGTTCGAAACCAGGCAATTCCATGTACTAATGAGTTTTTCGGTTTTTCCGAAAGACTTACGTACATTTACCGACTGCTCTGACGGTGAAGGAATACATCTTGAGGAAACCTGCACACTGAGATAACCAGTGTGTGAAATGGGGAAGGCAACGGCAAACCACCCCATCAAATCTGCCACGAGAGTCGTTCTATGTGATCTATTCCTTAGAATGATCATGACCCTCAGCAATGAGGAACACGACTTAGAAGGAAGGAAAATTAAAATTATTAGCTTAAGTATGACATCTGTCTATTATTATTATGAATTATGATTATATTTAGTACAATAGATTATGTTATGATGTGACATTAATTATTATCTTGATTAATTTGGTTAACCTATAAATATTCGTGTAAAAATTGTGTATGCCTGTGAAGGTAGAATTTAGTGATAAGTAGGAAATTGTTCTAAGAACTACAATGTGTACCTATTCACACAATAAGGTATTATGATTATGAAACGAATCACATGCAAGTATTAGGAAATTAGGTTTTAAATTAAAATAGTCAACATATTCAACAGGATTCCCTATATCATGTCCAAACTCTAGAAACAATCACACCCGCGTTGCCGTCATAAGAAAAATAAATAAAAATCTGGTAGGTATACATCCTTTTTTCGTCGTTGCTGGGTGCGCTGTGTCTGAGTCGTCAGAACATTCCGTGACTACAATCACTCTATCAAAAGTAAACGACTGAGAAGTCCTATCCAGAGTGTATTATGTTCCGAGACTCGTCACAATAGCGTGACTAGAGTTCATTAACTGGCGTGTGTCAAAATTAGTTGACCTCAGGGCGCTGAGAGAATTAAAATTATAAGCTACTTTGAACGTCATTTTCCTACTGCTTCTATTTAGATTCTTGTTGTAATTTTTACAAATGAACTTAATTTAACTTTACATAATGGGTACTTCATTTTACACCATTAGTAATTTCATTACAAAAGTTTTGTTAACTTCTTAGCACATGGGTGGGAGCGTATGTCCCAAATATACTCGTACATATTTCATGGGATAAAATATTATTTTGCTCTTCAATTCAATTCAATTTGACGGTCTGTGTTTATAGTTTGTAAATTTTGGATTGGTTTCAGGTTATTCATATTTAGGCAATATGATTCTTCATAAAACAACACTTGAATGATGTCATTTGAAGTCACATGAAGTCTCAGGTGGTTGAAAGTGGTTAAGACTTTATTTGAAGTCACATGAAGTACCACCTCAGGTGGTTGAAAGTGGTTAAGACTTTATTTGTCGACTGGCATTAAACATTCAGACCTTTGTAGAAATATTGAGACTCTACTATCTCGTTTACGTAGTATCTCGTTTACGTAAGTAAGCAGTACTTATTATTGTATTAGTTAAAGGTATTGTATTATGTATAGGTATTGTATAACGCCGACCATATATTAATTAAAAACTCAATTTCCGTGAAATCAAGGAAGCGCTCTGAAAATAAGATCAAATAATTCCATTAACATTACGGTCCCGAGTAAAGCATAAAGGGCGATGGGTATACTTTATAATGGATACCAGGCCTTATTATAATAAACGTGGTGGGCCGTCGGGCTGCTACACGGTCTGACCCCGGGGCTGCGATTAGCTGGCTACTAGAGGAGTACCTCGTTGTATTGCTTGGAACATGCCGCTCGGCACATGTGTACGAGTACTAGATACGTTACAGTTATAAATAACTGGTCCACAGTCACAGAATAACCTTCAGTTGCACGAAATGTCCTTAAAGTTATAGTCATAGTTCTAGGTAGAGATCACACGAGACTTAAGGAAGCTTTAACATTGAGGACGTTTCTTGAACTCACTGTAATACTTGTCGTAATATGTGATGTGAATTTAAAGTTTATCAAACGATGATAATATTTTCAAATTTCCGAGACGGGGCTTGACTGACTGTAACCACAATTTTTATACTTTTTATGTACTTATCTTAGAAATATTTATTTTGTCGAAGATTTTGGAATAAGCATAAAGTGTTGGATTGGTGCCAAAATGGTAAAGTGTACATGATAAAAATTCTATACATTTCAAGCCAAGTCTGCATCATCTCAGGCAATATTCCTGATATATCTAGTAGTTCTAATGCCATGCTACTCTACATCTTCCGTAACTGCATTGGACTACACACATATTACCTACATGCAGCAATATAAGTAATATATCACTTGGAGGTTGACCATCGCAGGGAAATTCTAGTTACCCTCCATTTACGGTTAGTCTATGTACGTACGTAAGTACAGTGGAAGAAACATCAGGCTATATAGGCATCAGTTAAAGCGACAAAGTGCTACCGTTTAGCACTTTGTCGCTTTAACTAATTTGACACATTCAAACGAATGTCAAGGAATCATACATAGCAGAAACTTATTGCGACAGGGTTCCATCGAGTATGTCTATCGAGTGTGTCTTCCACTGTACACTTCACTTCAAATATAAAGATAACTTCAGTTTAACATACCACTCGTAACTTAATGCCATTGAAAAGTTAGTTGAATAGTTCACGGAGAGAACGAAAAAAAAGCTTAGCACAGTTGAAGACAGTAGCCATTCATTAAAATTAAATATTGTCTTACCTATTAGCGCTTGGATGTGGTAACTCGGTATAATCTCATTTGCGGTAGACAGCTTGGCGGCGGTGTTCAAACACTGGAAAAAAGGAAACATGGCCATTATTATAAAATATTACAACGAACATAGTCAGAAAAAGTGATCGTGCAAGTTAAGCCATATTGGGCGCGGTCAGAATCAGGATAGGTGGCCGTTGAGGCAGAGACTCTCAGTACCTCGGAGTGAACGTTAAACTATCGGATGTGTCTGCGACAGCAGTCGTAAGGCCATGCTAGAAGCCTACGGGCGGCCTGAAGAACTCTGACAATAGGTTGGTGGCCACTGACTATAAGTCAAAAAGAAGAAGAACTACACCAAGAACCTAGTAACCCAAAGGTTACATTATTGACGAAGCGTAATTCTGACATAATATGACAACACCGTGATTATTGTGAGTTTCGATGGCAAATGAAGCTTGTTTGGTCATATAATGTCAGTGATTGACGAAATAAGTAATAACAGTAGTTATCAAGTAATAAGCTGACATTGCGAGATATTAATTTCTCCGCCATGTTGTCAGGGTTGCGAAACATTTTGTTGCCCCAGACATCCCCAACTTTGCTGGACTTGCAATAAGTCGCCGGATAATAATTGCAAAATATTGCAGTAAATTAGTTACATCGTGACAGAGTCCTACAGATCCGATTCTAGAAATCGACAATTCACTATTAATTGCGTGATCTTTGATTTGTTGCCAAATGTTTCCGAGTCCTGGGTTTTACTACAATGTACAGGACAGTATCTAATTACCTGCTTATTTTATTTGTGAATCAAGAAATGTTGAAAAACAATCATTACCTTATTGCTTATGTTTGAATTCCATTTGAAAATATTTTTATTGAGAGTATGACAATTAAACGTAACGCATAATAATTATATTGCATTTTACAACTTAGTTTAATACGTAGTAAATTACAATCACTTTCCTCATAGTTGGTATTTTCATCATTAATATTAACAAATTAAAATTTAAAGTGCTGTTTAGAATTGAACCGAATAACGGAAGTATGAGAGAAGTAAAATAATCCGTATTCCGTATCAAAAGCATTCGCTTATGATGATGATCTATAGATTATATAAGGTTATACAGAATAGAATAGAATAGAATTATTTATTTCATACTACACAATATTAAATATACATATCAAAATATATGTCTTATTTGTAGAATGATCGTCAAATTATTAATAGTTAAATTAGATAAAAATATTGTCATAAAGCATTTGCTTAATAAAATAAAATAATGCAATAAATCATTAAAATAAATTGGTAGGTAACTACGTAATTACCTATATATAATGTCAATAATCGTGTAAACCAGAAATGTCAAGTAAATAATGGACCATTAAATAATTAAACAACATTAATTAAAGATATTAAATTCAAAATTTCATGTACATAAATTCTCATAGGACCAAAGTATGTACTTATGAACAAAGTTTATCAAAAAAAGGGCTATACAAAAGCTAACTATTGAACTGAAGAAGTTAAGTACGCTAAATGCAATATCAATATAATAATAATAATAAATGTATTTAACGACAACACTATACAACGGAAAGGTACAATGAATACTACAAAAAATTAAATAAAAAACAAACATATTTCCTAATACCGAGCCTACGATTAGCACCCACACTAGGTAATCCTGTGTCGTGGGCGCTGTGGTGGGGAGTGTGTGTTGTGTTGTACCTAAATGTAATGTAAGTTTTGTGACTTGGCGAAGTAGAATTGTGTGAGTAATATTGGTATCTCTATTTGTAAAACTAAATGATTTGAAAAATAATTAACAGATAAAGCTATGCGAATTAAAAAACTAAAAAGTAAACTAGTACAAGTAACTCTATCTACGCGCAAAGGCGGAAAATAATTTCTTTATAGGCATGGAATCGATTAACAGCGCAGTTTACGATCCGAGTGTGCCGCGGCTCGCGCGAGCTTTATAGACGCTATTGCCTGATATAATTACATACAAGTGACATAAAGTTTACATTGTTATTAAATCATAACTTGTTGTTATAGAGTTAGATTTCCTTGAAAAATAATTGTGTGGTCACAGTACACCGCAGCGAATTTAAACGGAAGTGTACCTACCAAAACCAAAGAAATCTATAAAATAGATGTTTTTTCTATGGGTCAGTCGGCTTTTGTTTCAAAATTTCTGTAGTGTGCTAAAGGCGTTAGTAGTGTAGAAACTGCAAAATAAATAAATCGCTTAATCGCCTGTGAAACCAGGTTGGTTGTTGCGGAGATAATCTACACAATTGGGGGTTTTCCAGCGATCAAGTAAAGTGTGAGTGTGGTGTCTCCCCTCAAACCATGGAGCACTTGCTCTGCTGTCCCGCGTGTCCGACCACCTACACGCGGGAGGACCTTTTCGAGGCCAACCAGAGGGCTATCGATGTGGCTGCCTTCTGTTCGGGAAAAATCTAATTCGGATCATCAACACGAAAGAAGAAGAAATAAATAAAATAGATAGAAACATGTTATTGTATACAAATACAAGAAAAGCAAAAACTACAGGAATAGTAGCACGATATGTACATAGGCGGCTTTATTGCTTAAAGCGATCTCTTCCAGGCAAGACTCCACAGATCCCTTCTAAATAAGACTCATTTACAGCTATTAAAATACGGCACAGGTTCAAGTAATTTAGTTAGGAGTAGTCAGTAGCTAACGATGAGTTTGGAAAACACAAAATCTAGATAAAAGCCTCAAATGACACAAATCTAAAAGTTTGAAAATAATTTAGATTAATTAATTTTTTTAATGTTATTATTGTAAATAAAATTCTCTTATTTAACGTTTTCCATAAACCTTGCACACCTACTACCTCTTTCTCGATATCATTTCATCTGCCCGAAGGTTGCCTGGAAGGGATCGCTCTTAGCGATAAGGCCGCCTAAAATGAACTTCACTATTTCCTTTTCTATCTCGTTTGTTGTCTATTATTTGTGCAATAAAGTGTATTTTACTTTTACTTTACTTAGATTAAAGCTCAAAAAGCACAACCACACTTTTATCTAAAACTCAAACCCATACTGCAAA
This sequence comes from Hofmannophila pseudospretella, assembly GCA_947369225.1. Classification (NCBI taxonomy): domain Eukaryota; kingdom Metazoa; phylum Arthropoda; class Insecta; order Lepidoptera; family Oecophoridae; genus Hofmannophila; species Hofmannophila pseudospretella. The sequence goes on from OX376326.1 coordinate 8,130,063, forward strand.
CTCACTCCAATGTCAGATGACTACGAGTAAGTTTCATAACAAATGATGATACGCTCGGGCCGTTGCTTAACAAGATGGATATTTTCATATCGTAGCATGTGCATGAATGAATGGCTCTGCGTCTGCGCATGCCGAAACAAAGCCATAAACAATTTGCGAGGACCATTAGAGGTTGGGCTGTTGAAAAAATGAGCGGTCAATGTGGGACATACGGTTAAATCGTTCGGCGAGTTTATTGGACTTGGCACGTGCCATAAGATACGAGTAGAGTCACCCTAGAGTTTACGTCGCCGTTGAGTCTGTTATTTTTTTTATCTGTTTTTTAGAGGCCTTGGTATATGACAACTGATAAGGTGACAATGTCAGCTTCGTTAAGAAATTCTGTGAATTGTAAATTGTGATGGGTATCGTGAAAATGTCCTATTGGAAAAAATACGTTAAACGAAAAATAGCTAAAAAATAAGAAAATTCGATTTTGGGGAACTGATATAACCACTTTATTTTTGATTTATGGTGCAGCTAGCTAAAGAATCCTTTTAGATAAGAATTCATATTTAGATAGATAGATAGAAACACTTTATTGTACACAAATACAGGAAAAGTAAAACTACAGGGATAGTAGCACGATATGTACAAAGGCGGGCCTTATCGCTTAAAGCGATCTCATATTTAATGTGACGAATTTAAGTTCCCAAAATTCTATTAAAGAAGCTCACGAAAATAGATTAATCAGAATAATTTGTGTAGCACACATGAAATGAACTAATATTGTCTGGAGATGTTTGCTGATCTACAGCCCCGTGTGGCACATCACAAACAATAGACGATGATTTTGATACACAAAGCAATGGGAGCTTCATTATTAGTCGTCACTGAAGATTGATGCGACATCGTGGTGCAACATGTATTCGTAACACACACACACACACACATATATTGTGGGTGAAGGTTCGTGTGAGGCAACCCTTATTCAATGATCTCCTGTAGCACAATGGGTTAACTAATAGAATATGAACATATTTAGGCTAATTACGTGAAGAGTCACACCATTATGCATACCACAAATGAAACTATAAAATTGCAAACATTTACGAATTCATGTCTTTGTAGATAGTTAATACGGTTAATAGAACACCGTGTTTCGGTTTGAAGGGTAAGAGAGCCAGTATAATTTCCGGCACATGAGGCAATCCATCTTTATCCTCAAAGTTAGCAGCGCATCAAAAGCCCTCTAATATTAATATAGTGAGGTGAGATGTCTATGGGCGACGGTTAACTTCAGGTGGCCCGTTTGCGCGCCTGCACTTAATCAAAAAAACTTGATATTGACGATAGACTGATAATAATTAATTGAAGAATTTGAAAATGATTTCAGTATCATGCCTATATTAATGTAGATATAATAATAATAATAAAAATGAAAGTCTTTATTTCAGCCAAGGTACCCATATACAAGAATAAAAATATAAAACATACAATAAAATAATGTAAAATAAAATATAAAATAAAACGTGAGGTACACTACACTAATACATACATCTACCTTTGATTCCCATCACGCTGCACGGACTAAGAAATATTGAAGATATAAGAAATATTGGAACTGGATGATGTTCAACAAAAAATAAATCTTAATGTAAGTATATATTATATCATTAGGAATTATGTTATTTGTATCAAAAATAAGAGGAATAGGGAACGGTGCATAAGATGTGTGTCAAAAGCAGCTGATACTACGTCCTTCTACGTCTTTGTCCAAAATTGTCCTAATTTTCTTAGCCTTCGAGCAGCAATGTCGAAAAAAAACTGTTGCACCATCGACTATATAGATAAGTTTTTGAGAGAAGCCTCGAGAAAATGCTAGTTATCCATAAACTGATAATACCATGATATTAAAAAGCACTTTAATTTTAGAGAGTGCAAATAGATACATAATTGTATAATCGACTACAGACCACCTGCAGCTTCATTCGCACATAACAAGCTTTCCACCCTGCAGCGATACTGTCGTATTACTTTTTTCTCAGCTTAATAGCGATAGGTTCGTCCACTGAATTACTTTTTGCTGACATCCAATAGTGATGACGAGAAGTCATTTTGATATCATTTCGTTGTTTCCATGTTTAAATTATACGATGACTCAACGCAGTCTTTAAAATGTCATGCTTATTTTAAAATAGAGCCAGATGTTACGTTATTCTGATAAATGGAAGATAGATAAACGGAATCCGAACAATTTGATAAGAAAGGTGAATAAATGCTGTGACAGCATAATAGACTTTAAAAAATTAACAATTGTATTTTTAGGTCAGTACTTATCAATAACTAATAAAAATAAAATAATTTAATGATATTTAATGACATGTACGTATAATGAAATCATAATTTAATGATGTACTACTGAATTGCAAAATAAAGGCTATTTTTATTTATTTATTTACTTATTAATTTCTTCCAAAGATTTTGTGTCCCATATAATGTAAAAAATATTATATGAACTTGTCAAATCTGCTGAGTTTAAAAGAAGGATATGTTTTACTTGAAAAATTGGTACACTTAATGTGGTTTTAGTAATTTGTTATGCGAAACTCCGAGTATAATATAATACCAATATAAAACAAACATCACGCACGGAACTTATCCCGTGATGTTTTGTATGGACCTATTTAAGATAGATTCCATCTACAAATGCGATAAGTAGGTATATATTTCGTTAGAATACACGACTTACGCAACTTTCCTTGATGAGAGTTGTTTAAGACATAACAATTTGTAACAATCGCAAGCAAGGTCGTTCAAACTGCCTGCCTCGTTTGCACAAAATATTATGCTACTACTCCACTTGTAGATGATACAAGCCGCAATTACGGCGGTCCGAACAGTGGTTGGGTCGAAATAACAATAATTAAGTCGTAGCATCTCGATTCAAACACCGATTCCGGCTCGGTTTATTTTGCTCGAAATTGCCTTCATATAAATAAAACTTATGTTGCAGTCGGGAGCGAAAGCGTTTGCGTTGGCGATTTGTAAAATGAGCTGACAAGCGTTTTGAATAAACATGAATAAATAAAGTAGTTGTTTATTATTGTTTAGCATAAATTACCAGTCAGACGCACGAAATGTCCTTAAAGTCAAATATTTGTTGTCCCTTTCCACGCCATAGCTTCTAGGATAGAGATGACACGAGACTTAGTGAAGCCTTACATTAAGGAAGTTTCTTGCAACTCACGGTGTGATATATAAAAAAAATATGAAAGGATTTTGTAGAAAACTTGAATTGCAGTTTTTTGTAGGTTCCTGACAGTACGACACTCAGACGCCTGGATGCCTAGATTTTATACGACGATATATAATATGTATAAAATCTAGGCATCCAATCTTTTTATTTCGCTCATCTAAATAGGATTCGTCTTAAGTCTAATCGCGTGAACAGCTGTCAAGGCGGCACGAAGCGGACGTTAAAAAACTTTTCCTGTCCAGTTGGACATCTGGATGTGTAGCTCCAGCCTTATAGGCACACGTCGAATATGGGAGATTTGTATAGACGACAGCTTACGACTTCACTTTTTATCAGTCTTTTTTCTCGTACCACTTCGCGATTAGAGCTGTGATGAGTAAACCTTTATTTTTATTAAGGTGGGTACCTACATGGCATACAAGGTTACAATAGGAATAATTGTGATTAATTTGAAGTTACACCTACATAACGAGATCGTAGTAATTATTATTTAAACACTTAATTTGTATTTATTTTCGGCACAAAATTAATCACGCGTTGATGTTACTCACACAATATTATTGTTGTTTACTAGAGCTAAATATGTACTTAAAGATACGAAAGGTACCTACGTACAATAATAAATTACTGATTTCTGATTTTTTATTTCTGCTACAATTACACTGAAAGAAACTTGTTTGATTTAGAGAATATAAAGTAATTTTTATTCATTTGAACAAATTACTTGATACGAGTAGATGCGACTAAGTTCTTAGCTGAAGTTAACAAGCCGACTTTATATGCTCGGTTGGAAACAAGTTCTTGTTTGAAGTAAACAAGCTTTTCTTTCAGTGTAAATGCTAGAATAGGTAGGACTAGTCAGATTGGAACTAACCTAGGGTTAAATCTGCATCAAATGACCAATGCAAGGAGCATTAATTAGTAAGAAAGTGTACAACCGAGTCGACTCTATCGGTCATAGCTGTTTGTGATATACATATACAAGAGTATTTTACTTTTACTTTACTTTTACATATTATTACATACTTTTATCAAGATTAATAATAAACATAAAACGTTTTTATTAAGCTTAATTTTCTTAAAATAAAAAGAATGAAACAGCATATAAAGCACTAATGATTCCCCGAGGTCCGACTGTAACATTTTTCATTTTAAACTCTCAACTGATAAGAGCACATTATATTTCGGCAATATTCCGTCTCTCATTAACGAACGATGGCCCAAAGAGAAGGGTCCCCGAGAGAAGGCATTTTGACGGTTCCTTTGGTTTTTTCAACTTTCGAAAGTGATATTTGTGATGCAACAAAACGTGTCGTAATTTATGAGGAGGACTTTATTGACAGGACCTGAGAGACTGCGTTAAGGTACAGCCTCTTTCGGGTCATTTATTTTTAATTTTAATGGATTCGTTGGACGACAACATTTTGTAGATAAAATCTCGATTGCTAAAAAATTAATATATTGAGTTAAATGTCTTAATTTTACCGTCTAAAATTAACCTAAAAAGATGCTGTAAAGTTTTGAGTATGCACGATATCGAATTTAATCGATAATCTTATCAGCCTATTATAGGGGCACAGACCACCCCTTAAACAAGGGGACTACTGGCCGATGAATCTTTGGGATCCAATGTGACGTCAATTGATACCAAAGATCTATCACGTTTTTTCCAGCTACCTACGTTTCAGCGTTAAAAACATTTGATAGTGTTCGACGCGATAAAAAACAAAAAGGTCTCTTTAGTGCTAAAAACTGGACTTCGTCATTTATTTTCATGGAAACCATCTCCGTGAGTAATGCAGGAGTTTTTTCCACGATTGTTATAAGGAAGTCCACGGATGACTGTTATACGGTCAGCGAGGATCATCAACGGGTTATTTATGTGTACGTTAGTGTGATATGGTGCTATAATGCGAGATGTTGTTTCCTTTTTACTTGGGCAAGTGGAGCGAAGACTACAAAGGTGAAGGCTTGTTTGGTATGAATAATTTTAAAATACAAACGTTTTGGATATACTTGAGATACACAAAGTAACGGGTGTTACTCTCTTCATAATTGAAAATGTCTTGATTTTTAGTTCAAAAATGGCATAATTATAGTAGGTATAGAAGATAATATTGGTAAAATTTATTTGTGCAGTGCCGGGAGATATCAGAGATATAAATTCGATACAATGGAAAAAATCTATATGATTTTCGAAACTGGTATTATAAGTAGATATAGTACCTAAATTGAAGATCGGTATGTACAAAGCTACATTTAAAGCGACAATAATGACTCATTCACTAAGGACCATTTAATTGTGGTGGACCACTAGTTGGAGGGGTTAATTTACACAGTACCAATATTAAAAAATCTGTGACTAGTGATAAAACTCTTTGACTCTAGTGACTTACTCTGAATCAAACTTTTTTCGCTAAATTTTTAATAATTGTAATAAAAAATCAAATTTTATTACTTATGCATTTCTCATGCTAAGTATAATATTATACTCGTATACTTATATAAAATCAAATACACAATAATAATCAGATATACTTAAATCATGTTCGCAGAAAATTTTACAGCCCTTATACTCATGTAATAAAAAATCATGATATGAAGTGAGTCACCCTTATTATCACTAGTGACAAGACATGAAATAGAGCTACTGAAACAGAAAATATATTTTTATACAAAAAACAATGCTAAACATTAGCAATATTCTTTATTATCCAATTTAACTAGGCTAAAATGTCTTTACTAGGAATGGTTCACCACATTAGCACAAAGCTAAATTTGTACCTGCGATACTTGCGCCACAATCTTGTGCACTAGCCTTTGAGCCATTATCGCTATATCTTCCACAAGTATTTTATTCAGGTTTCAACATAAATATTGTATTATGTCGGATTAACTTATCACAATAAAATAAACACATTAGTACAATAATACCTACTTATACTTAGCATATGCCAAAACATGAAATCAGTTTCGTAATCTGAACTAACGATATCTTTATGTAATGAAGCGGATAACCGTCGAAGAAATGCAAGGGCTCCTCACGATCCTGCCTCCTTACTATGCGCATGAATAATTTGTTCCCATTACAGATTTATGTATGATAAAGCACCCACGTGGAATACACGATATCATAATGCGGATGATTTAATATGTGACGACGTATTCGTAGGGAGACGTAGGGATAGCAACAAAACATACTGGATTGGTATTTATTAAGCTGGTTTATTGTATAAGGAGAGCAGTCGGAAAATTGGAACACCTGATGGTAAGTGATCACCGTTTCCCATAGACATCTCACCTCATTGTAAGGTTATTTGAGGGGTTTCGATGCGCTACCTAACCTTGTCGACTTAAATTTAAATAAAGGAAAAAAATGGCGATCTTATGTGCCGGAAAGAAATCAATTACAGAAGATTTTCAATTTGAAAGCACTGAGGTTCGTAATTAATTACAGATACTAACGAAAGAAAATCGGAAGTGTGAAGCTTAGCACTCTCCTTCAGGCCGAAACTAGTCTGAGGACTTCCGACTTTCATAATGCCATCAAAGAAGTGTGAAGCTTTGCACTCTCCTTCAGGTCGAAACTAGTCAGAGGACTTCCGACTTACATCATTTCATCAGAGAGTAATCCGTAATTAGTCACGTAGGTATTTAAAATGTCTCACTATAGTTTCAATTCTAAAGCACTGAGGTTTTTCTCACATTTAAACCTTATGTTATAAAAAAGGAAATAGTATATAGCTTTCTCAACATAGAAAAACATAAATACGAACACAGTAGAGCGAGTCACTAGGATTTTTTTTAATAACCTGTACGAAATTCCATGCATAAGTGGAAAATGATATGAAAATGACCGGAAAAACAGAAATATTAGTCAGCTGGTAATTAAAAATACAATTATTTTAACACTGTATGTGAAACGTATAGAGCAAAGTAACCGAAAGCTCTAACGCTACATCAAAACACGCATACAAAAGCTCTAACGCTACATCAAAACACGCATACAAAAGACATCAACGAGAGCCGTTTTGCTGTAGCGTTCTCTACGCTCAGTATTGATATACAGCAAATATAGAGACTTTTTGGGGTCGAATAATATTGTTATGAAACCTCAAAAATTCTAAAATAATGTTACCAAAGTAACCTCAAAATATTTTACTTAATTGCACCTAAATGTATCGGATTTCCTTCGCAATTCAAATTGAAATAGTGCAGACGTTCATAATTGGTAATTAGATATTCGCATTCAAAGTGTCTTACGGTGTTAGTTATTACCGCAAATATTGATTATTAAGGTTTATTTACTTTGCATTGACCTCCTGAAGCTAAGTGCGGGATGCATTAATGTCGTCCTTGCACTTTAGTGCGCGCCATCATTTCGTACAATTTACTGCGCATACGCACACTGAGGTTCAACGGGTTGTTCTCCATTCGGGAATGTGGAAATATAAAATGTTTAGTAGTTCTTTTGTGAGTTCCTACAAAATGGAGCCAATGGTCATTACACTTTTAGTAAATTAATATATGCACAGGTCGAACTATGATAAGGGTTATGAACTCCAATCACTTTTGAGGCTTTTGCCCAGCAGCTAGTGTGGGCTGATATAATAATAATATTAACTCTATATATTTCTCAAATCAATTTATCTGAAATATATATTTTACTAATGTTTTATGTCATTAGTAGGTATATTCAACATTTGATTCCTTATATCTCTACCTAGTTACTACCCGCCCTACGGCCTAAGATGTACATTCAGTAGATGACACATCAAGCTATGGAACCCTGTCGCAATATTTTTTTTGTTATGATTTATTGACATTGGTATTAAAGTGTCAAATAAGATAAACCAAAAAAGTAGTACAGTGTTTAATTGGCCACTGTACATCACTCTAATTTTGAAAAACGCTATTATACTACATTAATTTTAGTAACGTAAGTTGAAAAAAGTTCCCAAACTGCGAGTATCCCGCATGACCAGCTCATCGGCCCATCTCCTCCATTAGTCAGAAACTGGTCCGACTTCCTACATGCAGGATGTTGCTCCATATTCGTCATTCATTAGTTTAATGGCCCCGCGATTATTATTGCGAAATTTCGATCTGAATTCTTGAGAAAAACCTGATTGAAGATTGCTCTGTCTGCCCTAATGTTCTTCTTAGTTTTGTGCTGCTCATACCTGTGTCTGAGTATTATATAAGTTTTCCACATTGTCATAGAAGAATCATCGCCATCACTTTTTATAGTGGCAATTTTTTTTCTAGATTTAGCATTGTGATGTAATCTGTTAAAATTGATAAAGAAACTATGAAATAAATATTTAGTACATAAGCGCGATGTGATGGAAGAGGCCCCAAAAAGGTTGGTCTCGGGTTCGAATTCCGCTGGTAACAAAATTTTTCACAATTTCCTTGTATGTTTACTGTTCTCATAATAGAAAAGAGAGATTATGGCCCCTTTGTATCTGACCAATTTTCGTGTAAACATGAGTATTTTGGAGTCCAATAAAAAACAATTACTAAACAGTACTGTTACATTATACAGTACGGTTGCTAAATAGTAGAAGTGTGTCGAATGTTTATTCATTAATAATATGCTGTAGGTATATAATAAAATTAGATAAAAGATTAAAATTTCGTGAAACTAAATATAACATTAAGATAATAGAGATAAGTACAAATTACCTCAGAATATGGCTATAAAAAGAACTTCACACATAAAAAACAAAATAAACATCACAATTGTTAGCCATAAAATAAACATCACAATTGTTAGCCATAAAATAAACATCACATTTGTTAGCCATAAAATAAACATCACATTTGTTAGCCATAAAATACCGATCGTAACGGCCAGAACTTCTATTTAACATACTAATCTTTGATTGTTAACATAAGATGATTCAAAAGTTCCGCCGGATATTTAAATAAGAACCGTATTCGTTACACTTTAAGGTTAGTTTTGGTTAGGAGTTGAGTATAAAATCGTGCTTACGGTAGCCGAAATCAAGGGTCAAAAAGATCAGGCGTGATCGAAAACTGATATTAGAGATAGCAATGAGAGTGACGCATGCGTGAATGAGATATTAGTGCAAGCGGTGATGAAACTGGTTAGGTGCACTGCCGGCCAGTGTTAGGTGATACAATGATTTTTTATTTTGTGAAACTTAGTGTAATTGATGATGGTTTAAGCACTTGAAAGCTGTGCACGACGAACTTAGACCTTACATATTTGTCTTTAAACGTATATACGTGTGAGTTAAAAAAAAAAAAACTTCGTATTAGAATTTTTGTATTTAAATATACTTACGAGTTTATTTTTTATACGCCTTTGGTAGATAGATAGATTAATACTTTATTACACACAAGACATTTACATAGGAAAGGAAACATATAATAGAATAAAAGGATACATATAAAGGAAAGGAATAAGTGTACAAAGGCGGCCTTATCGCTCAGAAAGATCTCTTCCAGGCAACCTTAATTCAACTAAATAAAATTGAATGACGTTTGATATTTTTTTATACAAATCAATATGTTTTTCTCGTAATTATCACTTATTTACGCCTGCCTAAATATAAATAAAACTTATATCTATTCCTTCTAACTCTGACACTCTTGGCCCAGCAGTCGTGTTCACACATGTTGTGTTTCTGCAAAGATTTTTTTTTGGATTAACGACGGGTTTGATCTCAATCTCACCTGGGGGTAAGTGGCAATGAATCCGAATATGGAGTTCACGGGCTTAGTATTACATACTTAACTACTAGATTCAATGTTTTCGGAGCCTATAGTGTAACAGAAGTAAGACAATGGGCGCTCCCAAGACCTTGCTCCGAACCTGAGTGATGGACACTGGAGATCGCGATCCGGTGTGTAATTACATACTGGCAACAATGACATTGCACCAGTCAAAACTTTGAGATTTGACTGATATTGAACTATATTGTACGATGGCGATATGGTATTAAAAGTTTCTAGCGGTTCGAGATATATACGAGTATAACAAACTTATAGTCACAGTATGTATCTTCAAAATGTTAAAAGAGGTGGGTAGGCAAGGCAAATGAAGTAACACACTTTTCTATGCTTCTCTGCTTTTCTTTCTATTTTCTTTAATTTTCTTTTGGAGGCAAAAAGTATTTCAAATATAATTATATTTGAAATACTATTTGCCTCCAAAAGCGAAAAACAGTTTTATTGTTTATGTGATAAAATTATATTTGCACTTAATTTGATGAATCGGGAAATAGCCAAGCGCCTCGTAGAGACATTCCGGGACAAGAAGGCTGGCCTCTACTTTGCTCAGCGTATAAGCCTCGCTATACAGCGGGGCAACGCCGCCAGCCTCCTCGGGACACTCCCTGCAGGGAGTGACCTGGTCCAGGTCTTTTACTTGTAAAATAGGAATGGTTAGGTTAATTTTGTAATTTTCGCTTAAGTACCTATGTATTTTAGTATTACTTTATTTTTTTTAATTATTGGTAGGTAAAATTTGATGAATGTATTAAAAACAACTGAACCGATAATTGAACTATTGGGAACTATCCAAAAAAATCTTGATCTCGAAGAAATAAAAAAAAACGGTAACTAGCTAAGCATTAATTGTACACATCCGTGCAAACAAAGTGAAAGCTCGTAACACGTAAACAACTTCCCATTAGCCGTGACTATTTACACTCGGTGTCCATCAAAATGACCATTAAAATAATCTTCTTTGCGACGTCAACTCTAATCTGTTTAAGTTTTCAACCAGCCCACAAGTAGACATGTGCAGTTGAGAGAAACGAGGAGATATGATATTCGTGTTTGATTTTCTGTGAGACTAGCTCTATATGTGTCCTTGTATCGAACAATATTGATTTGATGTTTTTTTAATCTTGATTTTTAGTTTGTATATAAATTGTCATTTAATATTTCTTTTTAACATTATTTTAGTAATAATTTTAATTAGTTGGTTACGAAGTCTTCATCCAATGGAAATGGGAGTTATGCTATTTAAGATTTATGTATAACGTATTAAACACTTTATTGTACACAAATAGAGGAAAACTAAAAACTACAGGAATAGTAGCACATTATGTACAAAGGCGACCTTATCGCTTAAAGAGATCTCTTCCAGGCGACCATATTCAGTACTTACGTTAAAAAATCGCAGATAATTAAAATTTCTTAATTTAATATTTATTTGATCTCACAAAAAATTGTCGGTTTACTCGTATAACTCCTTTCAGCTAATAGTTTCTTGTAGTGCTTTGATGACAATAAAATCAATAGATGTGAAATAACACATCTTTCAGTTTCTGTAATCTGTATCTTCGTCTTTGATGTTACCGCCTTGGTTTAAATTAAGGCACTCGACTCATTTGGGCAGCCAATTAAGCGCGAAAAGTATGTCTCCAAAAAAGCAAGGTTAGTTAAGGGTCCATCAAAATTGTTCACTTTCATTGTTTGCCTTTTTTCATCGGCCATGATACGGCGATTACTTTTTGGTGTGAATTGCCTGTTTTCTGCCATGATTATGAGATATTTTGAAATTCTTTATCAGAAGGTATTGTAAAATGAAACGAGATTCTGGTTGCATTTCGTGGGTGTAGGTAATCAATGACCTCCATAGTTCAAGTCTATAGAGAATAATTTGTTTTTAACATATCTTATTTTAATAACTATTTATGCATTAAATTAAAACAGGATTGTTCAGTTAAGAAGTGATGTCAAGAAATAAATTCAATCTTTTATCTCTTATCAATTAATAAAGAATTAATCTTGAATTTTTTATTACAACGTTATCAAAATTAGAACACGGTAAAAATACTTCGAAACTAGACTTGAAAGAATATATCAAACGTTTAATTTTTATAATAAAGTAAATCTTAAACCCTTAAGTTATAACCCAGTTAAATTATCAATAAAAGAAATCGTTTGCCGAGAAATAAAAAATCCCCATTCGGTTGTCTTGAAATGCATCGAAATGCAATCACAACCCACGAAGGGTTGCTCTTGTACTATAAAGAAGCTTAAAACTATAAAACATTCCATTTAAGTATGTTATATTTACAATTATTTGCAAGAATCGGTGATGATTTTATACAAGTGAAGTAATTTTAGTAGGTGTGTCCCGTCTTTCGTGCGTAATATACTGAGTTACGTGGGTTTTTAAACACATTTAAATGAACATCCTGTACAAGGATTTTTTCAATCTTCATGAACTAGAGAAATTATGACAATAAAGTGTCTCGTAAAATATTAATACTCCTTGCATTTCCTGTTTGTATATGAGAAAATAGGATATTTTATATGTTCACTTATGAAGTCTGATAATGTTTCGTAGAATCATATTATTTATACCCTCACATTACCTCACCCGCGACTTGATTCGCGTGGACTACAATTTATTGCTGTAGAGTAGAGACGTTAATAATCCATACTAACTTTACCTCCACATTTGAATCATTTATAAGCAGAATTTTCAAAAAATCCGCAGCGTAATTTTATTTTCGAACTGTCTAGTACTTTTGGTCCTAATGGGAGTTTTGGGGTCACCGGGGTTTTGGGGGCGAGCGCTAAGTGCTCTCCAGCCTGGAGGAGGACTTAAAAACTACTAGAAGATGCGGCTACCTGGGCAAGGGCATCCAGGTGGGTACGGACTTCGGCTTGGGATGTCGTTTGGGAGGGAGAGTTCGGGGAGAAGCGGCCTGGAATATGCCGATAGCGCGTGTAAGCGCCAGAAACGCACAGTATGTAGGTGCGGTGTGTGAACTACTATCGGGTGGGTGCAGCGTAGATGTCAAACTGGACTTATTTAAATATATCCATCCAAATCTGTTTAGTACTCCAACTGTGTATAGGCGAAACGTTTATTGGACGAAACGCTTATTGGACCAACCAACAAACAAACAGGCAAATAAAAAAGTAAGTACTTTACGATTTTTTTATTATGTATAGCTGAAGCAGTGCACATTTCGTCGAATTCTCATCGCAGATTAGCGTAACATGAAGGTCATTACACTTCGAAATTAATTCTCACGATCACGCATTAAGATGCTCTGATCCGTTCGAGATGAGACGTCTTGTTTTACCAATTTATCTTTACTATCCGCCAACTTGAGTCTTTACCGTTGTTGAAGAAGGAATGAGGTTTGTGAGCAACAAATGTAAAGTGGTAAAAATGTTATAACGTATCTCGGTCGGATCGAATCAGCTGTCAGTTCACACGGGGATTTTGAATGGATCATCCGCGAATGAATGTCGCCGGCAAGTCTTAGAAGGCAGTTAATTATAAATTAAATTGAAATGTTAAACAGATTTTATATAATATACAAGATATGTATAATTCACGATACTGTCAAATTTATTTAGTGTAAAATACTTTTGCTCGTAGGTAGATTGGGTTGGGTTGGTTTTGAATATGCCAAATATAACCTAACCAAGAAATATAAAAATCTAATCAAGAGGGCGCCATTGGTTGTTATATAATCTGTGTTATGTTGTTCGCTATGAAAAAATAGTACCTGTACAATCCGTAGCACGCATACCTAGTTCATAAGTTTGTGTTTCCATTAGCGACAGTTATTGTAGGTAGTTTTAACTTTCGTTTTTTGTTTCGTTCTGTCAAATATTAATGTCCAGTGAGGGTAATTTTTATCGTTAATTGCCACTCACTGACACAATCTCGGAAATACAGCCCTTGAGACACCATCTTTTTGCGCGCGTGTCACCAATTCTCTTCATCGCATGTGATCTATCACCTCCATGGACTCCTCGCAGTGCATCAGCACTGCACTATATAAATAGTGCTGGTGCTTCGGTGACTCTAAAAATTGCCAAAAATTTTGGACTTTGTCGGCGCCGACGGGTGATTTCGGGCTGAGACGCTGGTGAGTCGGTTTTTCTTTGGTATTTATTGCCTGCCCTAGATATTCTCGTTCCCCTTTGTTTATTTAGCCCTCGAAAGATCCTTGGAATAGCTGGGGATCGCACAGTACTATTTGATTCCGCAATATGATGAGGGTATTTTAAATGGTGGTAAATTTAAAAAGCAGATTTTTTTCCGCGAGCAGAATTATGCAGGTCTTCTCTAATTTACTTACGAGAATTTGCGATAGATTGCAATCTAGTATTGAAGTATAGGTATTACTTACTTAGGAATCTAGATACCGTGATTATCTCTTATTTTGTATAATAATAATAATTTATTTATTCTTTTACACTTTTGTGTACAGGTGAGCTTAATGCCTTTGTGAGAGAATGCTCTGTCAGTTAACCTTTGGGCATGCAGATATATTATGGTGGTGCAGTGATTAATAATTAAAATAATTGTGCAATAATTATGATTAATAATTTACTATTTCCAAAAAAAATGAAATATGACTGTACTCGTATATGGTATTACCGTCACATTTTATGGAGAATACCTTCATTGTTGTCACAGTATTTTAGTATGCCTTATATTAGGATACTCCTATGCCTATGCCTAATATAAATGCTATATACATTATGCTAATTTATTATGAACAGGAAAGAATAAAACTTATTCGTCCGGAGGCATCCCGTTAAAGAGACGCACTGCATTTCCTCTTGCAAGGAATGTAATGCGACCTAATTGAATATAACCCAGCATGCACAATAACGGTACGAACATACCTCTACATTAACTGTCAGGGTAACCACAATGGCCTTAGTTATCTCCTATACAGGAAGGAGATTGGTCTGATTTTATTACAATGATCTAGTCGAGATGGTTTGCGCAGTCTCGAGAACTTTCTTGATCTTCGTTACATCTATCACCTGCTGTTGTGTAGGTAGGAAGCCAGAGGCCAACACATCGGGTATACCTTATGGTACTTTGTCACTTTAATATAATTGACACATTCAATTTAATTTAGAAATGTCAAAAAAACAAAAACTTATTGCAACAGGGTTCCACATTGTAGTTTTGTCTTTCTGTGTATACTTGTACGCTAAATGTACCTAATGCACCAAAATAATAAATAAAACCATAGTGTTTTGGAGTTACCTTGTAGAGAAAATAAAAGCTGATTTGCTCTAAAGTTTGTCTTTTAATTACCTATAAAATACATATTAAAAAAGAAAGAAAAACAAACTTAATTTTCAACGCTACTGTAGAACACAAATTTTTGCAAAAAGGAAGATTTTTGTCTAATACAATTGATAATTGAATTGAATACCACTCAATAGATCAATAGTCAATTCAAAAGACTTGACATTTAGGTCTCTCGACTAGAAACTTATCTGTCGCGTGTAATATTAATCACGTGTCCATAGAAATAAATGTAAAACTAAAACGCTTTTTGCTAGGAAGCCCCACGCAACCCGATACACTGGCGGCCGCAAGAAACGGCCGCGGGTGGTCCACTCTGGTACTTTTGAACGTCTTCCCGTAATTAACGAGCTCAGTGATTATGCATGTACGACAGCGAGAGTAGATCTCGGTACTTGTATTGGAAGTCGGATGAACGTGATGCTAGGATAAATTAATATTAGTGAGTTTATTTTCAATAATACTTTTTTACAGTGATTTTATTATTATTATTATTTGATGCGCATAACCGTCATTTGCGAGCCTGACTTGGGAGCTCCCAGATCTTTAGTTCAGGTACAGAACCCATGTATTTTATTAAATTTTCAGTCATATGTTGCAAGAAATTATCTATGATAAAGTTATATAACATAAAATTCCTAAATATTTCAACAATTACCCCTGGTACTGCACGTGTCTCTAGGCGACGGTGACTACTTACCATCAGGTGGCCCGTCTGCCTGTTTGTCGTAGCTAATTTATATAAAAAAAAATGAAAAAACTCCTAGACAGTAATATTTTTTCAAGTACAAACTGGTACCTTACTAGCTCTACAAAGTGCGCAAGAAAGCCGATCCGACATCATCCAGTTATGGTATCTATCTATGATATTATAACAAAAACACGTATACTCGTCCACTTTTCACTGACGCTCCATATAAAGTGTTGTAATCCAATACCGATGTTGCATTGACGGGAAATATTATAGAACAGAAAACTGTTCTCACATAACTGAACTTGAGAAATTATTGCAGTGAAAGTTATTGTGGCCACCGGTTTACTTGTCGAGAACATTTATAGTTTTGATTACCAACCAAAAGTAAATAATTACTTACTTAAAATGTTAGAACTCTAAAACCTAAAATGCGATTTCTTCCATACAACCTTTGGTCGAACTAATAGGTATCTAAATTATGATAAGCAAAACATTGTTCCTGACATTGAAATAATGTATCTCTAGTCTTTGAAAGATTTACGATCAGTCAGTCAACATAAGTTTAAATAAATAATAAACATGCACTATTGTTTCGACGCCACCTTGTTATCTTCAAATAATAAATGAACTTAAACCGTGCGTGTTGTTTAACTAAAACTTACGTTCGAACCTGCCTGCAATTGTTAGTTATGTAATAATTTCAAAGTTAGTTAAAAGAACTAAAACAAGAGTCTAGTTAAAAGAAGTAAAAGCAAAAAACTATTTTAAAAGAGATGTTGAGTTAAAGTAACTATACCAAAAACAAAAAAATAGACTAAAATAATAGACTAGTTAAAATAAATAAAAGCAATAGATAGGCAATAGGCTAAAAATTTGTCAATAGACGCAAAGTGTGATTGAGATTTGCAGATAATACAGTAATTGAGCAATTTGTTATCAGGTGTTCAGAAATGGAACACAAATCATAGTATCGATAGCGCAAGGCTGCAAGGCCACTAAAAGAATTTTCGATCATCGATGCGTGCGTTACGGAGATCTAAATTACGAAACGGTTATGATCAGATAACGCGCATAGCATCCGACAAAAGCGACCGAGGAGCTCCTGACTTAGACGTCGTACGTCGCATGTTGCAACAGTGTAAAGATATAATTAGTAAAGAATGTTGCTAGTCGTGTCGTTAGGATCAATATCTGTGTAACAAAGCGGCTGATCAGTTCTGTGACTCATCAAGGCTCCGTGGGTGAAGGCGGCTGCCTGCCCCTGCTATCCCTTGACCGCTCCCTGCAGCCTTGCTTTCGACGTACCCGATCATGAGATAACGATTGATCCGCCATTGAATACCACTGAATTTTAACTCGACGAATGTTTGTAATGACTCAACGGTCTGCTTAATTTCAATTTTATTACTGGTTAATTATGGCTTAAGTCAAAAAGACAGAAATTAACTTTGCATAATCGAAGGTATACTCATATTAAAGATTACCTCGATCTTTTGATGTACTCGTAGGTATATGTACTCGTATATCTGTCAAATTGGACATTATCGGGCGCGATCAATGTGCCGATATAGAAAGTTATGATTTTATCACATGTCTTGTGAAGGCCAATTATGTCCTTTAGGGATTGAGGTTAATGGCTGTCTTCTTGATCTGCATATTATGAATGTGATTTCAATCGTATCGATCCATTACGAAGATTTATCCTGAGCGGGTGATTTGCGCAATTCATCTATGTCGCTGGTAATATAGGAGATGGTTGAAACCGGCTGATAATCTCGACAGCGATCACCCAGATGTTCTGTTGCGAGTGTTTGTTCGTAAGGTTATAAAAAACGTTGGGATGCGCGCGGCGCAGCGCACGCGCAGCCTCCGATGCTATCTCGAGCGCCCGGGGGCGTTACGAAAACCACTTACCTATCGGATGCCATCGCCGAAGCATACCCATTATTTTGGCTACTCCGTATTCAAATTATAATTCTAATCTCCTTGTTTCTTTTACGTTTTTGATGTAGATACAATTCTCCAGTGTAATCCCACTAATGTTTAACTACTTACATAAATAGGTATGGAAGTGGTTTGTATGTCAACCTTCAAACGGCTTCACTGATTTATCTTAAATATATGTGGGATCTTCAAGGCTTGGGAAAAGATATAGGCTATGTACCTTTTACCCCGAAAAATATGGGATTCGAAGAAAATTAAACCTTGAAACGCCGGCCGAATTATGCGGCTAAAACTTGATAAAATATAACCTATATATGGGTAAAGTAAAGTAACTAGTTCTATAGAAGTCAATTCTACTTTAACATTTTAAGACGTTGTTGTTAAAACATGATAAATGTACCTATTTCAAATGTCCATCTCTCTCGACTCGGAAATGACATAATTCTATCGTGAATAATTTAAGTTGAAAGCAATAAATTGTGACAAAGAGTATTATTTGAAGTCATTAGCATCACAGTTAAGTGAGGTGTTCTATTCAGTAACGTTAATGAGACTTGGTAGTTATTTTAAACTAAACGACAAATAACTCATTTTGGCATAAATTATTTGATAGAATAGGTGTTTCTGTTCGACATTTTGACCTTCCATTTGTAGATTTTACAGTCTATTTATTTTCATTTCCAAGCTAAACTGAAAGGGGATTGACGATAGAAACTGGAAGATACTTGAAAGACGACTACTTTCTTGATTCTTTTGTTTATCATTACTAGCCTTTTAACGTCCCCACTATTGTAGCATATAGGATTATATATGAATGTGGATTTCACATGCCTTTTGAAAATATTTCCTGACTCTCATACATGCATATTTCCTCACGCTTAGTTAGAGCAGTCGGTATTACATTTACCGAAGAAACTTATTGCTATTATTAGTGAAAAAAATATCGAATAACTCCAAGACTCACCCAACATTTCATAGTCAGCATCTGCTTCAAATTCCTGCGGTTTTTAATGCGATTATACATAACGAAATGCGTATTGTAAAATTGCATTCCGCCCGCCTCCGGTTCTCTTGCTCATCAATTTAATATGCGTGTACTATGACAAATCACCGCCTATCACACTCGCGACGTTTCGAAACAAACGACAGAACAGTTGTGCAACTCTTGTAATTAATACGTAGGTGATATTTTCGTCTTTCGCATGTCTCTATTATCTAGTAGTAGCCTTTTGGAGCGTTTCGTGAAACAAGAAGAGAGTTCCGTTGAATTAAAGGTTTTGGACAAAAAAAGGCGTTTTTTTCTTCTATTATAGTAATTTTCTGTTACTATTTAGAGACAAAGATCTGATGTTCTTATTTTTCTTGGAATTTTATTTACGGATTTAATATATTAGCCATTTTATTAAATTTTAATACTTTCGTATACTTAAGTTCTGTAGCGTTTTTTTTGGGAATATGCATGTACCTTAATGTGTATAATATTTGCTACAATGTGTGTTACACTGTATTGTAATTTGTAGTACAAGTTCAAGGACAAAACAACATGAGTTTTATAAAGCTATATAAAACCTGAATAGCAGATTTTAAAAAAGTTTGCTAACGAAATTTTTCGTTTCGGTCTCAACTTTATAATACTTTCGCTCTCTACTGAAGCAACAATAGAACCATTATAGAACCGTAGCGTTAGTTGTTTTCTTTATTTCGTCTTACAAGGAGATGTTTTGACGTGTGTAATTGGTTCGAGACTACACGTCGTTAATCTTGCTTTTATGGTGTAATTAATTTTGCTTCGGTTTCGTTTTGAGTGGACTTTGGCTTGTCTTATTTGAAGTGTTATTTTAAATATGTACAGCAACTTATATGGGAAGTTTTATCGGACCTTAATCACTTAATGGCCTAGGGTTCAGAGTATATTGGGTCTAGAGGCAATATTGACGAACAAGTTACGAGTACTTAGCCACGGAAAATGTGTCTGAATTTGTGTAGACAGGTAATATTAATTTTTTACTTCCTTATCAGTCACAACTGGCTACGATCTAAGAGTACATTCAAGGAATACTTTCAATGTAAACTAAATCGTCATACTCAAAAATTTCTAAACTTTCGTTGTATTTTATTTTATTACTATACGGAAGTACTGAAGAAAAAGTTGACTATTATATAGGTACACTATGAACATTTACTGTAATCCTCCATGTCATATTCAAAAGTACGTATGCAAAAATCTTAGAAAATAAACTTTTACCTAAAATATGAGATAATGTGGTTTACATTTTTTTACGCGTACCTAGTTTTTCGAATGGACATAGTAACGACTAGGTTCTAATTCGCCTTACGTAAGTTTTGTCATTGATTCTATCTTCAGACGATGTTCGAATAATAATTACGAGTAATACTCTTCAATTATCCTCAATGACTCTAGTGTACACGGTGCCATTATGCACCTAACTGCACCCACAATTATTGTAGGTACCTATTGGCCGCGTTATTTGGTGCAGAGGACACACCCAGACTCGTTAACGGCTAACCTTATGCCTCGTTCAAACGATGTAAATGGTTGCTCGGTCTAGAAATGAGCTTTTCATCAGTTCAAGGACTCTGTGGTCAGAACCGTGTCATAATTGGTTATAATCTTAGCCGTACAGCCTGTAGTTACGCGTCAATCTAAATTGGAAGTTGAAAAAAATAATGTTGAGCTTTGAATTAGTAAATGAGTAGGTACCTATCAAACGCAATGCTTCTGATTATTTTTGAGATCTGTTCTTGAATTTGTAATTATTAAATAGGCAAAGCTACCTGAAAATAGGCAAAGTTACATGTTTATAATGATTAAATAAGCAAAGATATAATAGGCTCATATCGACATACCTGATGATTATTCAGAGACATCAAGTCTCACGGATTGGTGACTTAGAAAAATCATTAATTGTTCGACTATTTCTTCCGCAAGTAAAATAGGATTTTATTTCGCAGCTGTGAATTTTTTAAAATTTTTAGTTATTATTTTGTTCTTGCAAGTTCGTAAAGGTTAACCAGAAGAGTTTTTGAGTACCTACCTAAAATTAGTTTGGTACCTAAATTTGATTGTATTCAAGTACTAGCACAAGTACTATTCCACATGCAAACACGGCTGTCACCTCCAACGCCGTCCTAAGCCTAAGCTCCATTGCGACAGAGCGCAAACTCATTGTATGTTAAGCGGGCACTTCATCTTTCACACTGCGCGCGCGCCGATTTATTGGCCGTCGCGCCCCTCCGGTGACACGGCTAGATATAAGCTATCTCTAGGCCTGACTCTGAGAGGTCTGTGCTGTGTCTGATTGAATTAAAGCCGGTGCCTAGATAACGGTGGTATGTTGGGTCGAATAAGAGACAGGGCAGTAATGGGCGCAACGGCGCAAGTATTTATACGAGAATCTAATTGCGATCAAGGTATCTGGATGTGAAAAGCTGCATGTTACTATAAAATATCTTAATTACATTATGGACTCTATTATTTGTTTATAGTAGAAAAATTTAGAATTGTATCCAACGGTTACTGTACGTTATTGTTGTAAAAGTTTCACTTTGACACCATTGAAATAATATGCTGCCTTATATCTATTTTAAATCGTATCTCTAGATCATGTATACAGGATTGTGCGGTAATATCAGGCAACATAGTCTGTGAGGCATAGACAATACATATATAATTTTTTTACCTACTTAGCTACATAAGATATTTAGGATTATTCTAGACACTAGTATATAGAAATTCCTTGGGATTATGTTATTGCTTTATGCTTCCAAAATAACCCCAGAATATTGAATTTGCAAGTCTATATTGTACCCTTTTGTATTGCAGTTTCTAGACACCATTTATATCGAATCTATCTACTAACTAATATCCTCTAAACTCATGTACGTCATACAATAATACACCAAACTAAACAGTTGTGCAAAAACCCAAACAAAAAATTAATGATGCTTTCCATGATTCATTATATTTATCTATGTTATGAATAGATCTTCCTCTCCAGCTATCTTAACCTGTAATTTTATTTTAAACTGGCAACACGATGAATAGGTCTTTTTATACAGTTTACAAAGAAGCGGTTTCAACAGCACCATTTTAACAATAGACGAACACGCGCTCCCTGTGACTCGATCCCCGAGGCGCAAGCCTCACCTCTGACCTGCGCCGGCGCAGCCGTCGACACGTGCTGCCTCCACGCTGATTGGCCGAGCGAAAGTGAACACTCATCGTTTTGTAACCAGTGTCTTGCTTTGCTCTATTAGGATTGCTTCCAAACAAAACAAGTCCGCATTGTTACAAAGATTGAATTAATTCTTTTGACGGCGAAGATTGCTTCGTCTTCGGTGCCTATTCATCAAACTTGTAACGATTTTGAACGTTACGATATTTGAACAGTGAACCGACAATGGACTGATGTTTGACGACTTTCGATTACTAAATATTAATTCAGTAACAGTGTTCTTTTTAAATTCATTGATGATTTTCGTAACTCGATTATCACGGTGCTGAAAATAGCAATTTTTATCTCATTCATACTCGTAGATATACGTTACGTGAGGCTATCTCGGAATTTATAGTAATTGATCGTGCGGCGACACAAAGCCTTGCCAAATCGTTTTATTAATATCTCGACATTTATTGAGTGCATTATGTTTGTTGTTGCGTGACCGTTTCAGTTCTAATATCGAAGGAAATGTGATCACGTGCAGCCTTCGACCGTGTGCGCCTGCGACGACGGCCCGGGCTCCACTCGCATTGTTCTGTGACATTTTAGCCTTGCTAATGACAAGCAATTTTGGTTTTGAAATAGAACACAATTATATTTATATTGTCTTTTAATTCGCCCCAAATAACTTCTACAATTCGAGTGAAATTAAATTGCGATTTCATGAGAACTTTATGATTGTTTAACGAACGAAATTTTTAAATGTATTCTTCTTAATATTGAGAACATCGTATTATAATACTATTATGGTATTTGTTTTGACCTTAATTTGAACATACCTACTACCTTAACTTTAGTTTAGAAGCACCCAAGGGTAACAGCTTACAAGATTTAACTGTGCTAATCTTGACTTTTATCTCCTCATCACGAAGGCTTGGGACTGTCAGATGTGCTGTCAAACCAGCTGTCACGGCGGTGACTCTGCTATTGACATGACAATGACAGCAACAGCGAAAGATGTCAACATCCGCTATGACGTAGCAATTGACGCGTCTGTTTTGAATCTTTAGTTTTGAAGTATTTTTCTGAATGATTGTGGTTTTATTTGTACCGATTTTGTACTCAAACCATTTTGTACTCACATCAGTAGTAGTAGTACTACAACTACTTCTACTTTCTGTACTTTATACCACTGTCCGTTAAACATACTCCATAGAAATCGGACTATTAATGATGAATTACTAAATCTTTGAATAACTCGCTTTCAGCTCACGGGTTAAAATAATTACTTAACTAAAATTAATTATTCAGTTAATAATTAATGGATTAATTAACGGGTTAAATGTATGGACGATGAGTTAGTGGTTTCTAGGAAGCTATTAAATAGTTTACCGAACAAAAAGTAACCATAATTTAAAGGCAGCAAATAGGTAGCAGTAGGAAAACCTTACGTAATTTGTTTTGCAAAATTCAATTACGGAGGAGAGAAAATAAAAATAGCTTACATCCCCTTGTCGGTCGATCGCGTTTAATTTAATAACACTTTCTACAACAGGAAGCAATCAGTCGATCTTTTTTAAAATGTTTGTACGCTTTCATAGAGTCGATCGAACAGAAAGTGTTGTGCAAATTAAATTAAATAGAATCTAACTGTGCGATCTTAATTGTGGCGGAAAATTCATTTATGATGTAAGTATTCGTAGATCGTTCCTGGTGGTTCCTCTGCCTATCCCCTCGGGGATGATGGACGTGAGAGTTATGTATAACTCGTAGATGTTTCTTTTGATTTTCATTGGCATCTCTTTTTTTACCATAGTTTATAGTCTAAACGCATGATGATTATATGGCAGAATCATGAGCAGTTGGTGCAGAGAAACAGATATTTAGCGACAGACATCGATAATAAACCACAGGATATACCAGTCCGTACAGTTTTACCCAAAAAATCATTCAATCAAAACGAATCGAAATGAAAAATTGAAAACGTTTATTTAGCACTGTAAACACCAGAATATAGCAAGTACATGAATACAGAAGTATACAAAGATTAATACATGCAGCACAAAACAAACAAACTGAAGTCCAACGTGGTTTTTTTTCAATTTTCCGAAAAAAATTGTTCACAGATTTAAGGTACGAATTATTGCTATATCCTTACGCTATATTGGCGATAGTCTTTATTTCAGAATTACTATCTATAAGATTTTTTTAATTTTATCTAATGAAATAAAAAATGATAGGTAGTATTTTATAAATTGTGATTAATGCTTTTCGTTGATTTTATTAGATGTATGTGAAAAAAAAACTACACCATTCAATTCAATGACATGTTTGCAGGTATCATTTCAACACGAGCGCGGTTCAATTCAAAACGTCGAATGAATGGTGTAACAAGTTTAGAATTTGATTTATTAGCCTTTACAATAAACATCCTCCGCGGATCGGCTCATTCATGGGCAATAATAAATCTTTTATAGGCCTATTAAGACGCTTGATACTAAAAAGCCCTTTCACATAACACAAAAGATGTTAAATACCCTTATTAAGGGTTTTATTTCTTCGACTGATAACATTTTTTGAATTGTTCCGTCTAAATGAGTCAGCAGGATAAAACAAACGCAAAAAAACAGTGAATTAAATTAGGATTTTTGTACAATTTTGGAACAGGGGTCTGATCCAGCTACCGGTTAATTTCATCCCACCTCTAGTGCCGAAGATCGCGGTAGTAAGTGAATACAGGGGCAGACTGATAAATTATAAAGTAATTCTTAAATTATGAACATGTCGATTTATCGATGGAAATGAAACATCACTACTCCCACTCCAGCCTTTCAAGATGCAACAATAAAACTCGATTTTCATAAAAATATTTTTTCTGGAATAGTAAGTTCAATCATGCTGTTTTAATACGCTTTAGAACCGCGTTAAAACCTTTAAGTGTTGTGCACTTGAAACCTTTTAATAAAATAAACTGAAATTATTTAATGAATTGGCCATAGTACAATAGCATGATTGACCTACTGGTAATAATATTTCAGTAAAATGTCCACGAATACGACATAAATGTGTAAAATAACTTTTATGGAAACCGAGTCATAACGTTGCACCTTAAGATCAAAGGCCGATACACACGATGTTCCGTTAATTCTAGCGATCTAATTAACCCTTTAGCAGTTAGCCGCGTCTCAATCAAAACCATTAGAGCAAAGGAAGTGTCTAATGGACTCCATTCGGTAGCAATGTTCAGAAGATGGTGTTAAGAAATAATTACTATTGGTCACGCCTCCCCTGATTGCTTTTCGTAAGCGCTCATAAATCTACTTCGATTCCTGCCCAGCGAACATGTGTTTCTCATTACATATAAGAAGATAATGGGCGTAGTTGCCCAATATAATAAACATTTTACAATTCAAATGAACCCGCAAGGATAGTGGTGTGTAATTGTTAATAAGATGATACCTGTATTAATAACGTCGTAATTAGAGGTTTGAGTTCGCTTTATTGGGTAACATTGAGGGGCCTTAAGCTATAAAGCCGGCAATAAAGATGAATAAAGTACCTTAACTTTTATAAAGGCCACTAGTTTTGATCCTTGATCAGATTTGATGTGTACATACATCCTCAATTGCAGGAACATGCGAGGACGTATCTTGAGATCTCATAGCTGCAACGGATGGTGACGACAGCCTTATGGGCAATTAGCGTACGGTTAGTGTGAAGCAGCCTGTATTGAACAAAGACACAAGACTGTGTTCAAGAAACAAAAATAATTAAGCACCTAACATTTTTAACTATGGAAACGGAGCTTAATCGCGTCGGTATTTAGTTTTTGGTAAACTATACTGTAGTAAGCCCCGTTTTCATAGTTAAAAGTGAATACAAATCGTGTAAGTTTGAAATCTCATAAGTAGCATATGTTATAATTGGACATTAAATAGTACATTACTGCAGAGGCCACGAGCAATAATCATTATTGGTCGCGGATCATTTTGATAATCCAAGGCCAAAAATGGCTATTTCAGCCGAAATTTGTATAGTGCTTTTCGAAAACAAATCACATTCCAAATACTGCTACCAAGAGGGCGGTGACGCGCGACCGGTGCACGGAATTTTATGAAATCTCTATAGTACGCACCGCGTTTTGATGTTACAAATTCGAATTTTTAAAAGTTGTTTAAACAAAAGTGCTAAGGATTCCTGGCCTTAGCACGGTAAGGTTGAATGAAAATCCATTACTGTCGTCAATTATTTTTTAATAAGTATTTGGCTTCGTGACAGGAAGTACTCGTATGTACTTCCCTGACTAAAAATTCGAATGTATTGAGCACATTTCCTGGCATCTTTGAGTAAAATACTTTTCGATGTGCCAGTCGCGCCTAGCCAGTCCTAGACTGCGGAAGCAGACTGTTCATAAATCAGGCTGTAACTTTTGGGACTGATTGTGTTTTCTTGGACAGAGGGCATGGAGATAATCCTAACATTATTTTCATCTCTCTCTACTATCCCTTTCCTTATTCTCTTTTCTGCTCCTTACAGATTTTTTGCATGAAATTCTCTGCACAGTTTATAATATAAGCTCCTTCCTTTAAGACTACATTATAGTAATCTGGTTTTGGGTAAGCCTGTATGCCTTTTGCACACTACAGAGATTTTGAAACCTATGGAAATCTAGAAAACAGACAAATAGATTTCTATGGGTTGGGTCCAATTCCATTTCCAAATCGCTGCAGTACACGCAGTCTTTAGTACACTAAAAACTTTAGACCGCTCAATTTTGTAGTTCAAATGAGAAACATATAGGTGCGGTTAGTATGGCTGTCGGATGCGCTAATCGGTCGTTATCTTACAACAGTATTTAGCCGGATCGGCGAGCACCGTATACCGCCGATGCGATAACCATCGCATCGTATGCATCGTGGGATCCGTTCTCATGGAGCTGGGAATGTTTGACGAACAGAAAGGAATGTCAAGATGCACGTTGTGTAACGCTATTATACTATACTGTTTCGGTTTGACATTCGGTTTTGGGTCCGATTTTGCTATTACACCGTAATAGGAACTAAATTGCAGCGACTTGACGCTTTTCGTATACTACTTGTCAAAAACCATTCGATAAACGTTACATTTCGGTCAAGCAACGATCGATCGGTTCGTTCATAATATTTGTTTGCATGGTGTTAGCAGCAGAAATTACAATTTGTTGTTAAAGTTGGTTCGAAACTAAGACGTAATTGCTACTTAATTGGAAACGAACAACCAATATTTGTAAAACAGTAGAATTGGGTTCCAGTTTAATTTTACATTGAGCTGTTCGTATTTACGTGCATTTTTCATGAAGGTCTGTTTTCATTGTTTTACTTTACGTAATACGTTATTAGCATTTTGATGTTATTATTTTTTAAGATTGCATATTTTATAGTCTATTGTTAGTAAATACTGAATTGTGATCTATTTTTGGAACGTAATTAGATCGATAATTATTTGTCGAGCCATGAAATTATGAGATAAAAATTCTTGAAGGAAGGGACCTGCTGGTCAGAGCGAGCGAACATCTGTGTCTATGATACAAATTAGACAGTTTAAGTACCTAGTTGAAACGCAACTCTTTAAAAATTTACTAACAACTTCTGCGGAGTAATAAGTAATTAGATAATTTGGAAAAAAAAATGCTTCAGCTCCTACTAAAACATACAAGTTTTTAAAATAGAAGTTATATCGTAGTTCCATGTATAAAAATAATTTAATTATTTAATTATGAGTGTGTTTTTAAATGTGTTTTAAAAAGTAACGTGTAAGCATGTAAGCACCCTCACCCTCATTGGCTGCAAAGATCGCTACGCCGCAATAATATATTAAGTAATTGTATGATATTTCGAAAATATTTGTCAGCAATTTCATTCACACTCAACATTGACTCAATGTCGATGATAATATTCATTAAAGTAATACAGCACATAATTTGCGGCGCGCACGCAAGCCCCAAGAGGCACGCGTCTTCGCCAACGACACAAAATCTATTTTAGATTACACTAATTTGTCAGTTCTCCTCCGACATCCAGCAGTCCATTCATATGTGTGTGGGAAACATTATGAAATTGAAAATGATCATATTTCTTTTAAAAGACACTAGACGATTGCACAAAGATTCACCTAGTTTTCGTCGTTAACTATTCATTATTATCTGCCGTGGGAGAGTTTTTGTGGTTGCCATTGTTATGGTTTTGATAGGTGCATTCCGCAGGACTTGGCTTGTAGCATTCAATTTGATGTACGAGTATCTGTATATCGCACTGGGCTGTCATAATATTAAAATAGTTTTAGCATGTCATTAAATTTTGTGTGTCAGAGGACAATAAGATAGCAAAGCTGGATTCCACAATCCAGCGGGAGCCAGCATCATTTGACAGTTTGGCGGATCCCGCACAAAATGTACGCATATCTGCAGATGTGCAATTTGTTAAATGGCGCGAAAACGCGACCCAAAAGCGGAAGTGATTGATTTTTTTAACAAAATGTTTCTTAAGGACGGACCTACTTAGTTCGTAAGGGCAAAAAACCATCTTCGGGATTTCATCTCTGTTCTTTTTCGCAGTCCTTATTCGATCCATTATTAGATCAAACACAATTATAGGGTTATAAAAATGTTAATCTCTAATAAAACTTTATTTCCACATTTTGGTAGTTCGATTTTCGTCTCTAAACTTGACTGTATAAGCAGACACTTGAGTTATAGAGCTATTACTAGGTGATACCCATGTTGCTCCCGTTTCGTCGAAGGCTCTATGTAAATGCTGGTCATCTACGCAGTTGTACTAGACCACGCGCGTACTGGATTGGATGTTCTTATTAAAACTGTAGTGTAATCAAGAGCTATGCATAAATTAATGCTTTATGAATTATCGACAAGGCATTGAATACTAATACTGTTAGTTTTATGGCATATAATCGATGTTAAACTGTATGTGAGGTAATGATGTTTTAAAATCAAAAGCGTATCAAAAGCTTACCCTAGAGCTGTCTATTCGTAAATAAATAGTTTAACTGAATTAATTAAGTGTTTAATTTAGTATTGGAAAATGGGTAAAAATTCTATTCTATTACTTAATTACATAATTGTGTTACGATATAGTAAACTGAATATTTTTATTATTTAGCCCGCCAAACATTTCTTGAATTAATATTGGGTAAAATAGATCTAGGGTACCAATATGACGGCGACAGATCTCATTAGCGATGTGTATCAAATCAGTAGTTCAGATTTCACATTATAATTTTTTTAATAACTTACACTTGTATTAATTTTATCTGTAACGGGTTTCTGGTAATTTTGATGACTAGAAAATGAATATGAGTAAGGCCCAAAAAGCCCGTTCCCCGTTCTCCTTTATCACATTTTTAGATACTTACTTCTTTATAATATTAAAATATATTATATATAACTCGTATAAATTAATTTTACAACATAATTTAATATAGCTAACTAACTTTTGATTGCATTCCATAAACACAACCCGACTTCTGGTTGGTGCAATTTTATAACCGCACTAAATAAAATTAACGCTATAAATCTAACAACTGAAGCAGAATTATTGAAATTAAGATTACTAAACGCTATTTACTAACAAAATCCAATCACAGAATCATTAGCACCCGGAAATCTACAAAATTTGACGTCGGATTGCAAAATTTTTATACAAAATCACTAGTGGATCAACTGTCTCTAAATTTTCAGGTTTATAGGCTGTGATGAATTGTGATACACTAAGCAAGTGCTTCGAATGGGATTGACTAGAATATAATGGCTGGGATTAACAAAAAGTGAGAGACGCGCGCGTTACTTCCTTCAGGAAGAATGGGGTTTCCTGTTACTAATGCGTCAGGTGACAGAGAAGCGTCAGGAAAGTCAAAGACTTGATAACTCAAAATAACTCTGAGTTATTGAGAGTCGAAACCAAAACTTATATATTCCACTACGAATTAAAATCGGCATAGAGGCGTATCGAAGGTAGTAAAATGGCATATAAAATAGTATTGAAGTCAATAAACTCGTTCGCCATTAAAGATTACTGTCTTACTACGAAAGATTAGCTAGATATTTGCTTGAGATATATCTGAATATTTATTTAAATCCATTAAAAAAAAGTTTAATTTGAGTTGGTCATATCCCGTGCATTTTGCAAAAATTACTTACGGGGTTGTCCTAATAGAACTCGATTACGCGATCAAACATACTGATGTCAAATACGACTAAGTGTCCTAATTGACAGTCGCGCGATGTGTTTGAAAATATTTGAAATAGTAATCGCGCGAACTATGTCGATTCGCTAATTCGCGCGATAATCGCGTGGACGCGTTGTATTAGGACGACCTCTTACAATAATGCCTATGTGGGTAATTAGATAACAAGCCTTGACCCCAATTGATCCCAATATAACACTCGTCCGCGTACTAAAGGAATGGATATGAATTTTTAAAATTTTCCTTATTATTTTGTAGATAGAATGTATGTGATTGTAGATGGCCAACGAAAACAACACTAGATAATATCGCTATTATATGTTGTCGATCGAAGGATTGACTGTTCTAAAACTTGTTGGAATACATGACTGCTAAAGCGGAGATATTTGGCGACTGACAGACTCCATTCTGACTTTACTTTCGTCTTCTTACAGTTGGATTCTCACAGAAGGGTCGCGGTCATACTATGGAATTAACCACCATTAACTACTTCCTTCAGGAGCGTCGGTGGTGTCGTCGCTAGGACGTCGTACTCCCATGCGGGAGGTCCGGGTTCGAAACCATGCAATGTCATGTACCAATGAGTTTTTCGGTTTTTTCGAAAGATTTAAGTACATTTACCGACTGCTCTGACGGTGAAGGAAAACATCGTGAGGAAACCTGCGCTGAAAACTGAGATAACCAGTGTGTGAAATGGGGAAGGCAATGGCAACCCACCCCGTTAAATCTGCCAAGAGAGTCGTTCTATGTGATTAATCCTTAGAACGATCACACGACCCTCAACAATGAGGAGCACGACTTATAAGAAAATGAACTACTTCCTGAGCAAAAATGGGGTGATAGTGGTGGGACTCTACTTCTAAGGAGCTATTATCGATTAAAAATCTGGTCAAGTGCGAGTCCGACTCGCGCACCGAGAATTTCGTTCAGAAAAGTAATGGTTTTGTTAAAAATATATATATTGTTTTTTTTTCCTCAATAACCGTCAATATTCAGAACTTGGTTTCATTTATCCCATAATACATATAACATCTTCTATCAGTACTAATTATTTCAGATTTTTTGTTGTTAAAATTAATAATAATATTTTTTTTAATATTTCAAAAACTATAGCCGTGTAGTTATATATGTATGTACGTATGTATACCCCAGTTATCCCACTTTCAGATTTTGACCCCCCATTTCAGACCCCATTTTCAATACATATTAAATTATTTCAAAATTTCTTTAACCTAGGAGTGTAAACAAGTCCGGACACCGAAGTCTCACCATAAAGGAATCCTAAAATGTTGACACGCAGTATTATAGGGCGTAACGAGACTTTTGTCATGCAATAGTGTTTTAAAACCGCATTTTATTTCAAAATCGTCGGTAAACGATTGAGTTCCGAATAAACGGTAACGCCAATTAAACTCTCAATGATGATGATGCAACAATAATTTTTCATGATTTCTTACGCCGATGGGAGCGTTATTGTTAAAGATCACGATAATACCCATTGAACCAATTTCTTGCAACGAAATCGCTAGTGATGTTTTAATCGAGGTTTTTTGTAATCGACTTTTTATTTTTAAACGTTCTAGTTTTTAACAGACTTTAAAAGGAAGAGGTTTTCAATTAGATGAACAGATTTGATTAACTGGTTGTTATTATCAACGACGCCTGCGCATGCCGTATTTGGATGAGGCTTCTATGTTAATTGGAGCGTTACATTGGGATAATTGATTTAAACAATGACATCGTTTGAAAAAAATTCTCCTGAAAATGATTATTATAATAACAAAAAAACATTAGTATTTTTAATCTATCTATCATACTATACAGGCTGTAACAAAAGAGGTTGTATCAATATAGTTGATCAGTACAAAGTGTAATGTGGAAATTGATTTTTATTATGCAAAAAAACAAAAAATCGAGAACTAAAGTTGCTAAATAGTAAATGGTGATCACCCTTATATGGACTTTATAAGAGGTTTTTGTCACCTGTATAATAATTTCGTAAGACATACATACATCTCGTATAACTTCACGCTTTGTCCCTTGCGGGGTAGGCAGAGAAAATGAAGCACCACGAATCTCTCTCTTGGCACGCCTCCCTTGCTTACAGTCATTCGCCGTTTCACGTATGCTCGTAGTAGGGATCTTCTGTTCTAATTTCATATAATTTCATGAAAAGTCAATAAAATTAACAACATGTTGATAGGCTTACGGAAGCTTATAAGCAATATATATGCGTTCTTCCTTGTGAATCCAACGAAGATCTAATTACTCAAATCAGAACCGCCATCATAAAACCATGGGACCTGTCCATTTAAAACTCAAGGTGTAACAAATCCACAAAGACCTGTACAAAACTCCATACAATCCCCATGCACGTCGAATCGACTGATCGTAATAAGGCCTACAGTAATGTAGGGCTAATGTTGGCATTCATGTGTGTGAACTTCTGCGAACAATTGGATTCCCATGCGCCCGATTGGCATCGTAAACTTGCGTCTCTTACGCAACTCCTGCGCAGAAGACGTGTGCCACAGATAACGAAAGTCTTTTTGTGCACAAACACGTGTGAGCGAGCAATATGGGTGCTGATTAATTGGAGCAAGGTTTACTTATTGTTTCAATGTAGTGAGAGTGTGGAACTCCATGCTCCAACTCCGTACAGGAATAATAATATTATTATTGGATATAACTGGTGTCAGTCATTTCAAAATTATCTCGGAGGTTACTCCGATTTCTGTCTACTCAGGAGACCTTTTTCAGGGAGCAGGAAGTGTGCCACTCGCGGTGAGGTACACTTCAATAAGTCTATTATGCTACGGCCACGTAATGATAGCGATTTTAACATGAGAACGTTCATAATAGATCGTTCGAGTGTTAAAATCGCCATTATTTCAGGTTTCTGGAAATGACTA
Organism: Hofmannophila pseudospretella; assembly: GCA_947369225.1. NCBI lineage: Eukaryota > Metazoa > Arthropoda > Insecta > Lepidoptera > Oecophoridae > Hofmannophila > Hofmannophila pseudospretella. The sequence continues at coordinate 8,163,334 of OX376326.1, forward strand.
GAACAAAATAGAGATACAAAGTGCTCTGAATTGCTTCGGTAAAAGGTGGCACTGCATTGTGGCCCGTTTTTTTGGTTAATTTTTTTGTCAAAAAAAGTTTTATTTCAAATGACAATATATTTATCAGGATATAACTGTCCTAAGCATTCGGGCGATGTTTTTATTTTGTAGCCATGAGACCCTTGAGCATCTTGGCAGAGGCCAATGTCCAAGAGTGCACTAGAATCAGCTGTTGATGATGATGATGCGTTCTTTATACGTAGATTCTTTTTAATAATTTCGAAGCTAAATTACGGTTTTTCAAATTACCTGTTCCTAGAACTATAGAAAAAATATCCATACTAAAGTAGGGTTAGTTACGAGTTATGAGTTCCTGTCTTCTATTTAACCTTAATTGTTGGCTGTGCTTAATTGTTGGTATTCGTTTTCAATCATGATTATTATTCCATACACAACATTGTAGTTACTTAAACAAACAGTGAGCGATAATCAATATGTTATGACGTCATAACTATGCTAATTAGCAAGCCATTTCGAGCGCTCTTATTGATTTCACTTTTTTTTAACGGCTACTCGTTTGTTACCATTTATGACACATTGCTTGGCCTTAACAGTATGTAGGTATTAATCTTCTTAGACCTCCAGGCGATGACATCCTTAGCTAATACCACAATGTAAATAAGAATAGTAGAGAATCTCTGTACTAGCATTCGCCGTGCGAGGCACAACCACACTCCGAGGCACTCTCGCATTCTAATGGTATGAAGCTGTGAATCTGGCTAGGCACTACAATTTTACATATTTCTACAGCAAGCAGCAATTGCATTTGCTGTATTCCGGTTTGAGAAGTACGAGGCTTGCGTAATTACCCGCACATCAGGTGCTTAACTAAGTATTCAACGTTAGCAGTTCATCGAAAACCCTCTAGTAATTAATGTTATGGTGATGTCAAAGGGCGCCGGTGACCACTTGTCTCGTTTACTCCTGTACTTTCCTTAAAATAACACCGCTACCGTTAATGTTGTTTATCAACCGTTAAAATAGTCAACATCCGCGTGTTAATGACGTGAAGACGGCTTGCGAGTTTATCAAATCTTGTGAGAGCCTCGCCCGGCGTACTTTAGTGCTAACAACTGAGATTCCTTACTGTTCCTATTTATATTGGGTCAATACGCACAAATGTACCGGATGTCCGGCTAAGCTAGCTCTTAGAGAAAGGCAATCTTAATTGTTTTATTGAACAAATGGTAATCCGCTCACAATTAGATTTACCTATAAAATTGAAATGATTCATGCAGATTTTCTTTTCCTACTTTTCAGTTTTATTGCTGTTTTATGTCGTTGTAGTCATCGTAAGAATAATATTTTATTGTAGATCGTAATAATATAGGAAGACTCGAAGAAAGTTAGTTATTATGTTCTGTTTAATACGGTAGTTTATATTGTTTTAAATTCATTAATATTATTATCAAATTCAATCTTAGTTTAAGCTAGTGTGAGTTAACTTAGTATTTTCACTGAAGAATACTCGGATTTAGTAAATTACACCTCTATAAGCCATAGCAGAGGGACGTCGACGTGACGCGGGCGGGCCACGCGACTATTGAATTTTGAACTGTATGCAAATAACTATAAAATTAATTTTTTGTTATAAGTCAAAAGCATGGCAGCGCCCCGTCTGAATAGCTTCTGAATGTAATTGTGCCAATTTAAAGTTAACTTTATATGCTTTTGCACAAAGTTTAAGACAGTTCAAAATTCGAATTATGCGTCCGCGCGGCGTCTTGTGTGTGGTTTGTGCCTAAGGAAGTTGTTTTGTAAGATGCGACACCAAAAGTTGTAAAACAAATTGATGATAGAACATCTGTGACATGTAATTTCTAGACACCTCACAATAGCAGGTATCGAATAGACAATATACCTATGTACGAGGTTGACCTCAGACATTTGACTGCACATTATGATAATGAATCTGAAAATTATGCGCCACCGTCTCTACCGCCGTCTGTGCATTTTTTATAATCTGAATTTCATCTCGGGTGATGTACTTGAATGCAGACTATTTTGGATTTCCTTGAATTTTGATGAGCGATCTATGTCTACGTCTGAAATTGATATTTGAAAAGTATTTTGTGATATCATCGCTATACTACTCGAATTTCAACTTTTTTCGGTCGAATTTAGGAGTGAATATTGTTTGCGATATTCGCATGGTTTTTGCTAGTTCACCCCTTGGATATAAAACGAATTTTATTAACGTCTGCATCGTGATTCATGTGTCTGCTGCACCAGACGAATAACATTTTCGACCGCATAGAGACATTTGACGGTTGACTTTTTAGGTTTCCATGAAAAAAATGGAAACCATGGACTCTGGCGAGTTGGTTGTGATTGGTCAAAGATGCTTTTCGTACTATGTTATGGTTAGACGAAATCGTTTTTGTCTTAATGTCTATCCAACTGCAGCTTAGCTTAGTTAGAGGCAACTGTACCATTAGTATTGTAATAAAATATGCTCCCTACCTACAGTTGAGAAAATTGAGATTTATTTTTATTAAGAAACAATAAAAATGAAAAGTCTTTCGCTATACGTAGTTATTTTTCTGTCATAGTTATTTTTTTATTGTCGGGAAATGTCAACTTCATAAAATGTCCAGTTATGAATAAAGAGAGCAGAAGAGCAAACGGCCTAAAACGGCAAAAAAAATATAGATATTTATTTTTTGGATTCCTAGATTTCTATGGTTTCGGTCCGCTTCCGTTACAAAATCGCTTCAGTGTGCTAAAGTCAAAGTCATTTTTAATTGCAAGTAAGTATCATAAACGTATATTTTTACATAGTCACCTTTTTTAAACTACCACTGTTTCGTAAGGAGCCTCGCAGACATTAATAGCTGGTTGGGTTATATCTAACCAACTAATCAACCATCTTGACTTTTGGACCATCCTCTATTAACACCACCGCTTAAATAAGTCTCACCCATAGAATTATAGTTTATAACACTGGTATCACCACATGTCAAGATCATATACCATCGTATGTCTTGTAGGGGAAGGTGGGGTAACACCGGATAGCTAAGATTTTTTTAAATAATTAATAGTGGCTAATGTTTATTTTGGAATTAACGCTTAGTCTTAATCAACCACAAACGGTGAGTAATGGCAAATATATAAAAAAAATATTAAAACATTAAGTTTAGAAACTAATCAACAATTACTAAAATTTGGAAAATCCGTTTTCACCCCTTGTACTTGTATATGGGTCAAACCAGATACCACATTTGCAAAGGTGGGGTAAATACGGATAGTAATTTATTTACAGAGCGACACACGAGATACTCCAGTTCTTGAGTAGTACAGCTGGCTGTACTAATGTATAAGCTGTATAAGCTTTGTAGTCCTATTTTAAACCAACTGCATCAAAACATTCGTCTGCAGACATTCTGTAGCTATATTTCTCATTCCAATTAAAGCATTCTGCGTTTTTCTTGTTAATCTCTTTTCTCTTTCCATTTTATTTGGGCTTCTCTTTGCTCTGTTTTCCTTTTTCGTTTCCTTTAAAATGTGATATTAATCATGGTTTTCTTTAATGATATTGGTAAGGCTTATGGAATCGGATATCTTATTTTACTCCATCTGATTGAACCCCACGTGTACTTTTTTACAAATAAACATTATATTAGGTAGATTTATCGATCAATTTGTGAAACAAAAGCATAAATAATTTGCCAAATATACGCTGCTGCGAAATAAATTATTCACAATCACATTGGTAGGGAATAGCTAATTTTATATTTGCTGAAATGAGTAAGAATATTACTTCACTTACGTGGTTTTTTTTCAATTTTCTCAAACGCCGACGCAATAAACAACACCAGACCGATCTCCATTTGTACACGAGTCAAGGACCATCTACAAATGCGCTCGAAACTACTAGAATGATACAGCGGTTGATGGAAGTATGAAATATAATGCTATCTATTTTTACCCCCTATCCGATGTTCCCCTACATCACTAGGAAGAGCAATAACTATGTGAGTGCGTTGTTAATGAGCAATGGGCTTCAATTATATGCAAATATACACCTCGGATCGCAAGTGGGCCCATTTTGTAACCGTGCGTTAGTTGTCACACCATTGTCACACCTACCCTCGCTAATTTTGTGACACAATCACACCCATTACATGCGAGTACATCGACCTTAACACTTAAAGTACATCTTTAGTAATTAGGCATGGAGTAATCCATTATTTATGTAATACAATTACAAATGGAAGATAAATATGGAGTTATTGAAAGACTTCTTAATTTGGTCAGGTTATATAGCCTGCGAATTTTTTGATTGTCAACTTCACACCGCTGAGTTATTGAAATAAACCTAACTTATAACAGAGTAGGTGTCATAAAAATACTGTAATGTTCTATTAAATTTAAATGACAAATTTTATTTTGAATAAATTAATGTCGTTAGTTGTAATAATATTGATATTTATGTAGTACAAGATTTATTTATTTCCTACTGAATAAAATAAAATAACATGTGTTCCGTTGCTATAACGTGAGACTTAAATGTTAATAAAAATCTTTATAAATAATCTACTTGTAAAATTTGTGTGGTAAATCAATTATTTTGTATTTGTAAACTATAATATTGATTCAGAAAAGCTTTTGTCTCCTATACCGAGGCCAATTAGTTATTATTTCGTGATACATTATAATTTTTATAGTGCCTATTACAAATAGGTTAAGGTCTTTTATAATTAAAACCTCTAAACGAAACAGGGGCAATCACTAAAGAATATAATTATTTCATTATAAGTACACGCTTCATCAAAACATGATCGCAATAATGATAGGCATACGGTTTTTTTCTCAATTAAATGTCAAACGTAAACAAATACTGCCTGATCCGCTTCTTGCGTATTTCAAATGAATTAACAACCTACGCACAAAACTACTCCTTTAGCTCTTTATAAGCCATCGCTGTTACCGTTTCCTTGTCTCAGTCAAGCTCTCAACTACCTATTTTTGGTAAATAATTCTGTATTTATAAGTAATGGAGCCTTTATCGAGATCTCAACAACTCTATAGCCGTTTTAGCATTCATTAATCTCAGCTGCGACGGAAGTCGCTTGTTCCACGACAAGCCTGCTCTCAAAACGTCAGTTTGCGTCTTCCAACAAAATGTATCATAGATACAGACAGATAGGAAACCGGAAAGTTGTCTCTTGGCACCTACTTGGCACCTGATCGATACCAAACCAGACGCGTCTGTCAGTTACCTAACTCTACGCACTTCGAAATACCAGTGAAAGCGAAATGTCTAATTATTTTTTTGGATTCTTTTTTTGACAACAGAGATGATGTAGCAGTTTTGGAGACCCTGATGGTATTTACTGAGGTTTTTTAACGGCAGAATGCAATCTTCATCTGCGGTCAGTGTGAAATAGATTGAATAACAAGAAAGTGATTGACTTTCGAAGGCGAAACGAGTGCAGCTCGGTGCAGTGTACGCTCGATTAAATAACTATACGTAGAGAATAAAAAGTGTTCGGTAGATTTAAATTAACAATGTTGAGACGGCAGACAGATGATAAGACATTTTATAATCTAGATTGCAAGTGTTAGTATGATAATAGATTAAGTAATTCACTTTCTCTAATTTATACAAACGTTGAAAGATTTAAAACTTGTTACATGGGAGAAGTTTAAAGTAATTAAAACACGTTTTGGTTTATAATTGATATAAGAATAATAGAGCTTTTCAATTAAATCCCTTTCTACAAAGGACATGACAATAGTACATACTTTAAATCTGAGACGAATTGTGATCGGAAAACTGTCAAAACTTCCACATTAGACTTTAGTCGCGATTCGAATTATTTGATTCGATTTGAACGATTTTTTTGTTGAAAAATGTATGGACTGACATATCCTGTGATTTCGTTGTAAATACGTTATTTCAGAAATTACTAAAGTTAATTAAATGTGGCTTTGGTTAGATATAAGTTACCAAAAGTTTTGTAGTCATAGTTTTCATGTTACAGTATACAAAGCGAATAATTCTAGATTGGTCCCAATAAAATTCATCCGAATTCAACTTACTGGACTCGTCTAAAAAAGTATTCCTGATTGGTGTTTAAAATGAGGACGAGATGAGAATTTCAGTTTTGATGAAAACAGTTACATATAACGAAACATTTATCCTTTTTAGTGTGCATTCTATTTTTACGGACACAAAATTTCCATTAGTAACAAAAACCGAAGAAAAAAATTAAAAACATTCAATTTCATTGAAAACAAAAAAGTAAGCGAACATTTAGTGAAAATTCTCAAAACTTTGTACCTAAATAAACATTTATTTTTATTCCTTCTTTTATTCAAGTGATATAAGTTAAGATAAGCGCAATTTTGCGAATGTGACCGCCTTAATTTTTATTTCTCTTTTATTTTTGCTCGTTTGCTGCCGGTAGCCGTGCTGCGATACTGCGGACGTCTTTTAGGAGCTGATACACTTTGAGAAACGCTTTTTATGGGCGGTTGCACGCATGCAATGGACAGCGGTCCAGTTTACGTCACTTATCTCTCATGTAACTTATTCACTCTGACGATTCATTATGAAAAGAAAGCTGGAATATTGGAGGTGTATTAATTTTCTTTTATAAAGTTTGAAAATAATTACGCGCAAGTTTAAATGTGTGTTAAATAACTGCTATCTTCCATAAACCAGCGCTGCGGCGGTGGCTAGCATCTAGCCATATCGTCACAGCATAATGCTGAGTCAGGGACCATTTTGCCATATATGCAAGTTCGCAATTGTAAACTTACTCTAGAAATTGTAAAAAAGTAACTCTTTTAAGTACCTAATGAAATGTAATCGTGTAATTTTATCGTGTTATGTATATGTGTGCAAATAATTTTTAATTCATTCATTCATAATTATGATTAGATCAAAAAGTAAATAAAAAGCACAGAGTACTATAAGTATATACTGATATTTTTAAATGTACCCGAGTTTCAGATATTTTCGCAATAAGATTTCTATAATTTCACATTGTGATTAGATACTAAAATTCACAAGTGGGTACTACTATTACGTTTTATCTTAACCAATCAAAATTTTAAAGGTTTTAACTTTATTTTAATTTATATACCTAGACAAACAATAACACATCCTGACTAAAACCGAATACAATCAACAGAATTCAAATCAAATATAAGGTGCGATCACAATGGGCAAAACTCGGGCAAAAAGTTTGCCGTCGGGCGGCGCGGCGGTCGGCGGACGAAATAGCGCAACTTGCTTTCTGGTTTACTAGGTCGAATAATCTTGTTTATTTCTTTTATTTTTTATTTAATTCACTGTCACAATGAGTGAAAACACCGGCGAAACTGATACCATTCACTTTCGTTTAGGTCTTTGTGTGGTGCGTAGGGCTAATTGAAGGAGAAAACGTTACATTGTTATCAGTGGTATAATATGTTGATTACGATCGCAGTACGTATGCGTGACTGTTTAAAAAGTTGACTGCCTTATCATTACAATTATAATTATAATGAAATTCATTTTATATCTCAGTCATATTTTATGACTGTAATTATATTTTAGAAGTCTAGGATTTGAAGAAATGGCTGTAATGGAAAATAAATTATGACTATAATAGAACATGTTTTTTCTATTACAGTCATAATTATTAAATTTTGAGTTGACTGTAATAGAAAATGAATTTCCTTGCGTACCGATGTTATTTTCTTTTCTAATAATGTAAAATATATTGTTTGTTTAGATTTAATTCTAGAAATATACTTACTGTAAATAAATAATGCTCAATTGCAAGGAATATAACGTAAAGTATTAAAACTTTCTATAATAATACTGAAAGTAATTTTATATCAGAACATTTTTTAAATGTCAACAAATAAATATAAATTAGTTTTTTTTTAAATACAATGTTTATTTAACACTAAAATAAATAAAAAAACTAAACGTTAGTTATTTAACGTTTGTTGTTTAGGTTTCCCTTATATTATTGGAACTTTACAAAGGTAGGTATAGTCAGATTTTTTCAGAATGTACTTGAAAGTAAATTTAACTTTATTAATTAATTTGTTTTAATTTAAATAACATGATATATCTAATATTTATTTAACTGGCATACAAATTTAAAATTCGCAAGAGTGGTTTTTCCTATAATGGAATAAATTCGAATCAGAATTTATTTCATTTCAGGTTTACACAAGAAAGCTGTGGATTTCTGGTTTTTATTTCCTAATTGTTTCGTAGAATAGGTACTGAAATTGAGTGTAAAGAAATTGTTTTTGAAAGTTAATCAAAAATCAATTTTGTTCCAACTTTTCTCCATAATTCAAATGTTTATCTAAATTCAGTTCATTTTTTTATTGACGCCTAAACTCGTCGTTTACGTTTATGTTGAAATTTTAAACCGACTAAGCATAAATATTATTTAAATAAGTTAGATATATTTTCTTTCAGAAAACGGCCATGTTTTAAGTAAAATTGCTAATTGATCAAAATAATTATGGAGCCTAAAAAATCAACCACTCCTTCAATTGAATTATTCAAATTATCCGTAAATCTCCGTAGCCGCCACCAAAATTAAAACTTCACTGAATCCAAACCTACCTGTAGTCACTGATGTATAAACACAGCTTATCCTTTGCTCTTAATTTCAGTTTTCATTCAATATCACACCTATATAAAAAGTTCAATTAAAAAAAAAGTATCCTCAACAACTGCTCCAATTACACTGGTTTCACTTTTATACTAACACTTCAAGTTCCAATAAAGAGATAGAATCACACTTTTTATTTTTGAAAATGAGAGTTATTCGCGATCAGTCAAAAAATTCACAGACACTACTATCCATTCCATACGGGGTGTTTTTTTACAGAGTCCGCGCGAGCTTTAAGCTGCGGAGCGGAGCGGTGTGCGCGTGCGCAGGGCGGCGAGGCATCGCGTTATCAGCGCGAGCGGCGCGCCGCGCGACAACAACAGAACTTGAGCGCCGATCTCAATAATAACAAGAAAAGAAAACGGTCCAGTTTCAGCGGGCTTCCGGATGGCTCGCGGACGGCGCGCGCGGCGTCTCGCTCGCACCACAGGCTTTGTCGCGCCACAGTCGAGGTAACACAGCGGCTCGACTTGGCCTGGGACTTCACAAGTCCGTTTTCAGACAGGGTTCGGTTCGCTGCAACCAAACAAGTGCGTTCTGCCCTCCCCCCATTTGAAATCAGCGTTTCGTGATTAGATGCAGCAAACTGAGCCGGAATGGAACCGGGCTCGAGAGGTCTGAGGCTTAACCTTGCACATGTTAGATATTATTTTCAAAACATTAATGAATATATCGACTTTTTCAAATTTTAAGAGTTTCCTTTAATAATAAAGACGTAACACAATGAAAGGACCATAATAAGGATTCCTCAGATATGTCAACACACAAATAAATACAAACATACATTGACTCTACTTTTCTCTCATATAGAGAACTTTAATTTGGTTGATGTTGACAAAAAAGCTATTACATATCTATATTCTGTACTAATGTAAGTACTTACATGTCATTTTATATAAGAAGAGGTAAGTTGTTACGAAAATATTTACCAAGTCATCACGAGTTCCTTTCATGAATATAAACAACAACAAAAAACAACACGCATCCAAATGAAATTAGCAAAAAAAACACCTTTCCCATAAATTGAACAACCGAGTTCTAGAATTCAAGTGAAAAAATTTTTAAAAAATTATAAGCAAAGAATATGTACAAAATTCTAGATGCGCAAATATTGGTGGGGATAATAGACCACCCGAATCCGGCTTTATATAAGTTATTTATCCAAATTTTATTTATTATGCATTTAACCATGCTAGGCGTACCGCGTAAAAACAATAAAATAAATTGTTTATTGTGCATTTAACCATGCTAGGCGTACCGCGTAAAAACAATAAAATAAATTGTTTATTGTTGCTAGGTATTCCTAATTAGTATTGAATCTAAAAACATTAATCTTGACTAAAAGTAATTCAGTTACCGACACTGGGTCCTTTTGCAATCGATATTTCGTCACTCCTTGTAGAAAAAAATATTTCAATGGCCAAAAGTAACTGTACAATTTGTACAACTTAAACTACTGTTTGTACAGTGAGCTGTGGTTTCGCTCTCTTTGTCTAACGGGACTGTGCGCGCGCCGCTCTTGATATCGCAGTCGCGAGTGCGACGCCGCCCCGTGCGCAAGACACGGAGCCTTCCTCCACCTAGTGAGGGGCTTTGTGGGGCCTTTCCCGCCATTTTTACGTCTATGGAATCGTAAGGGCTTACACTCAAAACGTTATTGAGCTCGTAACTGATTTAGTCTCTGAATAGGAAAGTCTAATAAGATTCAGGATGAATTTGATAGGAGCTTTCTGAAAGTCTTCCTAATTAGAATTCTGAATAAAGTGTAGTGTAATTAGCCCTATAGCTTTAGTTACGCTTCCTTAGAACTAAGAAGTTCTTGATCTGATAAACCGCCAGTTTTAGTAAATTTCTTTAAATAAGTAATATGCTATCCTTTTCTACGCCATAGCTCTAGATAGAGATGTCTTAAGGATCACTTATCACTTGCAATTAGTGGCACCATTAGTTTTTACGATTATTTTTGATTAGATTTTTATCTGGACACTGCATTGACGAATTTGTCACTTTGTAGCAACACAAGTCGTACAGACCTCCCTCCGCTCTGTGTGACTTCATACAAATAAATGTGACGCTTACAGACGCAAGTCGCTCCGACATGTTCCATCGTATGTTAAACGCCTTATAATAATATGTATTAAAACATTATTTTAAAAAACCACGCCTTATTTAAGTCACGTTAAAGAATTATTAATACATTTTTGATATTTTTTTACTGATATCTACTTCCATAATATTCGTACCTCCTTAATTCCCCATTTATTATGTATTGTATTTTATTTCCAAAATTATAATTTCGTTGTCACAGACAATAATTGTACAAGTTTTTATTAACAACAACAATAAAATAATATTTCGGACGAGTGCATCTCGTTGATGTCTTTTGTATGGGATCATGAATATTGTATGAAGTTTTTATGTCGGAGTCCATACATTTAACATAACTTTATCAATGAGTGCTAAATAAACATGTTAAACAATGGAGATGTGTTGTACCTATTTATGTTTTATTCTTTATAGTTAGCCTTTTTTTAAAAATGCGAGTGTAATAATAATTTTGAAAGTGATGTATAATATATAATATATTTATTAATTATTATCTATTTTTTAGTACATTGTCTATTATTATGTACTACTTTAGCTATTTATTTTCGTTAATAATAAAAATATTTTCCACCTTTTTTCAAAGAATATGTTTAAATCATTTTAGACATATAGTAATGCAAGGTGGTAAGACTATATACAGAGTTAGCTTGGGGTCGTAAAGAAGCTTATATTTCCATTGTTATGTATCGATTTGAAGGGTAAAATAGGTGCATATTTACTGGTACACAAGGCACTCCTAAGTTCTCAAGTTTAGAAGCGAATCGAAAACCCTCCAATAACATTATAGTGAGGTGAGATATCTATTGGCGACCGTGGCTATTTACCATAAGGTGGTCCGTGTGCTCGTCTGCTCTCCTTAATCCTTAAAAACGGTCTTGTCATACAGACGGACAACAAAGTTATCCTTTAAGGGTTTCGTTTTTATCTTTTTGAGGTGCGAAACCCTAAAAAGCAATAAATTACTTAAATAATATAGGATTGATGTTTTCCAAGTATTAAATTCAGTAAACTCCCTATTTATGCTTATCAGATACACCATAAAATTACGAAGCGTGAATTAAGGTTGTATTTATTGAGAAGAGTACCTTTAATCAAACAGTGTGAAAAAGGTAAAACTTTTTTGCAACTTTGCCGCCCTGGGGCGAGCGTGCGTTACCGAACGTTGCCTTTATTCTTATTAAAATGCAATAAAATCCGCGACATTTAATCGATTTTCACGAGAATCAACTGTACTGCCCAAATTCTGCAGGCGTCTGAGGCGAGACATACGGAGTTAGTGTTCAGTGAATTAATAAAGGTACCAAGTACGTAATCTGAATTCTGTGGTGCTCGCATTTAAGATCCTGTGAGTATAATCATCATCAGCAGCCTACCCTAGTCCACTGCTGGACATAGGCCTCTCCCACGGCGCGCTATTGAGCCCGATCTTCGGCTCTTCTCATCCAGTCGCTGCCAGCCACCTTGCGCAGATAGTGGGGCGGCCGGGAACTGGGGGCCGTTTTCTTTGTGCGCTATCCATGGGAGGTAATGCCATAATCGCCACGCTAGGCCTGCGGGTTGGCGATCGCAGTAGCCGGGTCGCTTGCCCCGATGATGCTGCTGCCCGTCATCGTGCTTCTGGTATTTTGACCCAGCCAGAATTTGCGTGGTTATACCGCCACTAGTCGGTCGCCAGGGACTCGTTCGTTAATCGGCAGGATGCACCACGTGCAGGTGAGTTTGACATTTGGAGGTATAGATGTTGGTGACCTCCCTTACATCGTTATAGTGAGTATAATAAGTAATTATATTTTAAAGTTACCTATATTAATTACCAAGGCCACGTATGCCGCATGCAACCGGAAAGGTGGGCAAAGATCGCCATGCACTGGGTACAACAAGACGGACAGCGACGCCGAGGCAGACCCAGGAGTAGGTGCAAAGACGATTTCGACCACTTCCAAAAAGGGTGGTATAAGGATGCCGAGGATAGGGAAAAAATGAAAGAAGGAGGGGATGCAGCAAGTGGGACAGTCTATAGGGTACTTAATATTTTTATTGCCAAACATTTATAGGAGCACACAAACTAAGTATACAAAAAGAAAAAAAGAAATTTTCCCATGACAGCGACGCGGTCCCCAGGAAACTTAGTAGATATAGGTAGGTACCAGCATGGTTAAACTGCGTTTTGCAAAGAGAGATGGAGTGACGCGCGTCAAACTGCATGCGCGGATTCACTCTTTTTCTCTCAGCGCGCTTTTACACTCTCGTACGTACACTGTAATTAAACATTTATGAAAGTTTTTAGTTCGTTACTCAAATTGTCAGTATGTCTCAAAACCTCGAGGTGCCGTGCAGAAATTGTTGAGCTCATTATGTAAAAATCAACACCGTAGTAACTCTTCATTATGGAGCGGGCTCGAGAAATGCTCGAAAACACTTGCCCTGACACGGTATCGGCTCGATCTTCGACGGGTTGAGATTCTTTCTTCCTTCGGTTTTTTTACAAGAGGGTGATTCTTGCTGCGTTCGACATGTAATTGTCTAATCGGACGTTAGTCACATAATAAGAGTTATGTAGACGTGAACATTAGCTCGATTTTTGCATGTCAAATGTGTCTGAATCATTAGTTAACGACTAGGTTGTATCTAAGTTTTAGTTGGGAATAACTATTCTGCTAGGTATAAAAATATCGAATTCCTAATTATATAGGTAACTAGCTGTGCCCCGGCGGCGGCTTCGCTCGCCTTATTTTTTGACTCAGAAAACTTCCCGGGCGTGAGCACAACAACTTACTAAAGTTTCATCGCAATCGGATGAATGGTATAGTAATGCATAGAGTACAAACAAAGAAACATTCATAAGAGAAGAAGATTCTTAAAAGACTTCTCTTTTCTTCTGTAAAGGACAACAGTTTTAGAGCTGTATGATTTTATCGCTATTATAATATTATATTATACTAGAGGTGGTATGAAAAGTGTCGCTGATCGCAATGACAGAAACACCGTTTTGTCAATTTTTCCTTTACGAGTACATTGTAGCTGCCATACGGTGCTCACCTCGCGTGCAGTTTCGTGTGAAATTACATCGATAATGGGCAAAGTCAAGGCTTTAGAGGTTTTCTTTATTATTTGAAAAGGTCAGTGCTTCTTCGTGTTTATGTTCTTGCATACACATGTCCTTTAAAAGATTAATTTTATGGTTTCTGAAAACTGCATTACCAACAGCCAATTAAATATTATCACAACAAATAAAACTCAACTTTTTAACCGACGATAAAAAAAAGGTTTTCAAGTCGACGCGTTTTTTTTTCAAAACTCGAGGGCCGATTTTGATTGAAAGTATTGCGGCTCATTTATTAGTATTTCAGCTTCTGATTGGTAGATAGGATCTATGGTTTATTTTAATCTAATTAATAAACTTCTTATTGTGGCATTTAAAATTGTAATAAAATATTTACATATTTATTTAATTTTTTATCATCAGTTTATAATCTGTTCATTACAACATTAAATTTGCATTATAAGGTTTAACTTTGTATTGTAAGACATGTCCATTCAATTATTTAAAGTAGATCATTAAAATTCAATCATAATGTAATTAATTAATGGAGATTAATTAATTATGAGCTGCTTAATACTGGTATTGATTATAAAAGTTCTTACATGAACATAAAGCCTGATTCGCACTAGTGTTCGTTTAATTGGATACTTTATATCGGTGTAGACAAAACATAATGTTACACAGTAAAACAAATTATTTAAACTAATTTAAAGGATCACACATTTAATCTTAACTTACCATCAGGTGGCCCTTTTGCTCATCTAGAGCAGATGTTAATAAAAAATAAAAAATATTACTGGATGAGTCAAGTTTTGGTTCCGGCGGCGTGATCCCCAGGACCCTGGATGTGTTTATACTTCCATATTTGCAAGTGCTATAGTGTTATTATTTATTTTTTATAAACACACAATGTTTACAACTTACAGGCTTAGCCTAATGGTATTGTAAACAGCACACGAAAGTATTATAAACTTATAAAGAATAATAAAAATAGAATAATATAAGCGGCATATAAATATGTGCCGATACAAAAATACCCTTAGTGTGGAGGAAGCATAAAGCACCTCTTTCTTATCTTTATGTTTCTGCTCACAGTTGCTCTTATTTCTTGTTTAATTGCATAATCTCATTACAGAAGCATTTTCTCCTGTAGGCATTTTTGAATCTTTCGACTTCGTTTTGATATTTGTAAATGTCAATTTACATTATTACGTACTGTATATACGTACAGGTCGATATTGTAAATTAACGTACAAGTCGATATTGTAAATTAAAATGAATTTATGTTTACTTTCATCGATTTATTAATTTCAGTCGTAAGAATTTGCGAATAAGGCAATTTATATGTAAGTTTGCTTTTTAGGTTGCTTGCTTGCTTATCGTATGGTTAGTGGCCAACCTATTTGTCAAAGTTGTTCAGGCCGCCTGTAGGCCTCTGACATGGCTTAACGACTGCTGTCGAACGACAACAACCGGAACCGACTGCTTAACGTGTTTTCCGAGGCACGGAGGAGCTCAGATGAAATATGGCACTAGCGGTCACCCATCCAGGTACCGACCGCGCCAACGTCGCTTAATCTGCACGTTAACTTTCGGACCGTGATCGCAACTAGGCTACGAGCTCCTATATTTTAGGTTACAACACTTATTTTCTCGATCATCATTGATTCGTCGTTGAGTTAGTAATATTGTTTTGAAAACATTATAGCAAGTCAGCGTAATCAAAGACTTCAATGTTTTACAGGTAGACAACTTGCGCCTAATAAAGAAATTCCTTGCATTTTACCTTTAAAACATTCCAAACTAGCTATGTGAAATAAAGTTCAGACGTAAAATAATCTTATTTTCTTTTTGTCTCGTACATTATTTAAAAAAATATGTTATAAATTATCAAGATAATTATTTTAGGTAAATGCGCAGCAAGGGCGCACTTTTATTATTACATTTATTATCCAATTTCTGGGTTAATTCCACTCGTCACTCGTCGCGTTGGAGGGTCACCTACGTCACCTTCAAGGTTTAGTAATTAAGTAATGGACTTCATAAATTATTGTAATGACAATGACATGTGTAGTTTGTTAATAAATCTGAAGACTTGGAGCAGAACTAACGTTAGGGTAAATAATGCCTGGCAAAAACGCAAACATACATGAAATAATTGGTGTGGTGAAAATAGTACTAAAGTTGCATGAGCTGCGTACTCGTATTTGTATGGCGGACTATCAGAAGTATGTCAGAATTTTTGGCAAGCTTCAATATCTTTCAGTGTAGGTTTTGAAGTTCAACTATAAGTTGGAAAAAAGGATATCCCTTTGCATCAATCATTCGTGTGAGTGAGATGATTATAAGTAAACTTGAAATTATGTTCGTTCTGCTTAGTATATTGAAAACAATAAAAGTTCTTCGACTTATTATTGTAATGACAATGGCATGTATAGTTTGTTTATAAATCTGAAGGTTTGGAGAAGAACTAACATTAGGGTAAATAATGCATGGCAATAATGCATACATAAATGAAATAATTAGTGTGGAGAAAATAGTACTAGAGTTACATAAGCTGCATACTCGTATTTGTATGGCGGACTGTCAGAATCATGTCAAAATTTTTTGCAAGCTTCGATATCTTTCAGTGTAGGTTTTGATGTTTAACTATAAAACTGGGAAAAATCATTCGTGTGAGTGAGATGGTTATAAATGTACTTGAAATTATGTTCTTTCTGCTTAGTATATTGAAAACAATAAAAGGTCTTTGACTTATACAAATATTGGGATGTTTCTCTTTTCCTTCTTGGTAGATAGATACCGAACTATAAAGATGGGTTTAAAATTATAATAAACAAGTTAGAGTAAGTAAACAAGTAAGAGCGTCGGTGGCATCGTGGCTAGGACGTCGGACTCCCATGCGTTTACCATGCGATGCGTGGTACCAATGAGTTTTTCAATTTTTTCGAAAGACTTACGTTCATTTACCGACTGCTCTGACGGTGAAGGAAAACATCGCGAGGAAACCCGCACACTGAGATAAACAGCGTGTAAAATTGGGAAAGCAATGGCAAACTACCAAATCTGCCACTATTCTATGTGATTAATTCCTTAGAATGATCACGACCTTCAGCAATGAGGAAAACGACTTAGAAGAAGACCAAAATAAGTATTTAAATTTCTACCTACTTATAATAGTGAATGTTAATTCAAGAAGTATGCGCTCGGGCAGCGGGTAATTTTTAACTTCATGATCCAAACAAGAAAAGAGTCTGTACATTTTAACAAAACATTTTTTTATATCGTAGACAGTACTAAGTCCGATTTATGTGCCAACCATAAAAAACTGTTATCTAAAAGAGGAAAAAGTTAATTTGTGAATGTCAATAATACTTAAGCGTATTAAAAAATATTAAAGGGTGAATTCTGTAAATCCATAAAGATGATGAATGAGCTGGTGTTAATTATTGCGTCTTAATTGCGAACCTTAAGTATCGTATTTGCGTTCACCAGGGACATAAGTATGTGGTTCATCAACATCGTAAATTGTTGCACTTTTCCGCCCTCTCCTTCGTGCTTTGTAACATGTAAGTGGCCAACACATCTGAGTTATACCATTTTGGTTCCTTGTCGCTTTAATTTATTTGATACATTCATACGAATGTCAAAAAAATATAACAAAAACTTATTGCGCCATAGTTCCACAGAGTAACGCTTGATGTGTCTTCCATTGTATAATACTTAATAACAAGTCATTTTTCTTAAGGTTTAATCTGATCTTCCTTAATATCTTATTAAAAACAGTTTATGATACACTCCCACACAACCTAACACACCCCCACCCATACTCACTCTTACCATTGTCTTTACTAAATTCCTTTATGATTAAATTTTCCAAATACCTTTTAGGTTAAGAATATAATTTGTAATTTGTTTGCACAGAAAGTGCGACGGAATCCCGACTTACAAGATACAGGTTTTCGACCTAGTTTGTAAGTCGGAGGTCCTTTTTTTGTGTGCCCTGTAATAAGTAAATAAACTTAATCAATTTTTATTTTTTTATTTTTTATGATAACCAGGGATAACCCCAGCGGCACTTCGACCCTCAGGGATCTTTTGTGCTCACCCCTTACCTTAGTCTCTTTCCTGTTCCTTAAAGATGCTTTGCATCAAGGACGCTATACAGCTTACAGGAAGGAGCCTATAGTCCTCTGGTTTCGGGTAGGCTACCCAGAAGACTCATACGCTTTCCAGCCAACGCTTCACATTCGCACAGCAAGTGTTCCATTGACTCAACGGTGTCACCACAACATTTAAGTATATTGCTTCTGCAAAAAATAGAGTCGTCATCTTTAATATGTCACAACCACAAAATCTATTTCCAAAATTGCGTATACATACCTCAAAACCCACTTAAACGCCATTCATAACACTCATTGAACCACTCACAAAAGTGAAACCTATATCAATTTGTAACTCATTGTCAGTTATCGATTACGCAAACAAAAATTTAACCAGTAGTTAGCACCGGATAGAGAGACGAATATTTGAGGTTTTTTTTTCTTTTGTCTAACTTGAATTTATATTAACGCATCAAAATCATTAAGGCATGTCAATCAAGCAAGCGGAGGTTGATACTATCTGGTGCAAAACGACGTGGAGTTATTAAACCGAAGTTAGGCTCGGACAAGGCAAAATCTTAGTTTTTGTCACTATGAGTACTTATTTGTTTCACTGTCATGTTTGGAGTAAAATTAATAGGCGTGTTTTATTATCATTGTGTTAATTTATATGACTTGATCTGACGGGCGATAGCAAATTAGTTTAGTTTTACATAAAGGAAAAACATCTTTTCTTAAAATATACCCGCGTAATTTGAGTCAAAATTATATTTAATCACGAAAATAAAAATTAAACTTCAAATCTTGTAGTTTAATTTTAACTAAAAACATCCATCATGAAATCGAAACTGTTTTAGAACAATATAAATGAAATTTTAACCAATATAAATACAGAAGGCAAATTAAAAACAATAGATGCAGCTATGTCTGTATAATTATAATTTTTCCTCCTGAATATCTTGAAGCGTTATATCAGTGCAATTAATAACTCCAAGTGCTCCAAGGCATGGTAGCGCATTTATAGATAGCAGGCATCGTTATTAGCCATTTGAGCTAGGCGTGGTCACCGGAGACCTTAGAGAGCGGATGTAGCAGCCTCGTTTGTGCCACCACACCGCCAGTCAGATCGACGTCTGATGATAAACCGCATCAGAAAAAAAAAGTTGAGTGAAAAGGTCAGCCAGCCGCCGCTGCGCCGAAATTAAAGTCAGAAATAATAATAATTACCGCCACAATGAGCGCAACAGGTTCAGTATTTTGACAGCTTAAATTTCGATCCTCCACTTGCAATCCCTCCGGTACCTTTCGACGGCTTTTCTTTTGTATGTACCAAATATAATTTATAATATGATAATTTACGTGCGGCCGGCGAGGATTTTGGTGAGATCGTATCGTTAAGTTTTATAGCTTAATTTCATAAAGTTTTATTCAGCGAAGCGATACTGTCGCTCTACGGGATTCTGACAAAGTACCAACCGTTTTATACTAATTGTTTATTAAAACCCAGTTGAGATGAAAATAATCCTCCCAGTTTTTGTTTATGTCGAAAAAACATGGACGATTTTGAGTCACTGTGTTGGTAATATGAGGAGAGTTATGGACTAATTACGGCCACGAATTTACTTGAGTTGTGCAACAACCAGACATTAAATGCCGTCGTGTTTAATTGTATTGAAGTAAACTGTGTTCTTGAAGTCAATTTTTATCATCACAGTTTTCTGTTCAAGATGTTTTAATAATTTTGCAGTAATGCAATCGGTTATCGTTACATCGTCGATGATACTATCGCTGTTAGTTATTCCTGTTACATATTATAAATTAACTTAATAAATTAATTCATTTGAATAAATTAAAAAACAATTAATCAAATTAGACATCCGCTTGGATTTGCCGGAAAGACACTGCCTTCAAATAGATCCGTAATGTTCAGATGGTGTTCTGATTTAATAATTAATGTGTAAAACTACCGCGAAGTAATCGCGGATATTTGTCCTCTCGCTCGCACGTGTCAAACTGCTGTCCATAGATCATTTTTTCATTATTCAATAACTGATAACCGCAGTAAATCAATTTGTACTAATAGAGGCGATAGTCAAGGACGAAAACATGTTATCGGTACACGTATATCAGTCAGTACCATTAATACGAGTTGGGTATGTATGGAAATCGATACCTTGTTTGATATTTTTATTCTAGTTTATAAATAAACACCTTCACATCTATAGAAATAAATTCTATTTCAGTCCATCCCTTATTTGTAGTTTAAAGGTATACATATGAGGACATATTAATTTGTAATTATAATTTTATTTTATAAGTTAATTAACCCAATATTTAACTATAACATTATTGATAAACACAAATCATTTAATATTAATCAAAATTATGTAGAATAATAATGTCAAAAATATAAATATAAAATAATAAAATCAAAGTCATACTATACCTAGGTAAAATTATATAATATAATTTCAGTCAAATAGCCCCCCGCGAAGTGCTCCCTGGCCGAAAGTACCTAAAATACATATTAATTGTCAGAAAGTAGCTTTAGCATTACGTGGTGACTATCGTTATATATTATATATCACTCTAGTTTCAATGAATAATTCAAAAATAGGTTATCAGAATTTTGTAAATTATTAGTGTGTGCTTACTGTACGTTGGCCACTAACGTTAGGGCTAGTACATTACATGTAAATAATTTACTAGAGTAAGTATATTCGAGAAAAAGTCATATCAACTTCTGTCTAATTACTCTATAACTGCAGAGTATGACGAATTGACATATTTACTAGAAGCTGGAAGGTTACACTGTAGGATATTCGTAGAATATATCATACACTGTGTCACTTACGCAGACTATCTAGAAGTCATCAATAACGGATATTTTTATTATTATTAATGTTCGTCATTGTTTCTTATAAATTATCCATAATTGATAAGTTGTGTAACATTTGTCTGGAATTACCGTTAGATTGGATAGGTACAAAATGCAATTCCGGGATTGAACCGTAATTAAAATTATTCGTCATGTCTTTGAGTATAATACCGCAAATGGAGCAGGATACGCAACAATTGGATCTATAGTTTTGCATGAAGCTTGGTGAAGGTAGGGGGAAGGGGGGAGGGTGCGCAGGCGTGGTCGGCGCCGGCCGCTCTCCTTGACTCCAGCGCCAAGCATCGCATGATCTCTGCGGCTGCAGCGCGCTCAACACGTCTTGATACAATGGTATCTATCTATAATAGAGGTGGCCGCCATAAGCGAAGATCGCGAAACGAAACATCTCGTTCACTCGTACAGAATCTAATATATGACATACCATAATTTCCCATTTGAACACTTTTAGGTCAGTAATCTATATAGGATGTACACCAAACATTCTTTAGGTCAGTGGTCTATACAGGTGTACACAATTTGGAACTTTTAAATGGTGAAACGTAGAGAATTGCGGGTATAGAATAAATAATTAACTATTTATTAGGTACTATTTATAGTAGCCCAAATTACACAATGCCTAGATGCATAACAACTAACATGCAATAACTAACTAACTGCATAACTGCATCTAACTACATTATAACTGTTTCGGTCATTGCTGTGTGTGAAATAAACATATTACTTACTTATAATATACTCGTAATATTTGTTATACTCTTACATCACTGTCCTAAATATAGGACACCTACCAGCTTATTTCATCTAGTATTACAAATAAAATGAAGCATTAAGACTATTCAGTCTGGTACACCGGAGGGAATGTAGTGACTGTACGGTGGACCGGGCCATGATAACGCGAGCCGGCACGTTATCACAGCGTAGTTGTACCCAGGTTACAGTGCTATGCCTAGGTTCTTTGTGCTCTCGTAATATTATCAACCACTGTCCCTTATATAGGACACCAATTATACGAGTGTTACGCGGAGCTGTGGTACCAGTATTTACTGCTATACTTAAGGGCTTTGTGATCTTGTAATATTATCAACCACTGTCCTAAATATAGGACACCGAATAACGGTATCTTCATTCTTAGTATTTAGTATTGGGATGTTAGCTACAACAGTCATTACAATACGACGAATGTCTATGGTATCTGCTATAAGAATGAGATAGACATAATGTAGTTCTTACAGGGGTTTCTGAGAACTTTATTTATGCACGAGTACATTATTTTAGTTAACTTGGCTTTAAATTGACTCTTCGTATTATTTACTAGCGATAGGACATGCATGATAATAGATTTACCTCTAATCTGTGATACTTTTTGATCGGAAAACTGTAAAAATTTCCACATTGGTCCTCAGTCAAGATTTTTTGGTGAAAAATGTATGGACCATAAACTATTTAAAATAGCGTTATCGACAGCAGGATATAGTTTCATAGAAAATACATCAACGAACTCATTTTCTCCACTCCAGGATTTTTTAATATTTCATTTCAAATGCAACAAAGTATCGCTTGACATGAGAGCGTCGGTGGCACAGTGGCTGAACACCGGACTCCCATGCGGGAAGTCGGGGTTCGAAACCGTGCAGTGCCATGTACCAATGAGTTTTTCGCATTTTTCGAAGTCTTACGTACATTTACCGACTGCTCTAACGGTGAAGAAAAACATCGTGAGAAAACCTGCACACTGAGATGACCAATGTGTAAAATGGGGTAGGCACAAAAGATCCTCAAGGGTCGAAGTGCCGCTGGGGTTATTCCCGGCCCCATAATCATAAGATAAGATAAGATCAATCGCTTGACATTCAGTGTAGAATTATTTGTTATGTACCTACTTGCAGAATTATAATAACAAAGTTTGTGTTTTATACCCTCAATATCTAGATTATGCATACGATAAGTAGGAGGGATTTAAAAATATTATTAGTTGGAGGTACATAACATAGTTATGCAAATATTTTTGCACTCGCCCCATATTTGCATAACTAGACTAAACCAGACCCATTTATGTTACACGTCTTGAGCGTTCATGCGTAGGTACCTACACATCATAATCTTGATACTCCATTTAATATAGATCACGGAAACTGTAAAAAATAATAATAATAATTTATTCATGCAGACAGTAACTTTTACATTTTCTCAGATTTCCCTGGCTCCCACACTAGGATACCCTGTGTTGTGAGGGCCAGTCTCTTCCGATAAATAAATTATGAAAAACATAAGGCAATGCTAAATTAAACAGTTAAGAATGCGTGTATGTGGTGTGTGTGAGGGGTGTGTGCGTGAGATGGCGTGTGTGTGTTGTGTGGTGTGTGTATGTGATGTGTGTGTGTGTGTGTGTGTGAGGGGTGTAGGGGTCAGTGTGCGTCCAATAGGACTCAACTAATTGGTAACAATATTTTTTCAGTATTAAAATAATCAAGTGTCACTAGCCAATTTTTAACCTTTTCTTTGCAGGAATACCTTGAACAGTTTAGGATGGAAAGGAGTTTTTCGGCTCTTTTGTATAAGAAAGGGCCTCGATCAGAAGGTACTAGAAGGTGTAAGATATCGGGGAATCTTCCGGCGTCGCCTGTTTTATATTGACATCTTTTTTCTTCTAAGACGTTTTCCTCATTGCTGAGGGTCGTGATTATTCTAAGGAATTAATCACATACTAACCTACTAACCTCAGACGCCGCCGAATGGCTAAGAAACCTGGATATTTGGTTGTGACATATCGCAGTACCTACTGTTATTGTATATCGTGTATAATTCCAACTGCCATACGAATAAATAAATAAATCACATAGAACGACTCTCGTGGCAGATTTAATGGGGTGGTTTGCCATTGCCTTCCCCATTTCACACACTGGTTATCTCAGTGTGCAGGGTTTCTCACGATGTATTATTCCTTCACCGTCAGAGCAGTCGGTAAATGTACGGAAGTCTTTCGAAAAAACCGAAAATCTCATTGGTACATGGCATTGCCTGGTTTCGAACTCGGACCTTCCGCATGGGAGTCCGACGTCCTAGCCACGACGCCACCGACGCTCTTAATTTTATATGGACAGTTATCGCTAAATATTGAGTATTTAGATTTGCCGTGAAAATGCAATGCTTTCCTGGTATAAAGTACTCTATAACCTTCCCTGTAATCTAATATAAGTACTTATCAATAGAAAAAACATCATAAGTTCTCCCAGTTCTTATGCCATAGTATCTCATGGTTTCTGTGATCCATGATTTAATAACCAATACGTCACAGCCTTCCGTGTCAGCCGCTACAATAATGTCACCATTTTGTTTTGTAAAATTAGGATAATTAATCAATATTTTACTTCACATGATCTTCTTAGATGCCATTAGAACCTGAAGGGCAATTGGGTTAGAAATTTATAATACATAAATAAACTGTCAAACTAGGAATTTTTATTAATCACTATGTTATGTGCAAGGGGAGGCCTGTGCCCCAACAGAGGGGACATTAATAGGCTGATGATGATGACTATGTTATGTATGTGTAATTAGTAGAGGTTTTGGTGGATTAATATAATGAACAAAATAAAATAATCAACTTATAGGTATTACTTTTAATTCTTTCTTAAGTCTATTAACCTACATAAAAAGACTACACCAGGAAAAAAAAGGCATACAACAATTATTCTTCAGTCTTCTTGTCCTGTGGTTTGTGGTCAGAGTTGTTCCGGCCTCCCTTATCCACTGACATGGCCTAACGATAACGACAAAAACCGGAACAGTCTACCGTACTCTTCGAGTCGGAGGGGCTTAGATGAAAAAGTGCCACCAGATATTCATCCTGGCTCTAATCGAGCTCAACTTATATGATCACTTTCTGACCCTTTCTACAAGCTGCCAAGAGCTTCTTAACACAAACACTCAGTTAAAAGAACAGGTCCCAGATTAATCAAAGAGGTGTGGTAACACTACACTTCGAGTAGATGGACCAATTACGAACATTCATATTCATTACACATAATTCGCATTCGATAATTATAAGGGAAGACACCGAGATCTAGACCGGTAAATAAGGAAAATGCTATATTTTAGATTATGTATGACTGGTCCTACACCGCTTGATGTTATTATTACTTACCTACATACCTAGATTGAAGATTTCATACCGCCAGTAGAAGACCCACCACCAGGTTTCAAACTTCCGTGGCCAACCTGGAAAACGCTTAATCGCCTGCGAACCCAGGTTGGCTGTTGCGGAGATAATCTACACAAATGGGGTTCTTCCAGTGATCAAGTAAAGTGTGAGTGTGGTGTCTCCCCTCAAACCATGGAGCACTTGCTCTGCTGTCTCGCGTGTCCGACCACCTGCATACGGGAGGATCTTTTCGAGGCCAACCAGAGGGCTATCGATGTGGCTGCCTTCTGTTCGGGAAAAAATTAGTTCGGATCATCACTCGAAAGAAGAAGAAGAAGACCTAGGTAGATTTTTATACATCTCTCTTTTTCCCGTTACTCCGCCGAGGAATTTGGGGCTAGTAAAAGATTTCTATATGCTTCTCTGTCTTGCGCCATGTCGTGGGTTCATCCCATGTCTTTCTTAACGTCTGCGCCTCCATCAACACAGAACGCTGCGAACTGTGCCATGGGCAACCTGGTCTTCTCATGCCATTCTCAGGCTTCCATTCCAGTGTCACCTCAGGATCGTGGTCACTGGTACTTTTTATAACATAGAGTATATAAATCTACGTCCTAAATACGAGTGTATCTACTCTAAATCGAAGAGATCACCTATATTGTGTTCCACCATGACATACGTAATGTCTTATTATTAAGTTTTGTGGAATAAAGTATATTCTATTCTAAATATACGGCCTACCTGAGCAAGTTGAAACTATATATAAGTATAAACCAATTTGAAACTAGATTACACAGCCACGTACGAGGCATAAAGAAACATCATGGTTACTTGCTAGATGTAAAATTTAAGTAGACTGTGCTAGTCGCTTTCTCACACTAATAAAAAAATAGGTAAGTAAGTTTCTATCAACAAGTGAACTGGCCGAACACCATCAGCAACGATGACCTGTGGACTCGATGTCGTCAAACACCTATAAGACAGGAGATTGCCAGAAGCAAATGGTGTTGTATACATACGCTACGAAGAGGGGAGACAAATTCCGCAAGGATCGCGTTCGAGAGGCAGCCGCGCGGGAAGAGAAAACCTGGCCGTCCTGTACACACGTGGAGGCGAACTGTCGTCCGTGAACTAAAGGCAGGGTTGAGCTGGAGTGACGCTAAGAAGGTGGCACAAAACAGAGCGTGGAGAGATCTCGTGGAGGCCCTCGGTACCTCAGGGGTACCATAGGATGACAACAACAACAAGTTTCTATTATAGGGATATAGATAAAGGTAGGTACACTATAGGTACCTAAAGGCTGGGATGATGGCTGTTATCAATATTAATAGGTGCTCTAGATTACTTTGCACACCTATACGTTGTTAGCATTATGATAAACACGTGATTACACACGTGTTTACACAAGATGATATTCGGTGAAATCTGAAAGGACGTGAAAATATGGGCCAATAATAATTGTCTACAGCAATTATCATCATCATCAGCCTAATAACGTCCCCACTGTTGGGGCACAGACCTCCCATTGCACAAGGAGGTACGGGCCACGATCAACCGAGCGGGCCCAGTGCTGATTGGTGGATTACACACACCTTCGGAAACTTTTCTTTTCTTTTTACAGCAATCGCGGTCTGTCAATTTCCGATCGCGACCCTTTACGAGATGAATCGCGAGGTATAGTCAAATTAAAAACATTTTATTTATACACGTTTCTGCCCTACTGCAATTTGTTATTAAACTTGCGTATATTAAAATTCATTAGGCATATTCAAATTCATATTATTATTACGAAATATACTCTAGGTACAGTGTGCCTTAATTATTTCTTCCAAAGTTATTTTTATATAAAAGACAACGCATTGGAGGACGATTCTCGCAGAGGAATGTCGAATTCGACATTAGTCACGTTCGCTCTTAAATATGTGTGAGCGAGACAAGACGTCTGTAGCGATTGACTTTTGCATGTCGAACGCTGCGAGAATGAGCGATCGGTATAAATGGAGATGCAGTTTTTTTAAAATTTTGATCGTAATAGAATAGTGATCTAGTGCAAATCTGACGTACTGTGCCTAAATAGGTTCGAATTTCGAATGCTGATCATCTGACCCGACACGCATGAGACGCGTATTCCGTAAGCGCGATCGCGATCCCAAGGCCCGTGCCGTATCGTCGTCGTCACGCGATCCCCGGTGTAGGGTGTCGACGATCGACTTACCCATCGACATATCACGAGCTTAGAATGTCAACTCGTATCGGACTAATTAGCTGCGTGGTATTGGGAAATGGTTAATGGAATTGTTGTGGGAGACAGAATTCATCAAAATACCTCTGATAAAGGGATATTATGGAAACAATTTATAAGCACCATTACTACAATTTTTAAATCTGTATGACCCAATGGTTAGCTGGTAGAAAATTCCGCATGGCATTAAGCTCGTCTCATGTACTATTTTTATACATTAAAGTGTTAAATAAATAATAAATATAAATATTACCGTAAACCGTTCTTTAAATTCACAGAAATTCTGCCCCACATTAGCATTTGTATCAGGTAAGTATTAAAAATTATTTAATTTTATTAATCTTAGAGGCAAGGTAGACCATATAAGAAATTTATATATTAAATGACCATGCAACATCAACAAGATATTTTAAGTAACATGTAATATTTAAGAAAGCATGTTGTGAAAATCTATATAAATCATCTCAGCCTCTATAGGGGGGAATTGTTAGCAATTTCCGGAACATGAGGTAATCCATCTTAGTCCTCAAGGTTAGTAGCGCATCAAAAACCCTCTAATATTAATAGTGAGGTTAGATGTCTATGGGCGAAGGTTACCACTTACCATCAGGTGGCTTTCCTTATTTAATAAAAAATAATTGGTGCAATTTCTCAGATTGTTCAAATGTTCAGTTTGTTCAAATGTTATGTCTCAAAATTGTAGAAAACTATACTATGGCTTTCCATTCTCACTAAGACATGAATAACCGTAACAGTGATGTAACAATCTTCGCATGATACTGAGCATTGAATTAAACAAAACAGATGTTTTTGTCACCCGTGTTGAAACCCGTATTGTGCAGCGCGGCTCACACTCAGCTTTAATGCGATGCTGATACGTCGAGCGATTGCACTGCAGTGTTGAACTCACTGGTGTGTCTTATTTCGTAGGGAGGTAGCCCCCTTTATTACTCTGATCAATAATATCACGTTTGTTTGTTTTACGTAGCTTTAGAGACGACGTAGATACGACTTCGATAGTTATCAATTAAAAACGCGACAGGCTAAAAATCTGTCTCAAGAACATCAAACGAAGATGAACATGAAATATCGTTTGTCATCTAAACCAAATTGTAACTGCGTCGTCAAAAATAATGAGGTTCCTTAACAAGAATGGCAACTTCATCTGAGCCCCTCCGTGCATAGAAAAGGTTGTAGCTTTCACTGTCGTGGTAGTCCTTGGCAGGTCACAGAGAAACCAGTTAGTTCGAATTATTTATTTCCATATATTTTTTTATTATATAAAGAGAGCAGACGAGCAAACGGGCCACCTGATCGTAAGTGGTCACCATCGCCCATAGACATCTCACCTCACTTTATTAATATTAGAGGGTTTTTGATGCGCTGCTAACCTTGAGGACTGAGATGAATCGCCTCATGTGCCGGAAATTACGCTGGCTCTCTTACCCTTCAAACCGAAACACGGAATTGCAAGCATTTCTGCTTCACGGCAGAAATAGATAGGAGGGTGGTACCACCCCAGGCGATCCTTCACTTTAGGATCTACCACTACAATTATTTCCATATGGGACTATAGTACCTTTTTTCCCCAGGTATCCAGCCCTACCAGCCCTAGTGTCACCATCTCCTGCATCAATATACTCCGGTATAGTACAGGCACAAGACAAGAGTGGGCGTCAACACGCAAGTCTCGTTTGCCGCACCATGCAAATGTTTGATATATGTAGGTAGTACATAACTTTGGCCGATAGTGCATTTGGAATCCTGTTTGATTTGTGTGGGCATTGTGAGCTTTTGTATCCTAGTATTTATGTCCCCACTAGATAGATAAGTTTCAGACTTACATTCCATTACGAGTTAAGTACCTTGATAACAGATATTTTTACTACTAAATATAAGGCAAAGGTACTTATGAAATATAAGCTCGTTTTCACGAAAACTTTGATGAATTGTAGGCCTTAAGAGGAAACTTAAGAATGTAAGTAACCTTTTCAAACACTAAAAATATTATATTATAAAATGGAGTTAGTAAATTGGCAATTGTGATTCTTACAATTGAAATATTTATCTAAATATCAGAAAAATATGTAATTTCGGATTAGATCAATCAAAAGTCACTTAGCACGAGATATGGTATAATTTACTTCTATAAGGCAATTAGGAACCTACACCTTACTTTCAATGTTAACACCTTAAGGCGAGGTTCTCAGCAGACAAGCGCCGCCAATCGAAAAAAATCATATTTGTTTTATTATTATCTTATCTTATGATAGGGGGCAGGGAATAACCTACGGCACTTCGATCCTTGAGGATTTTTTGTGCCTACCCCATTTTACACATAGGTCATCTCAGTGTGCAGCTTTCCTCACGATATTTTCCTTCACCGTTAGAGCAGTCGGTAAATATACGTAAGTCTTCGAAAAATACGAAAAACTTATTGGTATATGGCACTGCACGGTTTCGAACCCGGACCACCCGCACGGGAGTCCGGTGTCCTAGCCACTGTGCCACCGGCGCTCTGTTTCATTGTTAAGTATTATTTAAAAAAAATACCCGAATGCACTAGACTTTGCGTACAGTAACTTCAGGAATTCAACTAGGGTTATTAATGCTAGCTTAAAAAATACTACTTATCCTTTCGGAGTGCTTTCAGGTTAGTTTTTTAAATGAATAAAACTTAATAATGAAACAAATAACATGTTTTTTTTCGATTGACGGCGCTAGTGTGCGGAGAACCTCGCCTACGGAGTTAATATGTGTAATCTTGTAAGATAAAAAGCAGTTAGCTTTATGAGCGGTTCAATTACCAAGGTTTCTGTGAAAAATTACTTTGTCATGCACAGTGAGTAATACATACTCGTATTAAAACGTGTAAAGACAATACCTACTAAACAAATAAATAACTTCTATGATATTATATACGAGTATATAGCCTTGTCGTGCCGGCCATAAAGAATAGCACCACCTCAACTCTTCCCGTGGGTGTCGTACGAGGCGACTAAGGGTCTCTTTGGAAACTATATTATACTTAGTAGACGGCGATATGCTCGTTTGTCAACCAAATCTTATGGCGAAAAGTGGGAACTACCTAAATGAAGGTGGTTCCTCTGTCTACACCCTCGGGGATTTATGGACGTGAGAGTTATACTATGATATTAAATTAAAAATACCGTTCAATGTAATGTCGGGGTCAGTTCCATAACCTTGGCCCTGGCCATTACTTAGTCATACCTTTTTACTGACATACTCGTAGCAATAAGTAATAATATATACTAACTTTCTTTGTATAGACTTGCTAACTATATATACGAGTACCCGCATCAAGTTTAGAACATACTTAAATAGGGATCCCTATTGTTTCTTACGTAGCCATTTTCTGTACAATTTAGAAATTCACCCTCATGTTATCACGTTCAGTTCAGGTCGATGCAACCAGCTGCAGGCCATGATAATTAAGTCGGATGCGGACTGACGCGGCACCTCGTTGACCGCCGTATCTTCACGCCAGAGGCGCCTTGCCTCGGTAATGCCGCATCTCCGAGGCATCGCTCGTTCTCCATCACAGGGCCTTGCTACAATAGACACGTGTGTGAATAAATTGCAGGTAATAATGGAGGGCAAAACTGCGGCACCTCGTTAACTAGCGAATCTTCATTCTTACGAGCGAAGTGATAATACGGTCGGTAATTCTGCCTCTATGTGGCACTTCACTATATCCGCTTTTGATGTAAACCTACCATGAAACCTCCAAATGCCGCGATGCTCATATCAGCAAACCTCAAGCAATATAATTGGAAGTAAATATCTGTGTAAGGCCAGTGCAGGCAGTATAAATCGATATGTCTTACTTATCGATATATTCTAACTACATTGTTACTTGTTTGTAATTTGTAAATGATTGTGTCACCTCTTTGACCAATTTTGCATTGCATCAGCAGTTTCTTTTGCCAATGCCTTATTATCGTAACGGAAGTACCGCACCATCATCACGAATCGATGTGTGAATTTAAACTCAAAACATGTTGAACAAAGTTGTTCACATTCATGAGTGAAACTCCATGTAAAATCCGGCGAATATAGGATGTTAACAAAAATAACATCCTGTAATATTCAACGTATCTTCACGCCTGCGGTAATATTATATATTCCCTCGAAAAAGCATCATTAATTTGGTAAATTTCTATTTTCCTCGTTAAGCGATCATTGTAGAAGAAACAAATCCCGTGATGCCCGCGGACACGTTTGACATTAGCTGGAAATAAACATTGATGATTCGCTGTTTCCATGTTTATGCTGCAAACGGCCCATCGAGCCTTTCTACAAACTTATTTATTGGTGTACTTACCGACACTTGTTGTGAAATATCTGGTAGATAATGAATGTACTCTATTCAAAGAAAAATAATATCTTACGGCAGTTTTTGGGATAGAAAGCGAGTGCTGATGTTTCTACTTTGTATTGAAAAATAGCGTCGGTGGTCTAGTGGCTTGGGCGCCGGACTCCCATGCGGGAGATCCGGATTCGAAACCATGTCATATACCAATGAGTTTTCGGATTTTTTCGAAGACTTACGTACATTTACCGACTGCTTTAACGGTGAAGGAAGACATCGTGAGGAAACCTGCACGTCTGAGGAAATGAAAAGTTTCCGAAGGTGTGGGAAACCTACCAATTAGCACTGGGCTCGCTCTCGGTGGATCATGGCCCGTACTCCCCTTGTGCAAGAGGAGGCCTGCGCCCCAACAGTGGGGACAATAATAGGCTGATGATGATGATTGAAAAATAATGTCTAGCTCATTATTTTGTATTTTCATTTCCTTATTGAAATTCAGAAGAATTCTATGAGTTTTTTAACTGTTTTCATCACTATATTGGAAACCTGGCAGCCCCAGGTAGTGTGAAAAAAACAATGCTTATTTCGAACGATTAGTTTGGATGAACTTTATGATACATTGATTATGATCAAAAAGTTAGTTTAGGTGCTCCATGGATTAACGCAGCTCCCTTCATGGGCTGAATATGTTAGGAGCAATACCCGACTCGGTATTCAATATCAGGATAATGCGTTGTCGTGATTCCGGGACAACTTCAAAGGAACAGCAAAAGTTGTCGACAATAATTGATTAACCAATCCACAAGATTACAAACGCCGCCGATTTATGTTCCATAAATAACCCATTCATCATGATAAGATAACTTGGAGTGCTCAATCTGAAATGAGAACACGTTCTTCTGGGCGAAAACAATTGCTAATTTGAAAGATTTGATCAGTTCTTTGGGCTAAGTACACGCGGTTACAGGGTCGGTGTAGTAACTAATACAGAGATATCATAGGTCATAGGTAACCGTGTTTAATTTTGGTAAATGTTAAAATAGCAAAGGTGTTAGGCATATTTACAACACGACAAGACTAAGAAAATGTTTTGAAACCCAACAGAAGAATATGAAGTGTATGGCCACACGAAACACTGAGCCATATGGCCGAATTTTTCACTCGTCGACGATCCATTATGAAACATTGAAAAACTTTGTCACAATAAAACTATTTATTTATTTATCGTTCGCACAATAAAACTATCAAACTATCAACCCGACAAAGACAGCAAATTAAAGTTTTAAAGTTTTTATTTGTTATTTTTTTGTCATTTCTTTCATGACATCACTGATGTGTCAATTGTTTTTATTGCAACTACGAGTACTTTATCAACTATTTTCGTACCTTATCTACTCTATAATTATTTAAATTATAAGTTATTTATCTTTCTATTAAAAATTCTGAAGACTCAAATAAGGTAGGTAACGTAGCTAGGTTCCTGGGGACTATCGATATCAATATCGATCGATCGAGAAAGGGCGTGTTATAAGTTTAACACGCTAGTCTTTTTTATGTGTTTGTCTGTGGCATCATAACTTAACAAGGGATGGTCGGATTTGGACCCGGTTTTTAAAATTTAATAGAGAATTTTGCTGAAAGCGTTTTTAGCTAGGTCTGATAAAAATTGAATGAGTGGTTTCCAAGAACTTGGAGTATCTTTGATGTCACATGGGATCTCTTGAACGGTGGTTTGAATTTGAGCTCAAACATTCAGGTTCATGGTGCATTTCCAGCATCTGAAACCTTGAGGATCTGATGATGACCAGGAAAAAGTAAATAGACTTCAATTTTGCAATATGAAAGTTGAGAAATTAGAAGATTATCAGCCCTATAATAGTTAGATGGGGTCTTCTCGAACTAAAGTTGTAGGGAATCCTGAGACAATACAAGAGAAAAAAGGGCGTAGCCCGGAGCGTCCCCCGTCTTCAGCCGCCGCAGGTCTAACCTGCTGAATGTTCTTAGTCATGTCAGATGCAAATTGGAACAGTGATTCTAAGATCTTGAGTATCTTGGGATGTTGGAGTATGATGGGAGCTCTAGAAGGGTAACAGTTAGGTGGTTCGAGTTTATAACCTACTTGGTGACCTTCCCACATCTGGAACCTTGAGGACCTGATGATGACCAGGAAAAAGTAAGGGGATCTCCACAATAGTACGTTGGGGGTTTCTGTAATTTTTAATTTAGAGTTATTTTACTTCAGTGTAACTGTGGTATTAAAAATAAACATTTGTATATTACGGTGCCATAGTAATATGAAGACTTACATATGTTATTGGATAAAGAGATTTATGTTGATGGGCTTCACGATTCCCTTCTCTCATCCTGTCAACCATGAAATCTGTTTAATAACTAGGTACCTCGTTACTAGCTTCATTTCCCTGGGTTTGTTTATAGCTCGGAATACATCAAGTGGCAGGAAGCTTTAGTTACGAAGACCTACTGACAACGCGCGGACTGTTAGAGTGCTCTGACGATCGACAGGTGCTGTACACTCGGACACAGATGTTTTCAATAAAGTTATTTGGTCGTACTACTATCGCTCACTAGAGCGATAGTAGTACTAGCAGTTTTAATAATCTACAATGTCAGGTTATTAAAAACTATTTTAATAACCTGACATTGTAGATTATGGCCTAAGTTATCGTTGTAAGGGGAAGTCTGTTTCCTAATTAGGGTTGCCAGATCGGAAAACGGTTATATCTGGACAACATTTCAAAATGTCGGGATTTTGGAGTTGTTGTCTGGATAAATAAAATAATATGAATATAAATTTTTATTTTTATTCCTAATAAACTAAACATGATTAACAATGATTAACAATATTGAGATCAATGAACTTAATTTTTACGTTGCCACATGTATATTTAATTTTTTTTACGGAGTTTACCAATTTTGATCCTTTAGGAGCGCGTTAAGAAAAGACTTCAAATTCAAACAATTTTCCTCGAAGTTAAGTATAATTATTAGCTCAGCTTTAATTAAATCAAAGGTCATGCGATTCCTCTTTGTATTGGTACTTATAAAGACATTTCTGGCGGGAGATTTTGTATTTTGTCGGGAGTCTGGACATCATATGAAATGTCGGGAGATTCCAGGCGAATCCCGACCATCTGGCAACCCTATTCCTAATAGTGGGACAAAAACAATATTAGAGATACGAGTAGTGTTTCATAATCCACGTAATTATGATACGTACGATAACGGTTACACTTGCGCTGCAGTTTCGGAATCAATTTCTAAACTAGTTTTATATAGGGTCCTATTTTATTAGCATCTATAGGTTATAACAATAACGATAGGGCAAAAAAAGATTTTATACTTATTAAATTTTCGAAAACAAGCGACAAAATTGTTTGTTTGAAAATTCTACAAATGAATGAATTATTGCTATTCTAATACAGAAATAAGTAGTATGAATGAAACCTATTTCATTCATAACGACATGAATGAGTTTATGCCACCAAGGCGCAAAATAATGGGGTATATTCTTCGTTATTATGAAAAAATTTCATACAAGTAACAGGGTTATTTTTCGTTTAAAGTGGTACAAATGACCAGCATATACCCCCCTCCAAATATTTGCTAAAAAGTACCTTATATTTAATAAAAAAAGGACCTTATATTGTTGGTTGACCATTTAACCTTGGGCTACTACATACGGATGTTTGGGATATTCCAATGACTCGGTTGTGAAGGAAAATACCTATTCAAAGAAACCTCACATATACGATAAGTAATTCCCCAGAATTCTTTAGCACTTGCGCATGCGCCAGTGTAGGCTCTGCTGCGGACGTATTTAATGGCGGGAAACGGCGCACAAATTAAACTGGACTCGCGTCACTCCGGCGCATGTCTCCGGTCCTTCACTTGTTTACTTCATTCATAGTGAAAGTGATACCTTTTAGTTTTAGCTCAGCAGCGGAGGAACATTTTTATATTTATGATCATTATGGGTAATATTTGGGGCCCTCTCATCCGCCCCATAGGCACACTAGGGGATTCTGTTATTCATTATCATTCTTCTATGTACCATGCTATGTCAATTTCAGAAAAAATAATTCTTCTTTCTTAAGCAATAAGGTCACCAAGACTTTCAAGAATAGAGATGGATAGAAGTACAGAAATCACACTATTAGCGAGTTTAAAAATCTTTTGATGAATGTAATTAAACTTTATATTGACGAAACCTAGATATTTAAAGGTATATATTAATATATTGTTAATGATTGATAATTATTTAACTATTAAATATTTTATTTATTTATTTAAATAATTTAAAAAAAAAATTAAACTTTTCTCTCTCGAATTCGAACTAGGTTTAGTGTAAAGTACAAGGTAACTTCATGCATATCAGAAACATGATACCTACATAAACAAGTATGCATCAAGGCTGTTCTCTAACTACTTACGTGCTTCATTCAGTAAGAACTGGGTTGCATCACAGCACTGCTGTTGCATTAATAACTTCATCTGCAGCGGAGAGTTATGGCCTATTAGCCGCCGACGACCGTTGTCGTCTTGTCCGTCTGTCTGAGTCTGATTTAGATGTCCCTCCCTACACACCACTTCCTGTGCGAACGTTTAGACGTTTATTTATGTAAGTTGGTGTTGCTTAAATACTGCAGTCGATTGCTTGTATTCTTAGGTTATAAACCTCCTCTATGGACCGTTTGTATATCGATTCCGTAATGGTAGCATCTACCAGGTGACCAAACCATACTATTTTAAACGGAATCGATATACAAACAGTCCATCCGTTTGTATATCGATTCCGTAATGATACTCATTTTGAAGAACTGTCTGTCACTGGTGATAATGATAATTTAACTTAATAAGTTATCTATTAGCGAGCGTTTTCACTTAGATTCGGCCAGCATCTACCAGGTGACCAAACCATACTAAATAAACGGAATCGATATACAAACGGTCTATCCGTTTGTATATCGATTCCGTAATGGTACTTATTTTGAAGAACTGTCTGTCACTGGTGATAATTTAACTTAATAAGTTACCTATTAGCGAGCGTGTTCACTTAGATTCGGCCAGCATCTACCAGGTGACCAAACCATACTAAATTGTTGTCACTTTTGGCACGAATTTTGCAGGCGAATCTGGAATATATCGATAAGGTAAGTATTTGACAAAAAATATAATACGTGACTAGTCTAACCTATAGCTGACAAGTTATTTTAAGAGAAGTAACATAAGATGTATGGTACAGTGGCTAGGATACCGGACTCTCATGCGGGACGTCCGGGTTCGAAACCATGCAGTGCCATGTACCAATGAGTTTTTCGTATTTTTCAAAGACTTACGTACATTTACCGATGGCGAAGGAAATCATCGTGAGGAAACCTGCACACTGAGATGACCAGTGTGTAAAATGGGGTAGGCACAAAAGATCCTCAAGGATAGAAGTGCCGCTGCTGTTATTCCCTCCTATCATAAGATAAGACTTGTCACTAACTTTAGGTTCATTAGGTGGCGACTACGGCCTCCAATATCTCATTTTGGTTCAAATGTTACTCCTAAATAAAAACCGACACATATCAGCTCTAATTCTAACTCTAAAAGAATTTAACACGTACGTTTTGCACCAGTCACCTGAGCTAACCTAGCACGACAAGTAGAGAAACAATCAGGCGACGCATCAGTTGCATTAGCACGAAAGGTGTCGCACTGACCCCGTCGCGCCTCTAATGAAGCGATAAATCCGTGCTAATGCTGGAAGACATCTCTTGACACAATCTCCCCTGAAAAGAAAAATAAGGAAACATTTAAAATCAAGTTTTTGGACTGATTTTCTCATAGACAAATTGAAAGAGGTGCATCACTGAGTTTAATGTACTTGTATCGAGCGCAGCCGCCCTCAGAAATCGCCCTCAGCTGCTTCAGAAATTAGTACATTAGCACAAAATAATTAGTTGCAACTTTATTTTACATTTTTGTTCCTTAATATCAATTTTATCAAGACTTAAAAAGGATACTATAATAAACCAAATTAACGTAATGTGAAAAGTTCATAAATGTTACTTAAACGGTTTGAAAATGGTAGTTATGAATGCATTACCACTACTTTTCATTATCATTACATTAAATTCCACTAACAAAATCAACAATCGTACCTCCATATTTTAATACACGACATTACGAATGATGTCTTGGTCATAATCCACAATTACGAATTTAAGATAAATATATAGCATTTGGTATCACTCTGTCAATATCAAAATATCACTATGTTACCTTCACATCACGCGATTTTCAACCGTGTTAAAATTTCCTAAGTTTTCATTTCGAAAGTTACAGGCGTAGTTTTAGAGCGTTTAGTTTTAGAGCGCTCCCGTTTTCAGATTATTTCAAAAGATAGGTGGCAGCTTCATGCAAAGTGGTTTCCGTTGAGATATGAGCTTCGTCCAGGTCTCGTATATTATTTATCAGGGGATGCCACACACGATGCTACCGTATGGGTCCTCCGGCTTCAGGCTTTGGTACTTTTATGACAGTCATTGTTTTAATGCATGATGTTTACCTCGTTTTCTTAGAATGAAGAGTATCCTGTTATGATCGGTTCAGAGATTACCATGTCTATAACGGTTCATTTTGTTACATTTAAATGCTTTTTTACACAGGATGTTTTTTAAGGTCATATTTTCAATCCATATAAACTTCATAGTAAAATTTGATTAATATTCCTATTACTTAAACCATTACTCATTCATCTTTTTAAATAACAACATACCTAACAGTACAAAAAAAGCTTCAATAACAAAGTCATAACTCCTCATTTGGGTACAGATTTAAGCGCCAGGCTTCTAAACACCTCATATCGGTCCATCAATTCCTTTTTAAACCCACATTAGGAGTCCGCAGTGACCCGAAATGGGCAAGTTAGGACCACCCGAACCTCGGAAGCGGAACCACCCACACCACATCACGAGTTCTCTATCGCAGTTTAATCTTAATTATGAGCGTGTCGATCATCATCTTAAATTTTCTACCTTAAAAGGTCTATAAAGAGTCGCTAAGTGTACGCAATTTATTCTAGATTGTGCGCGCGCGCTGGAGTTATGTCACGACTTGGTTACGAGCCGCGCGGACACTTCTGTTTACTAAGCTCGGATTAGCAGCATGTGCCTCTGTTTCGTAATCATTTGAGCTTTTGAGCTTTTGTTCTGGAGAAAGAGGTGCAGTATTTCGCTCTACTTTAAGAAAATTGCTATAACTGATGATAAGTGGGTAGTTTTAGATATACTTGTAGTACTCTGTGGCAAACTAAGAGAATGCATTGTGGCTGGATTACGAATTCTGTAATGATTATTATTATTGACAAGTTGTCAAATCCTATATTATAGTACTTACTAAGATGTCTTAGTATTTTACTATTAATGATAAGCGATTTCTTAGTCATTATAAATTATATCGTAAGCTAACAAACGAAATCCACGTTTAATTACATTTGTAAGTCACAAATCCTTAAAGAAATGTACCCAAATTCCCATCATACCATAGAATCTATGAAGAGAAAGAGATGAACAATAGAGATTCCACTAAATCGGAACATCGCAGAACTTTACCTCTATAATGAGAATCGAATAACTCCAAAATGACAAGCGAGTGGTGTAGCGTAGGGGAAACAGGATTACTATTGCCCGACGAATCGATTCGCTATTGTCCACGCAAAAAAAACTGCCTCTGAGCAATATTTTCACAAATCTCATAAATGAGCAATATTTTACAGAAATATTATTACTATTTGGTTAATCACTCTATATTTATTTTAAAATAAATTACAATTTATTAAAAGGTATAATGTTTTATACTTCTGAAGGATTTCATAGAAAAACTGAACGTCGAAAATTAAGGTTATATTTTTCGCGACAGTACAGTTATAGTATACCATTTGTCAAAAACCTTCGATTAAATCTCAACTTTACGCCTGCGCAATATGACACATTTCAGATTCCCTAAATTTTGACGTTTTAGGTAGCTTGACATGTGGTCGACTGTACAATAGTACAACAGCATGATTTACATGATAGTAATAATATTTCAATAAAATATTGCACAAATACGACTAATGCGCAATTATTATTTTTACAAAAAACCTCTTGGTGATATTTCACCTTAAAGTCCGACCCCATAGAAATCTACTTTTGGTTTTCTAGATTCCGAATCAAAATCGCTGCAGTGTACAAAAGGCGTAAGCGGGCAATCACTTCACGGGCTTCCTCTATCTCCCGTCCCGCTATGGTCACATCACGCGCCGGCTATCACTGTTATAACGCAGTTACCCGCGGGTGCGCGGGCGCTCCTACCAACGTACCGCAGATACTGCCCTCTACGCTGACTTATGATTCTTGATATTTATTATTGCCCACGTGTGACCCCGGTTCGGGAACCATACGGTTCGAACTGGAACCGTACTACGTTTAGTCGACAGCGCATTCTTGTTTAAGTTTATTTGAAGCTCCTGTTCCATGGAACCTGACCGATACTGGAACCGGAGCAGGAACCGTAGTAGTGAAGTCCAAGCCTACTCAGAGAACAAAAACGATAATGACCAAATGCTTACAAAAGTATTATTTATAACGAACTGTAACAAGTAGGAATACACAACATAGTAGCGGCATTCCTTGACATAGAGAAGGCATCCAACTGGACTCATTTACAAAATAATTCTTTGGAATTTTCTACTCCTTTTAGGTTCTTAAACATCTGCTTTAATTTATTAGAAAAGTAATGTAAATTACGAGAATAACCATGGCCACACTTTTGCACGGATTACCTACTCATCTTATTATGTACTTACAAGCGAAACCAGTTCTTAGTAGGAACACCCTACTACGTACTAAAAACCAGAAAAAGCTTGACTTTCCGAAGACGTCATTTTCTGTAGTTCTCTGGGTTGACACAAATGTTCGGGTTATTTATTTATTACACGATTACACTTCGATAACATCTAGCTAAGCTAGGT
The DNA here is from genome assembly GCA_947369225.1 of Hofmannophila pseudospretella. Classification (NCBI taxonomy): domain Eukaryota; kingdom Metazoa; phylum Arthropoda; class Insecta; order Lepidoptera; family Oecophoridae; genus Hofmannophila; species Hofmannophila pseudospretella. The sequence continues at coordinate 8,203,913 of OX376326.1, forward strand.
GGAGTGGTGTTACGATATCTAAGCTCAAGGGCCTGAACAGATACCTATCTGTTTATCTCTTTGCAACTTTCAACCCGATGAACCTATTTCCAAAGGTTAAACTTTATACGAGCAATTACTAGTTAAATACAGCAGTTGTAAACGGAATTTATTTTATCTATCATCCCATAAGCTTAAATTAGCTAATACTGACGCATGTTTCAATTAAATGTATGCAAACAACCTACTTAATTATTTAGCTTCATTAAATTAAACGGTGATTTTATTAAAACGAATTTATGAGCAATCAATCAATGAATTTCATATTTTTAACCGATCGAGGGAGGGCGTGTCGTGCTATAAGTTTGACACGTTTGTCTGTCTGTTTGTGTGTTTGTCTGTAGCTTCACCCCGCCTTCAGGCGCCGCAGGTCTAACCTGCTGAATGTTCTTAGCCATGTCAGATGAAAACTGGATCAGTGGGTGGTTCTAAGATATTGGAGTATCTTGAGATGTTGAAGTATTATGGGATATCTGGAACGGTAACAGTTAGGTGGTTCGAGTTAGATCTCAAATGTTCATCGCCATGGTGACCTTCCCACATCTGAAACCTTGAGGACCTGATGATAACCAGGAAAAAGTAAGGGAATCTCCACAATAGTACGTTGGGGGTTTCTTAAATTTTTAATTTATTTTTCTTAATTTTGTATTTACCTTACGAATAGCAATAGCACGTTACGAAGCGGAGGTATGGACTATAGAGTAAATAAATAACTTTGTATTAATGTACTTTAGTTAATTTACAATTAAAAAAAATGACTATGACTTTAACTTGTTATTTAATTCAGTAAGTAAGAACAAATAAGGTATTGACCAGATTTGAAAAGTTGAACATCGATAAAATATCAAAACTAAGTGGTCTCAGTGGGCATCGGGAGCGGGTGTGATTGCGGCCGCGTACCTACAGATAAGGTAAATAGCTCATACAATTGTTGGAATGGGAGGCTCCGAGCCTCTTTTGTTAAGGAAGTGGTATCTAATGGGGTGAACGTAGCCACTGGCTAGACTTACATGGTGTCAATTGCTATGCAGCGTTGGTACCGAAATGGACCAAAACGGAGTGCCGATTGCCCACTCAGTACCAGATACTACGCTTATACGGACTAATTTGAATTTCGAACAGCTAAACTGTTATTCTCTCGTCGAAAGCTTCGGATTCTTGTTATTTAAGTTTATTGACTTGTTTATGTCTTTATTATTCGATTTCTAATGACTCGTATTAATGTTCGACATAAGTAGTATTAATTTTCGTAATAGTAACTCTGTCTGCAGTGATGTTAAATCAACATTCGCAATAAATGACATGGTAGATAGAACCAATCCCTCATGAAATTTAATATCGTAACGTCGGTCTATCCGTTGGTTTTATTGGCGCACTTCGTTAGTGGTCTACACGCTGCAGTAACTACTGTAATTAAATTTGCATAGAAATCCCCCTAAATTAGCCCGTGGCTATCATCTCGGTGGGGTTGTGTCATAGAATAAGATTGGTAGCTGACCGAGACACTGTCTGCATCGAAACCTGGTATTGTGAATCGGCCAAGGCTTTCATTAAATTAAAAATCAACACGACTTTTACGTAATTTATCATCATTACCCTTGATTTAGTCCAATACTAGATATTGACCTTTCTGAAGTCGACTGAAGTTCAGTGCGGAAATTTTGACAGTTCCGTTCCGGTCAAAAAGTGTCACAGATTTGAGGTAGGTACTAGTTTTCTCCTTACGCTAGTACCTAATAACAGGCAACAGGCTGAGGCAGTCCCCTTTTTCTGGTGCTGCACACCACCTTCATCAAACTTAATTATTTTTGTTTATTTATTTTTATAATATATTGTTTGTGCGCTATTGAAAATAAACTCTTTCTTTCTTTCTTAATATACTTATATAACAGAATGTACGAATACTTTTTACGTATACCCTTTAATACTTTTTTTTCCGAATAAATGAACATTGGTTACCTACTTGTTGTACCTACAAACTGTATGTAACATAATGTAACAGTAGTAAATCAATACCATTTCTGCAAAAGCAATAATCTGTGGTCGATATCTAGGAGAATACAGTGTTGCAAGGGACCCATGTTGTCACGATTCTGACCACACTGCACCTTTTTGGATGCGCCTATATCGGCCATAAAATGTCTCTGATAACCATAACTATGTGCTAATGTGTGACCGTATCGGCCACCGCTGCACGGTGCTGCAGATGTGAAATAAATGTGGTTGTTATAACAATAACTGCAGTTCAACTCGATCCGGATTTGCTACCAGGACTCAGAGTAACTGTATCCTCTGAATAGCCTTTTTATTTCTAGATCTGGGGGCACGGTAGTCGCCCCGCCAAGTCGAGCCAAAAGAGCGGGCACACTGCCTACCACCTTTTCCCGAAGCAATTCAGAACACTTTTGACCCCCCTCTATCTGTGTTCTGGTCCTGTCTGTGTCTATGTTCTGGTCATTTCCAGAAAGCTAAAAAAAATTTCAACTTGAGTACTCCGTTACCATCAATTTCAATTTTCAAGTTTCTATCTTTTATAGTTCACGAAATAAAAAAATATTAGCGACTTGAAGCGACTCATTAATGAAAGTAATAGAAGTAATAGTAAGAGCATTGGACTTGGCTTTATATTGCATCTCATTACTTTTTCCGATTAAAGATACACGAGACTTGGTTACTTTTTACATGAAATGTTTTTGTGGGATAGAAATTTCTATAATAGATACATCATCGTCGGTATAGATCGAAAACTTCGTAACTCCATTTTTTTATAAATCATGTTTTAATGCAGAATGGTGTTAGAAGTTTTCGGTCTAAGCCGATGATATGGATGTCTCCGTATGTAATGAGTCAAGTTGTAGTAGTGTGTTGTAGTTAATATTTTTGGCGATAGAACGGACTTTGCCCGATCAACAACAAAAACCTCCTACATAGAAAAAATGGGACTGTTTACTTTTTAATTTGTACAGTTTATTGATTTTCACGAAAACAAAATCGATACTCCATATATTTTGTCGAGATCGATTTGTGATTGTTATTGTTTTTTTTTACGAAAACCATGAAGTTATAGGGCAAAAGTTGTTCAGTTATGGATGCTGTATATCTTACGGCTTTATAGGACCTCTCCGTCATAGCAACAGTCCACTGGACAACAGTCCACCGTAAATTATGCTTTTGTATTTTGTCTAATTACAAGCATCTGTGATTTTAATAGTTTCAGGTTAATTACGAATATGAGCCTACTACTACTGGAAATAATTATGCCTAACGAATTAATTTAGTTTTCTGAGCACTATATCTATTGAATGAACATTTGCACTATTTTAAAACAATTAAATATGTTCTTATGTACCTACCTATATGAAATTTTGTCCAGATTACTCTTTTCAACGATTTCGATAGTCGATTAACATTATTGTTGTTGTCGTTAAGAATCTTGCATCTTCATTCTTCAGGCCGGTGCTTGTGCCAACGGAGTATGTGATATATTACGTAGGTTATATATTTGAAGTAAAAATAGCCTGATTGCTGCTATATCAACCCACTGTTTGGATATATTAAAATTTTGGAATAAATTGTTAATGTTATAAAATTTATTTTAGTTTAGTCAAAATTCTAAATTTACTTATTCATTGTACTTTTAGGTTTTTTTACTGTGTTTGTCATGCGTAATTTTTGTCATCTTTTTGTGTTTGATGTAATTTTTAAATTACAAATAATTATGGTCTCTTTTGTCTGACTCAATAAATAATTTAATATAATTTTTAATTTCTAAAGAACCCACATGTGACAAAAAAACTCATTTAAAATAACTCATATATCTAAGAGTCATCTAGTCTCTAGTTTGTAAATTAGCTAAACCCTCCATAGAATCCCATAAACCAAATAGTGCAGCAACCACGTCACACATGCTGGAAACTCTCACGATTGTCGCCGCGGCGCGGGCGCACGCGACGATAAGAGCCGCATAACGTTGGTATAACCACTACTATCGAGATCCACGAGAGCTATAATTTCTGTTCCGCAATAAACTTTATCGATACTCTTATTAAATTTAATATTTACCTACGTACCTACACACACGATCCTGTTATTTATAAACAAAACTGTGACAAAATAAATACTTACCAATGTTGTATTTATATAACAGTTATCATGATTCTTGTGACGTGATTTATTAAATAATACTCATTGGTAAATAATGAGAAGTTACATAATTATTTTATTGATAAGTTGTGTTAATTATTCATACGCAGGATACATACATGGTAAAGATGGATTTAACAAAATTTGTCGTTAATATTTCTTCGTAATTTGTGGTGAAACTTAACTAATGCAATTTCGTTTGATATATTTTCCCGCAGAGCCTCAAACAATACAAAGAAATATAAATAGATTCCAATGGAAAGTCATCGATCCAGTAGGGCATCAAGGTAAAATATAAGTCTTGCAAATAACATGAATTACTAAGATGTACAAAGTGTTTGTGTGTCAGAATTAACGAAAGATACTTAAATTCTGATGTACGATCTATATTCACAAATAAATATTTGAATTGAAATTGAACTCTTGAAATATTATATTATTATTTTTCATGTATTGCCTCTCCACATGCTCTCCACTAATTAACGTTGCATATCTGACTTTGTCTATTGGCAGATGGAACAGCCCTTCGACGTCGTTGGCTACTCCAGTCCCTCTTATGTATCTTCGCCACACCTTTTATTCTGCTGACACGTCTCTTCCCTCATCCATGCTATCATAATAACTTGGAAAATGTTATGGTCATGGTGGTCATACATTCTCTGGATTTATTCATTCATCGAACTTAGATTAGTTGGAACCAGAGATAATGTAATCACTGCATTTTGGACAAAAATCCAGGGAGCGAGTCTATTGCTTTCTGAGGATTTTGAACTCTACAAAAATAGTATCTACATAATGTCGAACCAGCGTAGGTAATATTTAATTATAAATATTAAATTTCAGAATATCAAGGATCGCAGTACCGCGGAGCAGAATATCTAGGTGGAGACTTCCAAACAGGAGAAGACCGAGCTACAGCCGAGTCTAACCCCGACTTCCTGAATTTTCTGCGTCAAAACAAAAAGGGCGCCACGGCTAAGAAGGCAGCGACGACACCAAAAAGTATTTATACTACACGTATTTTTATTTTTTTGCCTATGCATTTTGTGCACAGAAATCGGACGGAAAACGGAGAAACGATAAGTTTGTCCAGCCCATTATTTTGGTAATTTAAAAGATATTGCAATACTTAAAACTGCGTCGAAATATGCGATCGTAACTATATTTCTGACAAATAAATTTAATTCATACATTCATTCACAATACCTATTACTGTGTATTTTTTTTACATTGTGTGTACATTGTGTACTTGTGTACATTTATGTATCTATATTGTTCTAGAGCAACCAGCGAAGACAGCAGCCGCTGCAACTACAGCCAAAACGAGTAAGTAATTATTTTTAGTCTGTGTTTAATAGACTTCTATACACAATAGGATGACTATGTCAGCATCGTTAGACTTAGGCAATAATGAATGACAAGGAATTGGAAAGAATAAATCCAAAAAACCACGAATGGGAAGAAAAGTCAGCTCTTGCCTTTAGAACTAATTTAGCAAAAAGCAGGTTTTTTTTCATAGTACTTTTTAAATCGTATCAGTTTAGGGGAGAAATTATTTTATAATTGGCGATTTTAATAAAATTGATGGGAAAAGTGTTGTGTAACTTTATAATTATTAATCTTAGACATATTTTGCTGAACATAGGAGTAATACGTACGTCACACCTAAAATACATTTTAATTATTTTTTTGTTTTAGAAAAGGCAAACCAGGCGACAACGGTAGTTAAAAAACTACCTGGTAAATCTTGTTTCATTTATTGTGGGCATATATACCTACTCGTAATGCGCATTGCCAAGGAGTGGAATAATCAAGGCTAATAAAAAATATTTGCGTAATTAATAGTACTTACCTACTCTGTAATTCCATAATTATGGTGTTAGAGTTATAAAGTTATATAGCGGAAGAAAGCTTACAACGCTAAATTATAATTACTATTTAATAGAACTATTCATCTGAAACCAGCAGCATCCAAATGGAATTAATTCGACAATTTTCTGTAATAAAGTGTTTATGATTCGTAATAGCCAACTACCTTAATGTATTTTTTAGAAACTACTACTGTTTCTGGGAGGAAACCCATCAATATGGATGAACTGAGTAGAGTGTTTGATGAGCTGGGAAATAAATATTTTACTACAGGTAATCTAGAATTTTAGGTCGATACTTCTTATACTTAGACCAGGAATATAAAAAAAATGTGAAGAGGGCGCCATTGGTACTTTTATAGTCTGTGTTACGTAGATTGTGATGACAAAAATAGTTCTATTAAATTCCGCAATACGGTGAGGATTTTTATATTCCTGATCTGGGTATAGATTAAATATAAATTCATTTATTGCACACACAAGCAAAAAGTAAGAAACACATACAATTTACACTGCATAATTGTATAGCAAACGGAAATCAGGTTCAGCGTTATGTTATGGACTTTTTTCAACATTTCCCAAACACTTTCGATAATTATTTAAATAAAATAAACATATTTTTAATTTGGTTGATTGATCAACATTGCAGTATTGCATTAAATTATTTATTACAAACATACTTACCAACATTTTTTTAAATTATTTTACCCTTCTACTGTTTAGAAGAGCCAACGACTGATCCGGTAAGACAACCAGTGTATATGAATGACTTGACAAAGGCATTAAAGGATTTCGAAGCGAAGTTTGATATGTCGAGTAAGAATTTACAATAATGAAATAATTATCACGAACATTTGAAAAATATAATTTTTTACATGTATTAATGTTTTGCATACTATATATTATTTTATTTCTTATATAATATAGATTTTCATTTCTTACAGTTATAAAAAAGAATGAAACAAGAGTAGAAGATGATCCATGTGGCGAAGGTTATTTACGTTTTTATATAATTTTGAATCATGCATATATAAATAATTTGGAAATGATAATTAAAATTGACATTTTTATTTCTAGCAAAAATCATGGATGAAGCTATGAAACCTGCTTTGAAAGAAGATATTCAAAAGATCCTAGGTAAGTTTTATAAATCTATCGTTTAAATTATGTAAGCATATGTTCCTTTAAGTACGAGTATATACAATACAAATTCCTACAGCAATAAAAACATTTATTTGGAAGAATAACTATAAATATAATAATTTTTACTTGTTTCGTCTAATAGGACAAATCGACTACACTAAAGGTACTGGATATAAATAAACATAATTATGTTAAAAATATTATTATGCTATAAAAATATCTTACATAATAATAAGTATCGGATGAGATAGAGTTTATATTTACATTTAAAATTATAACACAAATCACTTTATATTTTATAGATAAAATCAATAATATCGACAAAGAAAAATTACAACCACCACCACCTTCAAGTTACAATCGGCCTGTATACAAAGAAAACAGTGATAATATTCCAACTAATTACGAAAAGAAAATCTACAGTAATCTCGGTGAAATAGTAGAAATGCTTAAGGATGGTATGTATGTGCAATCGTATTATATTAAAAGGTACACTAAAATGTTTGCAATGAAGCGAATTGTCAAAATTAAAATAAGATTTTTGTATTGAAATATAACTTAAATCTTAAAGACGTTTTAATCTGTGTGCCGCTTCAGGAATTTGTAATCGGTAGATAGTAAAACTCTTCCGTTGAACACATATTTTAATTTAGTTGGTAATTTTATTATTTGTAAAAAAATATAATGGTGACAAGGAATCATACTCAGTTTTAACAAAACTCTTGTCGTCAGCACAAAAGATATCAACGCGCTACTCTTAATAGCGCCCTTTCCCATGAATTTCAAATTATTTGGTGGTAATATTAAAATAACGATAGGAGTTTAGTCAACTGGTACTTATAACAACTATTATACTTTATCATACTCTAGAAAAATGGTCTATATTCTGGACAGCCCTAGTTAAGAAATTCCTTAAACATTTAATTTCCAAAATAGGATAAAATTTTGTAATATTGTATTTTGTACTTATTTAAAGTTGTAACTAGACTTTGTGAATGATCCTCCTAAAGGTTAAATAAATGAGTACGAGTACGTAGTACACATGAAAGGTACCTAATTAGGATAAATAATGAGGAACAAATCAAAGGTCAACATATTTTTTCGTCGCAATACCCAATCGATATTTGGAAGGCTGTATGTAGTACTACCGCATTGCTTACCGTCCTCAGATGAATTAGTTAGATAACGGTCAGCCTTCACATTTTTTCTGAATTAAAGTATTCATTTAAAGCAATCCCATATTTTAGATATATTAATAGATACTGTGTAGCCTATGTATGGTTGATTAAAAAGTATCTGACCACATTTCGAAAATTTTATCCAAGAATAGAGTCCAAAACTTGTCTGATATTTTACTTTGTTCTAGTTTATTGAACATTGACTCGCTTTTGATTACTTAAACCAATCTGTGACTTGCAAGATACATTGAGATTTTTTATTATTATATGTAACCTTCAAAGTTTTACTACCGATAGCGTGAAAATATTAACTACTTATATAAAACTAATGGTAATATGTAAACAAACCATTACATTATAGTAAACAAGTTTTCTAATTTTAAATTAACTTTGGTAACGACTTGACAAACTTTTGTTATTTTTGAAATAGCCAAAATAGTTTGGTTATTCCTTTTTGTAATTGTAGAGAAATATAACTAAGATTAAACATATAAATGCGCTTATAAATATTTTTATTCAACAATTTGTTTATAATTTCAGGCGTTAAGATAGACAAATATCAACCCCGTAGTGACGTTGAATGGGTGAAGATCAAAATTAACTAAATATTTAATAAAAATATAAGTAATTAAAACCAAAACTAATAACTTATTTGTTTCATTTCATAAAATATACCTGTTTAGGTGGTGGGAAATAAGAATAGTTATGCGTTCACACTTTCAATAAAATAAATATTTATTTTACGACATAAATATTTTATTGTTATTGAAATATTTATTAGTTACCTTGTTATTGGATTATACTTTACACCTATCCACATAAGTTAGAACAACGTTAGTGTTTAAAGAGAAAATGTGATGTTTAAAACAAAGAAATGTTTATACTTTTGATATGTATTTTATTCAAGTCGCTCATGCAGGAAACCCATGGATACTCAATAGAAGGTATTTGCGTCTTTCGATTCGTAAAATTAAATTAATTACAAATAATTTAACACGTGTAAACTTTTTTAGCTGATACAAATACGAAGTTATTGAATGAGAAAGTTGGGAAAATTATACACAAATATATAAAGCCTATCCAGCAATTAACAGGTACAATAATTACATAATATTTATTTGCATATTGTTTCTCACACGTCCTGAAGTAAATAAAATACATATACACAGCCATGGAAACATATGAGTATACTTACTTAATTCGACTACTTATGTATTATATTTGTGCGTGTATTATAAATTTTAATATTAAAAGTACTCTATATTGCATTAGATTTTTCTACCATTAAATACCGATATTGTAACAATATTTAACTAAAACCCTTTATTTAGTTAGTTGACCACGTGTATCATCGATTTTAAAGTTACTGTTTATTAATCGAACTAACTTTTTAATACCTAACCACCAGTAATAGTGTAAAGAAGGAACGTTGAAGGTATTTTTTTTCATCTAACTCCTGGTGACATGTCAGCTGTACCACGAAATGGGCTTATTACACTTTACTGAATTCAGTTTGACTGAAATCAGTCAAGTGTAAAATATGCATTCAGTATGGTTACTCTGCGATTTACAGCCTATAAACAAAAGCTTGTCTAGTTAATCGAATAAATCGTCGACTGAATTCAGCCTATAGTGAAATAAGTTCATATAGTCATTCATTGATTATAAACCTCTATGCCATTTGCAGCGGAGTTCCCCGAGCATGGCATAGAGATTCAGCTGGAGTTCAATGAGAACAATCCACCTGCGGCTGCGCCGGTACACCACCATATACCCGTGGCTGCAGCTCGGCACCAGAGAAGACTCAATTATGTTCATTTGAGGAAATCGCCCAAATCTATGCGTTAGTAGAAAGCCTTTGTTCTCAAAATACCAGATTCTTAAAATACCCGTGGCGGCAGCGAGTCACCAGATACGTAGATTTGGCTACGCGTTAGTTACTTATTTCAAACTAACTATTTACAATTCCAAATTTAAGAAACCCCCAGGTTACCATTTTGGAGATCCCTTTGCTTTTTTCTGGTCATTATCAGGTCCTCAAGATTCCAGACGAGGGAAGGGCACAACGATCCTAAACATTTGAATTCAAACTCGAACCACCTACTCTAAAATTTCAGAGATCCCATTTGACATCAAACGTACTCCAAGATCTTGGAAACTCTTGATCCAAATTCGATCAACTGTTGTGATGATACCACAGATAAACAGACATACGTATCAAACTTATAACACCCCTTCCTTTTGGTCGGGGGTAAAATGCCTGATGCTTCAAGGAGAGTTGGATTTTTTTACATTTTTTAATTTAAAGTTTTTTATGAATGAAAAAAGTAAATGCCTAGTTATAAGTAATGTAAAGAAGGTTAGGTATCTTAATTATATTAATTTGTTTTCTAGGGACAGCATATCCAGGGTATACCAGTCGACTTGAAGAACCTGGTAAGTATGATTATTTCAAATAGTTTATTGGCGCACATTACTGTAGTACTGCAACAATATTCTTATTTCCATATCATCGCATAATGTATTTGAAAATTAATATAGACGAGGAAAAGGGTTAAGGAAGGAGGATTGTAACCTGACAATTTGAACAAGTGAACCGGAGTGAAAGACGATGCCCTGCTCAGAAGAAGAGCAAAGGAAAGAAAGTAATTCCAAACGATGGTCGTAAATATCCTTTGGGATATGGCACACACATTAAGAAGTTGTTTAATAATACCTTGGTGCTTACATAAAATGACTAAAATTTGACTAACATACAGTCGTTTCTTTCCTATCCAGACATGTTTTGTTTAGCTCTTGAGTCACTAATTTATGGTAAAAGTGGCAGTTGTAAAGTTCTCAGATTTAAGAATCCAGAACCAGTCCAGCCTGAGCCAGCCCGAATACTGAGGAAAGGCGGAGGTGCCGCGGAGTCGACGATACCACTAGTGACCCCAGGAGATGCTACAAAGGCTCCATCTTCTGGTAAGTCGAGGAAATCTACGAAAATATATATATACATAACTCTCACGTCCATAATTCCCGAGGGGGTAGATAGAGGAACCACCTTCAATCATAGGTAGTTCACACTTAGATCGCCGTAAGATTTGGTGGACAAACGTGATAGGTGGCGAGCCTTCCGACGTCTACTATTATGTACGAGTATAGGTACTGACGGGAAGAGCAGTTGAGGTGGTGATATTCTTTAAGGCCGACACCACATGGCACGAAGAAATATCAAACGGAAAAACTATTTGCCGGATTAGAATTAATTGATCAGTTGTGTAACCTGTAACAATTCTCTTCGAGATCCGCTTGCAAACATTGATATAAATCATAGATTATCTTAGGTAGTATGAGAAAAAGAAGAAAGAATTCCATTCTCTGTATTTGCCTCTTTCTTTCTATTTCTTTCTATTCTTCTTTTTGATGTTTCAATTAGAGTTGTGTTTTTATTATTTGTAAGGTAATTGTATATTATATTAATAATTAATATGATTTTCATAAATTTAGATGCAGCAAAAAGACCAGTGTACATGGAAGACCTGAAAGTGGCTTTGGAAGATTTTGAAAAGAGAATAGTTTCGTACACAGCTAAGCAAGATGCTAAAGGTAAGGAATTGTATAATATTTTATTTTTCGATCTTTTTGCGACCAAGTAGAGTTCATATTAAGGCCAATTAGTTTAAAAATAATTTAAGTGTTTGCAGTAATTTTTGTGCCCTTTAAAGAAATAAAAACTTCTAATATTGTCTACTACTTGTATTCAGCTTCTGTTATGAAATAATTTATATCAATAGTCTGGATAAGTGGTACACAGGTCGTTTGAATTAACGTTTATAGTGAAGCTCTAATGAGTATATGTCTAAAAACTAAACTAAAGTAAACTATTCATTTAGGTCAGAATGTAGCAGCAAATAATACCGGTAAGCGTCTATAATATTTTTTTAAATTTTAAATACTTACTTACTCGGTTGGCGCAGCATCCCGAAGTGGATTTTGGCTTCCGAAACTAAAGAGCGCCATAAATAAATAATATGATAAAAAGTATAATTAGTAAAATTGGTAATGTTGCCAATTTTAGCACGAAATTTACGGACCAAATGCGACGCGACGAGTAAATCTTAATAACCTTTTATTGACAGATCCGATCGTAGAAGAAGGCAAAAAACCGTTGCTGAAAAAGGACTTGTGGATGGCTTTAGGTAAAATATATTAAATTTTGTTGAAATTATTAATGCCATTTTAATAGAATAAGAAAACATGTTCTGATGACTTACAGGACTGAAATATGGAACTGGTAAGTATACAGTTGCAACTACCAATTATAATATAGAATAGAAGAACAGATCATCTATCGTTTGCGACAAAAAATCGAAACAATCAGACAACTACGAACAAACTGGCGGCTCTTCGCGTGTTGGTCCAATGTTGGAGTTGCAGAATAGATTCCATGTTTCGGCAGATCCCTTCTGCCTGGCAGGTTTTTTTTTCTAAAAACGTAAAAAGTTTCAAAGTTTTGTAATAATAATATTTTATCTTTATTACTATACTAACAAATTTACTTATAATTATGATTCTTATAAAAGTAATCGTAATAAATACTAAAGACTAATATGTATAAACTTAACCGTCTATAGAATGCAAAGGCAGTCACAAAAACCATCAACCTCCTCAACCTGAGTACAGTCCACCCCAGCCTGAGGAAAAGGCTCCAGAGCCTGCAGTACCACAGGATCCAGAGCAACCACCGACACAGTTTCCGAAGACTTTTAATAACAATAACAATAATATAGACCTTGTACATCAGTTACTCAAAAGAGGTAAACATTTTCAGATAATTTTGTTATATTTAAGTCTATCTGCAGATGCATGTATTTCAATCAAATTTTCTCTTTCAGGTGTACGCATACAGAAAAGTGTCCCAAAAGCATCTGAAACCAATTTACATTGGTTCCAAGTTAAAATACCAAAAAACTTTTAGTTACACTCAATAAACCATTCTTACTGTTATTTATTTTTTAAAGTACATATTTTAATTTGTTTATGTAGGAATTTATATGAACACATAAGACACAAAAGATCCCCGAGGGTTGAAGTGCCGCTGGGGTTATCCCATAAGATAAGTAGACAAAATACCAATCAAATAAACTACAATTTTATGTTTGTAAATAGATGTATATTAGGTTTTTTACATACGATAGAATTTGCAAATCTTTCTTACTACTCACTAGACTGATTGATTCATGCAGACCCGACCAAATGGTGACAAAATTCACTACAGGAAATATTGCCACAAATTATATTACGTATGAAAATTGGAACCCTCGACACCCCAAGTGAATTGTGAATTATGCAATTATCGAAACCGTTGCGGATTGTTAAATATCACTAAAATTAAAGAAAATTGAGAAACAAAAGCCGTTACCTACAAAAAACAATAATTATTTGTATATACTAAGCAAAGCCTAAATTATTAAGTTACATAACATAAAAGTCAAGGACGCTGTGACTAGAACACATTGCTTGTCGAAACACTGTCAGGGTGCTCACTAAATCAAACAAAGAACAAACAAGAGCAATCAATTACTGGCACAAGAACAATTATTTAAAATGCTACTTGACCTCAAGGTAGCACAAAAATGAACCAGAACGTTATTTATGGTGCTCGTTCGGAGATAATTCTATGTAATATTATTAACTCATCGGCCCATGCTGACGTTAAATGAGTGCGGTATTCATAGTTTCTGGAGAGAACTTATAATTTATTAACTAGTTGTTACAGCACACTTTGAGTCGTTCGATTATGCTTGTCTAAATGAATGAATGAATGAATGAATGAATGAATACTCTTTATTGCACAAAATTAGTGTGATACAATGCGTACAAAACGATTAATACAATTAAATGTCGCCAATACTGTATTTTGGAATATGTCATTTATGTTTTTTTTTATTATAAATAAAACTAACTACCCGAGTTGTGCCGTTTATACGATTGTCTCTACCGATAATAATAAATCTCGAAAGAAACAGAGATTCTCTGTTTTTTTCTTGTTTTATTTTTATTTTAGTACAAAATGGTTTAGGTAAATATTTAATCTTCTTGGATAGTTTCCACTCGACAGAATCTAAAAATAAAAAGATAACAAGAAAAAATCAGAGATTATCTGTTTTTTTGTTATTAATCCAAGAAGATTCAATATTAATACTTAAACCATTTTGTACTAAAATAAAAGTAAAATATCTTTTCGGATTTTTCCCACCACAATGTTTTGCAACGATCTACACTACAGTGTATATAGGACTGTTGGACGTACATTATAAGCTTGATTACATATAATGTGACCAATCAGCCCGAAACCTCACAACAGAACGTTCCCAATCGTATCCAATGATGACTCACGTCAGACCATATCCAATATTAAAAAAGTTAAGACGAAAGACTTAACCATAGACTATGGACAGGACCCGAGTTATGCAAGCCTGATGTATAGTCCGGTAAAACGTGGAGCAGTATGACCTCCCGGTCTCAGATCAGTATCTAATCTGTGGTAGGAGGCTCGGTGCCTCGGCGGCCGAATGGCAAGCATTGCAATTAAACTATTAACCAGAGGACATTCGCGAAGAATACTCGTACGTCCGAATTCAAAATTTATGTAGGTACACTTCTTAACTTCTTTGGTCTATGAGATCCTTGTTATATTTGAGAACAATAGTAAAAAATCGAATCCTTTGAATTGCTATTTTAGCTCTTTTCCTGCATGTCACAGCACCCGTAAATCTATCTTTAAAAAGTTATCCATTTCCTTGGATGCTTATTCAATATGTAGTTTGATAGCACATAGGTCACTACGAAAGTTATGAGATTTAATACCTTAGCTTTACAACTTTTCAAAATATTTACCGTCTCCATGCGCCGAAACCAATAATTAGAAATTGCCTCCCATCTTTCTCTTGGCACTTCTTCACAAACTGCATCCCTTGCTGGAATTAATTCAGCATTATTAGGGATATCGGCACTTAAACCTCGCTTGAAATTATAGAAAATCTCCGCCATATTGTTGGACTGTAAAATTAAAAATAACTGAGGGTAGATATGTTGATTTTGTCTACTGTGAAATGTTACTAAAGAGTAATGCTCGAACGGGTAACAATATAATTTATGTACAGAGTAATAAATGTATGAAACTCAAAACTTTCGTAGTGACCACATTTCAAATTTTTAATTTTTTATGTACATTTTTATGTCATTTTTTACGGTAAATTCCATCGCTTCATAAGGTGCTGTAGCTGAAACGAAAGAAGCGGCCTACTACTTGCAAATATTGAGACAATTCTTATAAAACAACAACAAGGCTGTATCATTGAAAAATTAAAATATGTGAATAGTCAATAGAACTTCAGTTAGCCATTTCATAAGAGCATCTTCACACGAGGAAAATGTCACTGGCTTGATGGGATGTAAACCATGCAGCATAAGTGCAGCCATCATAAGACGTTGTTACTCATGTTGTTGATCATCATAAAAAATGTAATGATATTATAAAGCTCGACCACAAGTGTCAATATTCATTACACTACAATTAAAATCTAATTTGAATAAACGGCATGTAAACTGTGTGGCAAAAAGAACAACCGACACTCAAACTGAAGACAGTAAAAAAGCGTGCATTTTAATCGGCCTCAACGTGAGGTCTCGTAATTTTATACTCGTTTATAAGCTAACGAGTTTACTCTAATTACAGTGTTAGTACACTCCAGTGTAGCATGACCTATCGCAATGCCAAAACAAAAGAAAATTCCAATCATTGCTGAGATCTATCAAACATATTATTATATATATTTAGGTATATCTACATTTAGACAATGCTATGTTTGCCTCTAAAACTAGACAGTTTTATATAACGAAGTACGGGTGTTGTCAATCTGACTTTACAAATAAAATCAGCGTTTGTTATTTTGACGTTGAACATTTTGCGTTTCTTTCATTTGGTCCTTCGAGCCGGATGACGATTTTTCTACTTTTCCCCGGAGAAATGTTGTCAATCTGACTTTAGAAATGAAATCGGCTTTTGTTATTTTGACGTTGAACATTTTGCGTTTCTTTCATTTGGTCCTTCGAGCCGGATGACGATTTTTCTACTTTTCCCCGGAGAAATGTTATCAGTCTGACTTTAGAAATGAAATCGGCTTTTGTTATTTCGACGTTGAACATTTTGCGTTTCTTTCATTTGGTCCTTCGAGCCGGATGACGATTTTTCTACTTTTCCCCGGAGAAATGTTATCAGTCTGACTTTAGAAATGAAATCGGCTTTTGTTATTTTGACGTTAAACATTTTGCGTTTCTTTCATTTGGTCCTTCGAGCCGGATGACGATTTTTCTACTTTTCCCCGGAGAAATGTTATCAGTCTGACTTTAGAAATGAAATCGGCTTTTGTTATTTTGACGTTAAACATTTTGCGTTTCTTTCATTTGGTCCTTCGAGCCGGATGACGATTTTTCTACTTTTCCCGGAGAAATGTTGTCAATCTGACTTTACAAATAAAATCAGCTTTTGTTATTTTGTCGTTGTACGTTTTGCGTTTCTTTCAACGGGATTATAAATATACACCAAAGACAAGTAAGTTTATTCAGTTACTAACAATTTGTAAATTTTAATATCAATCAAACTATTATCTTATACATTTACATTTATTTGTTCGCAAACAAATATACATTTGTGTCGGAAATTTATCTTTATATTTATATTGCATTGTCTAAATGTAGAGATAATTGTGATTGTTTGTTTATCTCTTAAAACACGAAAACTACTGAAGAGTTTTATATCCACTTCACAATAATTAATTTTTTAATTGAACTCTCAAAAATTATTTTAGGAACGGGGCAAGAGAAATTGTGCATAATATAATATTACCTAGTGAAACGAAGAAGGAAGAAACACTATAACGCGAGTTAAACTTCATTTTGAACCTACATTTATTAAAAGGTATTGAACAAATAACGCACCCAAGCGTCTAATAAAAGAATTAGGATGTTCAGATGTATCAGTTAACGCAGGGGTTCCCAAAGTGTGCGCCGCGGCGCCCCGGGGCGCCGTGGAGAGTTAACAGGGGCGACGCGGAAGACTCCTCTTTTCTCTCCTCTGAAAAATCAAATTACTTACATGCAAAATGGAAAGATATTTATTTATAAGCAAGTCAACAGTTCAAGTTAAAATGATCGAGTATTTTTGTCTGTTACTGTATTTTCATATTTTTCTGTCAATTTTAATATATTCTTGTGTGTTAATTTCATATGTTAGCCTCACATTGTTAGGTTTAACTAAAAAGTTATTTTCATAACATTTTACACATATACTCGTATGCGTTTGCGTGAAACGTCGAATGCCAGTAGAGGAAGCAAGATAAGCGTGCCAAGACAGAGATTCGTGGCGCTCTATTTTCTCTCCTACCCCACAAGGGACATGGCGTGAAGGTATGTATGTATATTGTATGTATGAGTATGTACCTATACACATTTTGACTAGAGCGCTGGGACAAAATACTAAACCTGTAAGTGCGCCGCGAACTGAAAAACTTTGGGAATCCCTGAGTTAATGTATTATTTAAAATAATAGCCTTGGCATTCATTTTGGCACAGACACAAAGGTCTTAGCAATCAGAAATGTAGAAAAAGTAGTGATTAATCTGTTGATAATTGAGCGGCTAATTTAAATGTCTGGTACAATACTTGTAGAATTAGATATGAATAAAGTTGATAGATGCCAGTATTATAGTTATAAAAAAAAGGTTGGAGGTCCTCCTAAAAAGTTGACTATATTTTTTATTAGTATTATCATTTTTAGGGATCCCTATTGCTTGAAATCGGAACTCTATTGCTATCGCTCCGTCGTCCATCCGTCTGTCACGCTCTATAGCTCATAAAGAAAGAAAGAAGAAAGAAAGAAGAAAGAAAGAAAAAACACTTTTTTGCAACAAAAATAATAATACATATATAGTTCACTCCATAATACAATTGGCAATAGGCACCTGGCTAAAAAGCGGAAAAGATACAGACTTCAAAATATTCACTTGACCCAAATCCGAATAGCTTAAAATTTGTAGATTTTTTTGTATTAGGGGTTGCAGGCCGTCATCTTTCTATTACCTATGATAGGTATAACTTTTCCATTGTATTGCTCGCGGATTTTAAAGTTGGTAACTATAGTTACAGTAAAAATGCCTACATAACATTTCCTACATACAATAATCCACTCTATTTTTGATATTAACATTCAGGAACAAGATAATTTTGGTGTCACACAAATCCATAGACAAGAGCAATGAATAATCCGCGTTAGAATTAGCATTCCTAAAAAGGTAAGCGCATACTTTATAGTGGGCCCGGACTTCAGGAATAGACCGGCGCGTAAATCAGATTGCATGGACACTACACCGTTTTGAACTGTTCGCCGTATCGGTGGATGCCAGTTACTGTACTTTGAATTATACTAGAGTTAGAATAAGATTTATTCGATCAAATTCCATAAATCGGCATTGTAGTAATTAAGAGAGTCTTAGGGATAGACTTCAGAAGTAAAAATAGCCTGATTGCTGCTATTCCAACTCACTGTTTGGATATATTTAAATTTTAGAATAAATTGCTAATGTTGTAAAATTTATTTTTGTTTAGTCATTTTTCAAGTTACAATAAGTAACGACGCCACCGATGCTCTCTAATAAAAATATACTTAATAGCGTGAAATAAAGTTACGATACCTTACACCGAATTTAGTATCCACACAATAGGTCTAGGTCTACCTAGCTGAAATTAAATTTCCATATTTTTTTAAAATTAGTTTCATCTTTAGTTTAAATTTTCTTCTTAGTCTAAGTTTAGTTTTTGTTTTAGTATTAATATAGATTTATTATAATTAATAAACATATATATTGTAAAAATAAAATCATAACTAACTGAATGCGACACAGGTTCTAACTAGCCATACTTAACGGGAACGCCACAAGTGTCGACCAGCGCCCCGGAGCGAAGAACCATAACATGACGGTAATATCGGGAGCCACGGCGACCCCTGACATTTCCACACAGGGCCTGATGGTCTCGACTTTCACCATAAACGGCCAATTTACGGATGTCTTACTGGCCAGTGTCTTAAGCTAACTGTCTCAATTAGTGCCCGCATAGATGACCCCGCAATTTTGTCGGGTACAATAAGGCTAGGGGGGGTCGAAACCCCCCTTTGTATAACAATGTGAGAATAGATTGTGATCGACATTGTTTCTGAAGGATTTATTACATTAGTTAATACTTGCGGTTGTTGGTACTTGGTGAAACTTGTAGTACATGATTAGACTCAAATAATATACTGTTTTATGGTATTTTCATTGTATTTTATTAATTACGACCGGTTTCGTTTACACATACCTGAATACCTCAAAATGTGTAAACGAAACCGGTCGTAATTAATAAAATACAATAAAAATACCGTGAAACAGTATATTATTTAAGTCTAATCATTATTACATTAGGTTAGTGCCCATCAGTGGGGCATTGAAGGCTTTGTAGAATGAGTAACTCTAGCTTATCGGTGAAATGAAAGAATGAAATGTTTTGCAATCATTTTTTCCTCAAATTTTAATTAATCGCCTATTTAAAACCAAAATCAAAGATCTTGAAACTTAGCGTCATACTGGAATTTAACACTATACAGGACACGTAACTAGAACCTGAATTTGATCCTTTAGATTCGACCCCCTTTGATACTCTAGTCTAAATACGGCCCTGCAGGTAACACTGCGTGATTGCCAGTGTTTTTAGGTTAAGTGCAATAGGTCCATGTAAAGTGTTATTGCTGTCAGGGAAAATGTAACGTCCTGCGTGTATGTCAATGTTGGTACATTAGATTTAATGTCTGTAATGTACTGTACTTAGTGTCGATGGATGTAACAGAAAATCGACAAGCTAATTCTGCTCTTTATAGGCTCTACATATCTATGTAGAGCCTATAAAGAGCAGAATTAGCTGTACTTAGTGTCGATGGATGTAACAGAAAATCGACAAGCTAATTCTGCTCTTTATAGGCTCTACATAGATATGTAGAGCCTATAAAGAGCAGAATTAGCTTGTCGATTTTCTGTTACATCCATCGACACTAAGTACAGTACATTACAGACATTAAATCTAATGTACCAAACATGTGGTACCTAGACTAGATGTCTAGGTACCACTATTGTAGGCTGCTGCATCAAAAGTAGGGACGTCTATTTGACCAAGAATATAAAAAAAAACCTCGCAATATTGCGGAATTGAGTGGTACTATTTTTTCGTACCGAACTCCATAACACAAATTACAAAAATACCAATGGCGCTCTCTTGACATAACTTTAGGCTATGTCCCCTTATGGGGTAGGCAGAGAGATTGGAGCACCACGAATATCTATCTTGGCATGCCTCTCTTGCTTCGTCTACAGTTATTAATCGTTTAACTTATGCTCGCCGTTGGGGTATGTACTGAATAAATGACTTTATCTTTAAGATAAAATAATACATTAATATTATTTAATATTCATTTTTGAAAAATCCATTTTGGTAATCAAAGTACAGGGTGGGCCATGAATTAGTTAACAATTGAAAAAATCATATAAAGAAAACCATTTGACATATTTTTAAAATTGTTTATTTACAAGAAAGTTAGTTATTTGGAATTTATTTTTTAAAAATAACATCATCTAAATGACCACCGTTTCGATTTTTGCACTCTTCTAAGCGAACACCGAAATTTTCGAATACTCGTCGACAAAGAGACCGCGAGATCGCTGACATTTCTTCACTAATTTTTTCCTTTAGTTCACGTAGTGTTTTTGGTTTATGGGTGTAAACACGACTCTTCAAATAACCCCATAAAAAGAAGTCTGCTGGCGTTAAATCTGGACTCCTGGGTGGCCATGGGATGTCGCCTCGTCTGGAAATCAGCTTTTCCGGAAACATTTCTTTTACTACCGGCAGGGACTCGTTGGATGTGTGACAAGTGGCTCCATCTTGCTGAAACCATGTGTTACGGTTGTAGCCAGCAAATTCCAGTAGCTTCGGTGCCAGGAACTCCCGTAACATTTTCACATACTCAGCAGAATTCACAGTAACCGAACGGCCGCGAGAATCTTCGAAAAAGTAGGGCCCAATAATTCCTTTTGCTGAAATTGCAGCCCATACCGTTACCTTGGGAGAATGAAGTGGCCTCGCGTGTTTAGATTTGGGATTTTCGCTGCTCCAATACCTGCAATTCTGTTTGTTTACGTGTCCGTTGAGGTGGAAATGGGCTTCGTCGGAAAATAAGAGGTTATCAAAATTATTGAATCGATCTAACATTGTTTCGGCATACGACTTGCGCAAATTTAAATCATTAGGTTTTAATTCCTGCACTAACTGGATCTTATATGGATGTAATTTCATGTCTAATTTCAAAATACGGCGCAATGATGTTCGGGATAGTCCTAATTCAGCCGAACGTTTGCGCGTCGATAAATTTGGATCACGTCGAACTGATGCGGAAACTCGCTGCACGTTCTCTTCGCTCCGAGAAGTCCGTGGGCCGCCGGTTTGCTTCACGTTTAGTGTAGATCCCGTCTCTTCGAACTTCTTAACCCATTTCTTTATTAATGGAGCACTCGGACACTGATTTAAATCGTGTAAGTCGTATTCAACGCGAAATAAGCGTCTCACTGTAATGAGCGAACTGTTGTTTAAATAAAATTGTTTCACACAATAAGCGCGCTGCGGCCCCGTGAAGCGATACATTGCGACTAAATTTCCGAGAAGCGAGCTAGTGGTAACGCCCCTCCCCGCTCCCCGCGCGGCTTGTATTAGCGCGGGGTGTTAGGTTTAAATGTTAACGAATTCTTGGCCCACCCTGTATTCATACAAAAACTATAACCACCACTAAGTATCTCAACAGATACGAGTAAGACATAGCCGATTTAGAGTATAAAGTAGGTAAATAAGTATATACGTTTTCCAAGAATAAGCTGGCAATAAAGTGCAAGTACCAAGAATGCGCAGGCGGCGTGCATTTGCGCGGATGTATAGCGCAAGCGTGCCGGTGCGGTGGCGGCCGCGCCCATTCGCCGCACGCGCAGCGACGATGTAGCCTGATCTATTTTTGTCATACCTAACTTTTTTCTTTTAAATGTAATAGGTACTCGTACGTTAATTTTTAGGAAAATTTTATAAACTTCTGCTATATCATTGCTAGAAATTAGTGTTTTAAGACAAAATAGGCGTGTCATCTATGTAATCGAAGGTTTTAGAACTTAACTAGCTTATCCTATGTCATTGTGATCACGAATATTTAAGGAATATGTTTACCGAGAAAGTACCGTAAGCTGTATAGTGATGAAATTATGGAGCTTCTCCATAACTTTATCTTTTGCCATAAAAGCTGAATAGCCTGACTCCACCGACCAGAGACTTTTATTACAGTGGTTTACTCAAATTTCTGCCTGTTAGCCCAAGATCTAGATTTATCTCGTCTCTTTTGACCCTTTTCCACCAAAACCTGACTACACCCCAGTTTATTTATAGTTTAGTCATAACAAAGAACTGACTGACTGAAAGCAGAGGCGTGGTCGAAAACAGCGTGTAGTCGCAGTCGCAGTAAGATAGATACAGGCTGATAACGTAACCTCCGCTCTCCGCGCGACCTCGCTCCCGGCCCGATATTAAATAAAAGATCACAGATTTTACTCCATTGTTTCCTTCTTCCTAGGTTTAATAAGTTTTATAACATCAGCATTTCTAAGCTTTAGACGCAAGATGTTTGAAATTAAGGGGTGAAATCTCTATAAATTAATTTCTGTATCATCCAAAGCAAGAATTGAAAGGAAATATAAGTATTAGGCTTAAGGCTTTTGAATGGATCGTCCTGGATCTGACGTGGCACTGAAATATCAGTAAGTACTAATAGAATAATTGAAATTCTAGTTCTGCATCAGTGTGGTTTATTCTTTCTTCAATAAAACGTAAAATTTGTTGTATTTTTAGACCATTTTCTCAGCAATCGAAAAAATATCCAGACTGCCTCAAGTAATTGCGATTAACTTACCATTTCCATATATATTTTAAACAAACAAGTTTTAATACTAAGTGCATTCAAACACAACGCTATAGCTATATCTATATATATGGCTATAGGTACCATGTAGTTGGCCAGTGAAATGTAGTGAAAGAGTTCTTGTATGCAGTGCTATACAACAAAGATAAATTTACATATAAAAATCGAAAACTATTATTTAATATTTCATTAAAACACTATTTTCACACGACGATGACGAATGAACCTCTTTATGTCTGTCTAATGCCCTACTTTAGGTCAATTTGCCGACAGGTGACGCTGTACGTTTATACCTGGCGGCATCGTTTGGTGACCTCTGTTTTATATAGCATTTATAAAGATTTTTAATAAATTGTACTCTTCGAAAGTTCATGGCTTTCTATTCTTTTTGATATAGGCGCCCTCTGCGCAACCATAGTGGTCCTTCGAGCCGGATATGAACCAGCTAAACCAACCAAATTGATTGTGATTTCTTAATGAACAAATTACGAAATGGGAGTAGAAAAATAAATAAATGCATTACTAAATCAAGCAAAGCGAAACCCTTCACGGAAATTCGTAAACAAAACGAAATCGACGGGCTATACCTTGGATGAAGAAAAAAATGTAAAGGCACAATCTGTTATTTTTATCTAAGCCAATAAAAAGACCGAGACGCAGTAACCATTGTAGCCTGCTGTACCATTATTTGACAGCTCAACCGTTCTGGATCGGTCATTACAAAATAATAGTGGCAGTTTATCTTTTAAAAATCGGATCAAGTTGTTTTATAGAAACAAAGAGCCGGATTTGATTTGTTACAATGCAGAATACAGAGATATAACTATGTAGTTACGGACTAACTACGTCGTCGTCATTATAAAGGAACTATTTTACTATAACATTTAACAAATTTAATATTTTAATATGGAGATGCATAGCCGTGCAAAAGCTGATAATTTCGAACTCGTGACTTTTACTTTTCTGGAACTAGGGTCGATAATAATTTCCCAATTTGTTGGCAATAATGCGGAACAACACAATACATGCAACTGTAATCTATACCAATATTATAAAGAGGAAAGGTTTGATTTTTTGTTTGTTTGTTTGAATTGAATAGGCTCCGAAACTACTGAACAGATTTGAATAATTCTTTCACTGTTGGAAAGCTACATTTTTTCTGAGTGACATAGGCTATATTTCATTTTCAAAAAAAATGGGGATCCTTACTTAAATTACGATAAAGTGTAAAAAAATATCAAAAAACTTCCTTACATCGCGTACGCTGCGAAAACTATTGATGATAGAACAAAATGATATATAACATTTTTTTAGAACACACCATTATCAACAAAAAAATCAGCGGCAGCGTGTCTCTAACTATTATAGTCATGTCACAATAAGAAATTAAAATACCACCGCTACAAAAAGCTCTTTATTTGTACCTTATCAAAATAAATGACTTATTATTTAAGACTGCTTCAATACCTTTATATTACTTTTTGAATTATTATTAAAATTAACAAATCTAAATGTAATGTTTAATGCCCGTGCGAAGCCGGGACGGGCCGCTAGTGAATAATAAAGTAATGTGTCTTCATTTAGAGAACTTAAACGTTGAATCTAATGTTATAGAACCTATTTGGGCTGTTTTGGCTTACTATTTTTATAATTTATTTATATATAAACATTAATAATAATTAAATCAATTAGGCCTATTTTCTATCTAGTAAAAGTAAATGTATTAAACATATAACTTATTAATTTTTTTAGCGTTATAGACTGCTGACCTTGGGTGTTAAAATTAACTCAATGGTTGCATATTGAAATATCTAATTAAAATTGTTTTAGGGGGCGTCCATTAATTACGTGAGGTGTTCAAGG
The DNA here is from genome assembly GCA_947369225.1 of Hofmannophila pseudospretella. Classification (NCBI taxonomy): domain Eukaryota; kingdom Metazoa; phylum Arthropoda; class Insecta; order Lepidoptera; family Oecophoridae; genus Hofmannophila; species Hofmannophila pseudospretella. Next base: position 8,229,232 of record OX376326.1, read on the forward strand.
GGGGGAGGGGGTCAAGCTAAATCTTACTCAATCTCACCTTGGGGGGGGGGGGGGGGGGGGGGGGAATATCACGTTTCATTTATTTATTTTGCCATAAATCGCGTGTACTTACATTGTGGGTCTTATAAACATATACGTTTCAACACGATTTTACCCAATGGGTGTAGCAAATATAGATATAATATGGATTAATAAAATTGAATTTAAATTAAGTTATTATATCAAAACTAAATATACCTAATGAATATAAAATTAAATTATGTATACAAATTAAATAAATCGCAATAATTTCTATTTATAAAACCAAATGTCAAATCATATTATTAATTACCATATTGTCAATTTTATCATAATGTCAATCATATTGTAAATTAAAATTTAACACACACCACACAGAACAAAATGTCATACAAAATGATACATTTAATAAAAAAAAATTACAGTGAGAATATATTATAATGCCAATTCAGTTGTCAAAACAGTGCCCAGTAATAGAATGTCATGCTTGTAGGAATTCATTTAAATCATATGGACACTTTTGTATTAAATACTTTTTTAGTTCTCTCAAGAATTTATTATATGTAAGGTTTTTGATGTCAGATGGTAAGTTATTGTAGACCCTGACAGCATTATATTTAACACTACGCTGAAAAGTGGTTGTTCTGCATTTAGGCAGAAGCAATTTCGGCTCGTGTATCGCGTTCAAGCGATCGCTTTTAAAGTCAGGCCTGTTCGGAAACTAATTTTTTTTAAGCAAAAAACGGTGTATAATGGCGTGAAAGTGAAATCAAATTAAAGTATTACATTTCTCTAGAATAAAAATTAATTAAATAAAGATAATAGAATAAATTGTGTTCTTGTTTTTTTAATTTTTTTTTTAATCCAACGCGGTCATAATCAAAACACAAATTTAAAAAAATCTCACGTGAGATTAGGAGGGGGGGAGGGAGTTGAGGAAAATCTCACAAAATCTCGGGGGGGGGGGGGGGGGGGGGGGGGGGGGGGGGTTACAAAATCCTAAAAAATGTCTCACGTAATTAATGGACGCCCCCTAAGTATGTCTCAAATGTGTCTCTTTAATAAATTCGAGTGAAAGATCGTTGAGGTTGCTTAATTTTACTCTACCTTAATCAAGGGACAAAATGTGAAACAAATATGTTTGAAATTTTGACGTCGGGTTCAGTTTAACCCAAATCAAACGACGTTTTGCCAACACTAATAATAGGGTAGTTTCCAAGTATTAAATATGACATTCATTTCTCAAAAGCTATAGGCAATCAAAAATCAGAACGGTAGAAATAAACTGCAATAAGTGTTATGACCTCAGTATTCCCTAGCGCCATACAAGCAGGTCCAGCTTTAACCATTAATATCTCTTATGTCAGTTGAGATATCGAAAAACTAATTTTAGATCCTTCTTTAGGATGTCCATGTAAGTTGAAAAAAAAATTAGGTTAATACCGTACTAGATCATTTGTATGACAAAGTTTAAATATTTCGCGAGACATGAGCTTTTTCTCGAGTTTCATTCACACTTGTGTAAGTAAGTTACTAATTTTACTTAAAATTCACTGTATGAAAAATATTGTAATTAAGATAGTTTATGATCAGATGGGATGAGGGGAACAAAATGGGATGTTATATATTACGGAACAACTAATCCCTATATCTAAAAATACTCGTATACACTCTTCTACATGTGACAACCCTTACTGATTAAACATGTAATGATATAAATCAGCCTTGCGTAATTGCAAAATGACAAAAACTGAGTTGATAATGCAAAATTAATAATTTCGTTTCAGCCCTCGGTAAATGCTTGCTTATCGTATGGTTAGTGGCCAACCTATTTGTCAGAGTTGTTCAGGCCGCCCGTAGGCCTCTGACATGGCTTGAATTAAATTTATTAAATTAAATTATAGTGATAAAGTCGCGAATTGTGAGGTCAAAAATTGTACCCATGCATTTGTGTAATGACTTCAGTAGAAAAATTGTTCTAATTTAATTAATTGCCTAATTAATTGATTGATTTGACAGAAGATCAAAGTGAGGCAGTCTCATTTTTATTGCTTTTGCAAAAGAACAAATTATGACGAAAATCACCAAATATCTGACATTTGTTAACGAATTCGGCATAGAAACTCCAGATACCTTGTTTATTTTGCAAAATAGATTTAAAAACATACTGATAAAATCTGACAAGTAAAGTGCGATGCGAGAATTAGATTGCAGTAAAGTGTAATGTCAGTTTTGGAGGCACTTGCGCACGTGCCAAGCGACGACCCGGCGCAAGCGCACATTTTGGGGTGCGCCTGAGTAGCTTTATGTTACAAGATTATTTGTTTAAATAAAATTATTTATTATCGAAACACACATCACACGCATTTAAAATATAGACAAATAAATCAAAGCAACCTTTGAAATTTGAAATGTTTGAAAACAAATGTGATTTTTTTATATTACCACTAAACGCACATTTGATATCAATCTTGCCTGATGGTAAGCGACGATGAGGTCGACGATGGAGCATGCGGGTTTAGTAAATGATTTCTTCTTCGACAAATTAATCTTTCACGAGTAGAGTCGCTCAAAATGACTTTATAATACTGAATTATGTATATCTATACTATAGTTCCTCAATTAACCATATTTGTCAAAAACGGCAAAGACTTGTTCCCCCAACTGTACAACAGTACTCTTCAATCGTAGGTAGGTACAGCCACGATCGTAAGATTGTTTATCTGCCTCTCGTTTTCACTGTTAGTGAGCGGCCGACATCTGAAGGTTAGAGCAAAATTAAAAGTGTTTTATAGTATCTGATTACAGAGGCTTAATACGATTTGGGCTAGGCGTCCGAGTGATATGGCTTCCGGACCGTTGGATCTAATAAAAACATCGATATAGACTCCTTCGGGTATGTGTGTAGGCAATGACACAAGGCAACGACAATTTCAGTAGGTATATAGTATAGGCTAAAATATATATATAAAGACTGGTTTAAAAGATCAATAATAACTCTGAATTATAAATTTAAGAAACCCCTGACCACTGTGCAGATCTCCTTACATCCTAACATGTTACTGTTCCAGATATCCCATCTGACATAAAAAAGACTCCAAAATATATAAACTACTGATCTATTTTTTATCAGATATGGTAAGAACATCGGATCATCGATTATTGAGTTATGATTACTGACCACAGATAAACAGATATACTTACGTATAAAACCTTCATTTTGGTCGGGGGTTAAAATAGCAAGATTTCTCAACAGATATGTAAAAAAACATTGAAATATGTTGTGAAATATTCCCATTGCAGCTGGATTTGAACTTGCGAACTTTTCATGGCACTAGAGCTAAACCAACGAGCTATCGCTATTCATCCAGCTGCTGAGAATTGTCTAAGCCACTCGAAGAAGATTAAAAACTGATCAAACCATTGTCCTTTCTCGAGATTTTAGGGGTGAAACTTCAGCCGGTCACCTACGGAAAACTCAAAAATACACGGGCAAAGGATTGATTCCCATCCCGAGAGTGGTCTTTTTATCCTTAAATGAACCCATGCCAAGCTGGACCGGCCAGCTAGTATTGTATAAGTCCTAGCACAGCAGTTCACAGCATCCAATAAGGACTGTATAGGTAAGACGCTCTACAGTTGCTATTATCAATTATGCCACTTCAGGTACCCACCAATCATGTTGTAATAGAAGCTAATAGGCACCTATTAATGAAATTGAAAAATCCGGAAATTTTATTAACCTATACCAAAAAAAATAAGATTAAGCCACAATCATTGATGCAAGAAAAACATCTGCAACTCTCGTTATTGGTAAATTGAGCTGAGCCTACTGTAACGAATTCAATAGAATCGCAAAAAACAGTCGGTCGTGCGTACCGGCAGCTTCACAATCGATAATAGGATAGGTTTCGCGATTGATTCGTTTCACTGTTAGGTCATCTGCTTACAGGTTCCTAAAAATCATAGAAGCCCAATAATATTACAAATCTGAAAGATTCATTCTTAGGTATCATAAAGCACCTTTATTTGCATAGATGTTTGTCAATAGGTGACACTAAAATGACTTATCTAATTGTGATAAACACAGGCGCTTTAGAACCTGGAAAAGGATGTATGATTAAAATGCTTTTTACTGTATTTTGTCTCAACGGGAAAATCAAATATCTGTGTAGGTATTTAAAGAAAATTGTAGAGTAGAATAGAATAGAATTGACTTAGACTTTACTGAACAGAAACGTAGTAGGTACCTATACCTTCCTCATGACATAAAAGATAACATGTTGTAAGAATACTGTATAAGAAGTATGTTGCTTTCACAAGTTTCATGTTATCTAGTATTATGAGCATTTTAATGGTTTGGAGTAATTAGGAATAAATATGAAAATTGTTAGTAACCTTTTTACATATATCTCATAAATCACCTAAACCCGGTGCTGTTTTTCGATCTATGAAACTAGCACTCTTAAGTACATAATCTTTTCACCAGTAAAATCAAATTTGTAGGTAAGTTATTATATGCAAACCTAGTTAAATTTCTTATGTCAACAAGCTGCATAAGAAATTAGAGCTTGCGTAGTATTACGCTACAGCTATTGGTAATAATAACCGTGGTTACACTTTCATTATACCTAAGTAATAATTTCAGGCTCAATTTTGATAATGACTTGCCTCGGCCGTCTATGGATATAATGCCGAACGCTGAAAAAACTGTTTATGCAACACAATTTACATACACCAAAGTGCAGCTTTTTGCGAAAGTTTCTACATCATTCAATCTACAAGAATAGAATGATGAAAAAAATTATGCGTAACAAAAGTTACGGCAGTAGAGTTTCTTAGAAAACTCAATCGCGCGAGACTTGGCGACATTACGAAAAAATCAATTATGTTCGATCCAAGGAATATCTGCGCCTCTCACTCACTAGAACCGGGGCCTATTCTGTACTCGTTGTTTTATTGGAATATTTCGATTGCCTTCGTACTTGTATATATGCAAGATTGAATACTGCGTATAGGCAATAGAAGTAGCGTAAGATTTCATACGAACTGACTTTGACTTTCATTTGAAGTTTTTTATGCTGTTTTTTGTCTACAGTGATAAGGAGGTAGAAGAGTAGATATTGTAGTCTAAAGCAGTGACGTGCTTTTACTAATAGGTAGATAGAATCGAAATCCATAATACTTACATTTATTTACAGAATAATGTTTGTTTATCTACAAGCAAAATTGGAGTGCAAAGAAAGCTCAGTTTTCTGAAATATATATACCGTGAGTTGCAAGAAACGTCCTTAATTTTAAGACTTCCTTAAATCTCGGGTCAACTCTATCTAGAGCTAGGGCTTACAAAGGGATACATGTATTTTCGCCTAGTTGCGAGCACGGTCCGAAAGTGATCGTGCAGGTTAAGCGACGTTGGCGCGGTCGGTACCTGGATGGGTGACCGCTAGTGGCATATTTCATCTGAGCTCCTCCGTGCCCCGGAAAGCACGTTAAGCAGTCGGTCCCGGTTGTTGTCGTTCGACAGCAGCCGTTAAGCCATGTTAGAGGCCTACGAGCGGCCTGAACAACTCTGACAAATAGGTTGGCCACTAACCATACGATAAGCAAGCCAACAATTAGCAAATTTCTTGCTACTGACGGATATAAGCCTCCATAAAGTAAATTCCACAGAAAAACACAATTATCAATAAGCATGTTATTATTATTAATTGTTATTATGTCTTTGTTAATAATGAATAATTGTTCTGTAGCTCCTCAAGGAGTTTGTGTATTTGTTTTTTGTCTGCGTGTATACCTTAGTATATGTTGCATATTACATTAGTATATAACACCTGAGTATACTTTGACGTGTAATGAACATTATCAATAAAATATCTATATGTCTTTTGTTATAATTGTTATCATTCTATTTAATAATAACACATATCGTCTATGATTGTAAATTTTCCAGATTACAAATAATTTCAAAATCTTAAATGACTTCCTCATTGACGGATATGGAGACACGTCTAAACGAACAGTGACAGCGTGTGTCGACAGTGGACAGAATATGAAAGTATAATTTGTATAATCGCTGGGGCATGACGGACTACAATGAAATTCATCACGGCGACTAAAATCTCTCTCGTTATTGTCAAGTTGGATAGATTGGACACTCGTAACGTTAACGTGTTTTTAAGGAATTGACGTGCTGTAGGTACGGTATGACAATAGAATAGTAAAAACCATGATGATATTAACCCATTACTTATAGGCTAGCGATGCCGTTTGGAATCACTATTTTCGTGTTTTGAGCCCCCTGTTAGAGTTAGATTTTTTCTGATTGGCTCTAGGTGGGCGAGATAGACGTGTCATACACCGAAATAATTAAAAAAATATTTTTTAACATAGCTTTTGTGTAAATGGTTCGCAAATTTAGCGCATCAAAAAAGTTTGCAAATTTTATTTAATCGTTTTGGTAGAACTCCAATCTTTTTTTTATTTGTCATTATGTATCACATATGCGTATTTTATTCAATTAATTTATTATGATCCTTTGCAATAGTATTACTAGTAACACATAAAGCGTGCCCGGGAGTACACAAAATAATGACCCCGAACCCCACTCTCCTCGCCCAATTCCCCCCTCTCGAACTGTGTCCCTAGAAATAAAGACACTAAGATACTTCAGTACCTGCTTCAGAATACCACTTACCAGCATACCACAAAATCCGCTCCTCTTTACGCATCCCCTTCACCCCTAGTCTAGGTAGGTAATAATATTGTAAAAATACCAAATAAAGATAAAATAATTAGAAAGCTAGTGGAAATAAAAATGTTTTTCACATTTTTAATACACAAATTATCATAATAACACTGCTCGAAGCACTTGTACGTATGGTAGTTGTCCAGGAACTAGATTCTCAATTGCCCCAAAATCTGTTTTATCCAATTTGATGAAGATTGAGGCGACTGGTATCCCCTCAAGCCATCAGCTAATTGTCTAATGGCGAAACCCCTTCTCGCGTCATAAAATGAGTGGTGAGAATGCTGGAAAAATGACTAACCTAACCAACTATTGGGTTAGTAAGCGACTCTTATAACTCTTACAAAGACGTACGAAGTGCATTCTAGCTATTTGGAAGAAAAGTAGTGTAATCTTTATAGTTGTAAGTATAATTATAATCAAACATCAGAAATAGATGTTCCAAGAAAAGAAAAATATTTAAATTATGAAAAACTGTCTAGTATCACCGAAATCAGTCCTTCTTAGGAAAATAACGGGAAACAGTTAAGCAAGTATAATAGAAAACAGTTTCAAAACGAAACGCAGCCTTATAAGCAGCTTAGTATAGCGTGTCCCATACAATAAAGTGGAGCACAATGAGAGCGAATGTATTATTCAAGCGCGTTATCTGCGCGCGCACGAGCCACACAAATTGTGCGCCCGCGCCTAGATTCGCATCGGGGAGATAGCCAGTGCGCGAGACACGATGTTGCCAACATGGTAACAAAGAATGGGCTTTGCAGGTGTGGTCGTCATTTTTTTTATTTACGACTAAACCCGCGTTTGAACTCAATCTCACCTGGTGGTAAGTAACGATGAGGTCGAAGATGGAGCACACGGGCTTAGTAAATGATGGCTGTTCTATAAACACTGCCGAAACATATCAACGTCGAAGCAAATATATATTTGACGACAGACTATAGGTACCTACATACGTAGAAGGGTGGTCGCTAGCCAGGCGGTCCTTCCACCAGCAAGTTATTCGACCAGTAGCTGTAGTACTCCTAAAGGAATTTGAGTGGAGGGAAGAGAGGAATTAGGTTTATGTAACACCTCGATAATTTGTATTTTTTCTTGATTGAAAAAAGCGAAAATTGTCACTGTACCTATATGGCAAAAACGATTTTAATTTGTCTGATTTTTTCTGAATTATTTTCATTTTCCCTTACAGGTGTTACATAAAGTAGGTTTCATATGTACCACGTACACCAAAACCATTTGTCGCTTATCGTGTTTCATAAATCTCGCATACATAAGGTACTCGTACTGTTGTCGCATATTCATTAATCAATTAAAACACTGGTAATTGTATTGCTAATCTACGTATACACCCTCATATAAAAGCACCCATACTCGTCTTAGTATAATTATATCGCAACATTGTAAGTGTCAATGAAGTCAATGAAGTAGGGCCTTCTGAATCGATATCGTTTTTTTTTCTTTCATTAAATTGACATAATGTTCTGGGAATGAACGACAAAAACAAGCTTTGTCAATATTAGGAAGTAATTAAGACGCCTTTGACAGTACAATTAACTCTGATGGACTTGGTATGTTTTGATCGATGCGTCAGATTTTTTATGAGCACGAAATGAAAATAATTTCGATTAGATGTCTGGTGGAGCGAACAAAGCACATTCTGGAGCATGCTTTTAGGTGGCTTTATTATTTCCTGATAAATAATTAATAATGGCTTCTGTTGAGCATTTTTTTACCAACCAAATCGAAAATCGGTCACGAAGTGAACAGTTCACTGTTTTGTCGCTGCATTCGACAATGTGGATTGTAATGTTATTTCCAGGTAATTTCTGAATATGAATATTTTCTTATTCATAATTAATAACAAAATATACAAGAATTTAAATGTTGAACTTAATTTATTTACAACTTAACATAACTTATGCTACATTATTTATGTAACATTATTTAGAGCATCGGTGGTCCAGTGGCTAGGAGGGAGGGAGGTCCGGGTTCGAAACCGTGCAATGCCATGTGCCAATGAGTTTTTCGGATTTTTGCGAAGACTTACGTACATTTATCGACTGGTCTGACGGTGAAGGAAAACATCTTGAGGAAACCTGCATGTCTGAGGAAATTAAAAGTTTCCGAAGGCATGTGAAATCCACCATTCAACACTGGGCCCGCTCGGTGGATCATGGCCCGTACCCCCTTGTGCAAAGGGAGGCCTGTGCCCCAACAGTGGGGACATTAATAGGCTGATGATGATGAACATTATTTATATAATGGAATAGACTTACCTAATTACTCTTTTTTATTATTATCACTTGTGCTTTCATATATATATTGGGCCACAATTAATGGATTATTAAGTTCAATGGTACAGCTCTTTGAATCTCGAATAATACACTTAATTTAAAAAAAATACTAGTTGTTTAAGAGTTATTTGAAGAGAAGAGAGATTCTTGCATTCCTGAATTACCCAATGGTTTGCTAGCAGAAAATTCCGCATGGCATTAAGCTCGTTATGTGCATTAAAATGTTAAATAAATGAATTAATAGAATAATTTAAAAAATCTATCACATTATTTTTACCAAACATTCCTACCTAACAATAACACTAGACAAGAGCGTAAGTACATTCAGAAGTCAAAACGAGACACCTTACAAACTCGACGCATTCAATCTATTGTCATGCAAGTGCTTCGATCTTATAAATGTGATCAATTTTTTTCGATAGCTCGATATCAATTGCACAATAGTTACGTGCAAAACAGTAATTACCCCCCTTCCGTACACGACACGACACCAACAATGAAATCTGTATCGATCCGAAAACGAATTTCGCTATCGAAATAGATCGCGGTCACTCTTTTTGTTACGCAAACACGCAACCTGATGATATTGCATGCTGCGGTAACAATGATAAAATGGAAATGGTGTTATTGATAACTATTGACGTAATGGCCAGGCCCGTGCATACTTGACTGAAGTTGCGGTACAAGCTTACTCTTTTAATGGTACTTAGAAGTGCGATAAGTATCAAGAACCTACTCAAAGTTAATCATCAAATTAGTTAAAAGGTTACAGGACTGCGGTATCCTATTTATTAATACAATGTTGGGCTCTTGAGAGGTGGTGGCGTAGATGGAAAATGAAATGGTCCCGACATAACTTGCCATGGATTTCAACTCGTTTTAAATAACCTTTATTTAATTATGGGGCTGGGAATAACCCAGCGGCACTTGAAATGAAATGAAAAAGCGTTTATTCGACCCTTGAGGATCTTTTGTGCCTACCACATTTACACACTGGTCACCCCAGTGTGCATGTTTCCTCACGATGTTTCCCTTCACCGTTGAGCAGTCGGTAAATGTACGTAAGTTTTCCATAAATACGAAAACTCATTGGTACATGGCACCAGCGACTTCCTAAGCCGAGGTCCGTACCCACCTGGGTGCCCTTAGGCAGTCGCTTCTTATAGTAGTTTTTAAGTCCTCCTCTAGGCTGGAGCGCACTTAGCGCTCGCCCCAAAAACCCCGGTGAAGCTGTAAAGGTCATTAGGACCAACAGCAATTATCAGTACGAATATTTAAAACATGGCACTGCATGGTTTCAAACCCGGACCTCCCGCATAGGAGTCCGGTATCCTAGCCACTATGCCACCGACGCTCTTATTTAATGATAATATGCAGAATTGTAAACGGCGATACCCGACATAATTTATAAAATTAATCTAATTTAAACTTAGTACCTACGTATATGTGACAGGTGATTTCAATAACGTTTTGAATGTACTATAGTAAATCTGGCATTTTCTTAAACCCTGTTACTAATTTCTTAAACCCTGTTGGACCCTTATAATTATTCGACGAATTTTGGAAGCTTGTGAATCATAAAAACGCCATTGGGGTCATCCCATTAAAAGTGTATTATTAATTGCATTGTATTAGATTGGCAGCCCTAATACATTAGTCATCCCTCCAGTACTTTCGTGGTCACTCTACATGCAGAGTCCAATGTCATTGAGAGGTCCTAATTTATCACCTTCAAAGAACATTTATTTAACATTTATAAATTGGGCGTATCTTAGCATGATAGACCATACTCTACCTATCGGTTGCACAAGCCGCAGTAATAGTAATTACAACAGATGGCTATTGTTCTTAGTGACCGATCGGCGTCGGCCTCAGCGTCGCTTGTGCCTCAACTCGACCTTCAGGCGACGCAGGCGCACGATTTTTTTGACCATCGCTCTGTAATTATATAGAGCTGTTAATATAGCCTCGGTTACAACTTGGATTAAGACCAGAATTTGCATTAATTCAGCAGAAATGATGTCCCAAATGTTGATAATAAGTATTTTACTCAAAACTCTAATTACTTACTTTAAAAATTACGAAATGGCATTAAAATTATATTGTTTTATTTACAACTTTTCTCGTACAGTTATTGCAATATGAGAGAGAAACATTTTTTTTATTATGATACGAACACAAAGTCGTAAAAATCTAAGAATACTTACCAAATTATAATAAGGTGCTAATTATTTTTAGCTACCTTTCATAATAATCTATCACACGTCAATAAAAAGTCATAAATCTTCCACTAACCAGCTATTATCAGTTCTTGAGCCAATATTACGCAAATATTATTGATTTAAATTACCGGTTATAACAGCTCTAATTGTATACAAAAGTGCGTTGGCTACGATTCGTTCGTTTGATATTGACACTCATTAGTCTATTTATTACTGGTGTAGATTGGTTATCTCTTAATAATATTACCCTGACACGCCATAGATACCTGCTTATTGCTCTCGCGCAGAAATGCAATGCCATCAAACCGCGGAAGCGTTGTCATCGATAGGGTATCACAGTTGTGCTTCACAAAACATGTCCAAGCGCATATTTTAATGAAAATTGTAAAGATTATGGAATGATCGCTCTTGTGACCATAAATTATTCATAAACACGTCTTGTTATAGAAGTTTCTTGGACCTAAACGCCTACATCGGAATATAAGTACTAGTATGTGATCGGTGCTTGGTCTAAAATTTGCAATCGTTCTTTTTTTATATTTATGTATACTGTAAATCAACCGTGTTATTCACAATTTAATATTCGTTCAATTTAAATTATCTTTTTGGCAATACAAAAAAAATACATGTAATCACATTGCATAGAACATTAATTAGGAGTCGATAGATATGAAACATATTTTTTCTAATATTGTGTTGTGAACTACTGTAACCCGGTAACATTTATTCCTGATATTTTCAGTTCAACAAGGCGTTAAAACGTGTCCATTATCCATAAAGCTTATAAAAACTTTGCGAGTAATCCTTCTTAATACAGAGGACACGTTGACATATAGAATTAAGGTACTTATTTAAATAAAATTAATTGTTAATCGTAATTAAAATTGTCACACGTTCTCACTTAGCAATTATAAAGTTAACACTGTAATTTACAGCTAATGAAACGTTAATGTAGCTTAAAGTTCACGTCAACAAATCATGTAGATAATGAATAGTAATTTTTATGAGCTAAAACTGAAGGGAAGGTTATTCGAGTAAGAAAATAACTACTTTAATTTTTAAAGAAATTAATTTGAATAACGAATTAATAACGAAATAATAATATAATGTATGTAAAGTAACCTTTTGAATTTTTATTCATTTATGGTTACTATACATTTAAATAGGTGTAGGTATATTCTATCGAATAATTGATGAACTGAGTTAATCGATCTATATTCTACTAGAATATAGAATGAATTTAGTTTTCTCTGGAAAAAATACAAAAAGCTCGCTACCAATTTTACAGTCAATCGCTTTTAAATCTTGTTTTCCTTTAACTCTTACGATGGTTAACGCTAATTTCGTATTTGTGAATATCCGTGTTTGTGAATCCGAGTGAGTGCTAATATCACTCTGGTGTGCGGCTCACGCGCATTCAAGCATGAATGTCACGAAAATATTTGATCCGATTCCTTGAATTCCGAACTGAGTGATTGCGCACTACGATATTGCGCGTTTTATGGACATTCGCCTTAATTGTAACGATTGAGATATTATGACAAATTACAAGTGTTTTATTGTACGTTTCCTGTATGGTAATGTACTTTTATTGATTTTTAATGTCTGTAGAGAACTGACGGTCTTGAATCTTGGCTTAATCTATCTTTTCTGAGACAGTTCTGGTGGTAAGGTCTACTGGTTCATAATAAAAAAATTAAAATAATAATAAAAGAATTAAATCTTTAATTTTCTAAACCCGCAATGTCCGACAAGACGAGTCATAGTTGATACTGTAATTTGTGCAATTTTGTTTGTACGGGCATTATATACCTATAAGAGGGTATACTACAATATCCGCGACATGCGGGCGTGCGAGTGGTGGGAGACTCTCGGTCGGCTGCCATCTTGCCTCGACCACACAAAATCAACGGCGGACAATTAAAAATTCGGTTTATGTGGTTTTTAACTTTGTGATTAGTGAGAAAACTGATGAGCACTGTTGGACACCACGAGGGATTTCTGTTTCTGTTCTGTTGTACTTTAAATATTACTACTACTGGTAGAGTACTGTAATTATTTACTTGGATGAAAGAAAAATAGTCTAGGGGCGGGCGCGCGTTCATTCCTTTATGATTATTTTGATCGCAGGTATACTTACGATACCGAATGAACAAGTGAATCAATATCATACTCAAATTAAAATCAAGACAAAACTTTATATACTTCAAGGCCATTATTCTGTAAGTATCAAGAATTATAAGTACGTGTATCTACTGTCTATGACAAAAAATATATCCTCGGACATGCGAGCGCATTACCAGAACTCTGAAATGTCTGGAATGTCCACGATTCCTGCTAACTTACATTTAATTCAGTCCGTCTAATTATTTCGTTATCGGTAAGAAAAGGACAGATGGTGTTCATTTTAGATTTAGTGTTGTCAAATTAAGACATCTCCATAGAAATTTAGATCGGATACAAATACATGCCGTCTAAAATTGTCGGCTGTCGATTAATTTGACAGCTCTAAAGGATCGCTCCATTTTAATCGTCACGTGATATGACGTGATAATGGCGCGATCCTACTGGCGGATTTTTTCCTCGCTCACCACTCTTCCTCGCACAGCTTTAGCGGAAAGGCACCCTAAAGCCTAATTACCGTCACTGCGAAATCCTTAATTTCATCGTGCGTAAACCGCCTTAAGAGAAAAGTCCGTCTCAGCCTCGCTCCCAATAACTCAAATAATTTGACGACCTTGCGTCCGACCTAAGTATACCTCTTTTAATTATTATTATCGAGCCTACGTATCGGAGAGTTGACATCCGCACGTCAGACCGTTACCAAGCCGAGGTCAGTCTAGCGAAAAATCTTTAGCAAGAGGACGAGATAGCTAAGATATCTTATCTACATACCATATTTTAGTAAATGCGCCGTAATACGGTATTAACCTAATTTTTTTTATTGCATCAATCAACTTACATGGAAATACTAAAGAAGGATCTAAAATTAGTTTTCCGATATCTCAACTAACATCAGAGATATTAATGGTTAAAATTAGTATTGGACAGATGCTCTGTCCCTTTCTAGCAAAACTGACCTTTATATGCAGCCAGGACCTGCTTGTATGACGCTCGAGAACAGTTACGTCATAAAACTTGTTGCCGTTTCTTTCTACTATTCCGATTTTTGATTACCTGTAGCTTTTTTATTTTTCAACGAATTTTAATTCTGTTTTCACACATTTAATATTTGATACTTTGGAAACTACCCTATTCAGTTCTGTCTATTATTTTTCATTGTCACAATACATCAAGAAATTGGACTTCTTTGATTTCTTTTTTTTTAAATATGAGAACTACTGATTGTGAAAAAACTACATTTCCTCGTTGTCCCATTAACGGAACTAAAGTAGACAAACCTTCAGATAGTAAGTTCAGGTAGTAAATATTATGTAAAATTAAGGGAGTGTGGAAACATATATGAAATAATAACTTATGTTGCAACACTTAAAATGTTACAAATAATTAATGTACTGTACTGTAGGTACATTTGTCTGGAGCAAGGTCTCGTTGACATTTCGATTTTTGACAGTTTTCATCCAAATTATTAACGGGTTAAAGTTAAAATTAAAAAATTTTAAAGTTCGATATTTATGATGATTGTTATCTGTATCCGTGAAGTCACTCTTTTTTACATTTATTGCCTTAATTTTATTGTTAATAGCAGTTTTTTGTTAATAACCTACTAGTTATTGTTAATAACCTATATTGTATAACAACCCATTATTAGCACTGGTAGTTTTTTTTAATTTTTTTAATTTACTTACGTCTAAACCCGCGTTTGACCACCTGGTGGTAAGTGACGATGACGGTCGAAAATGGAGCATACAGGTTTAATATCAAATAATCAAAAATACAATTAAAATACTCAGCTAATAATAATATCTAATTTTTATTTGGATATAAGTCATCTGTAGTATCTGTCAATTACGAATAATTCCACCCTTCCATGATAAAGTTATAATATATACGTTTTCGATATTGATTGCACACCTACTACCTCTTTATCAAAATCATTTCCTCTGCCCGAAGGTTGCCTGGAAGAGATCGCTCTTAGCGATAAGGCCGTCTAAATTGTACTTCACTATTTCCTTTTCTATCTTTTGTTTGTTGTTTTCTATTTGTGCAATAAAGTGTATTTTACTTTTTAATATAAGAATAAAATGCAACGTCTAAGATTATTGAATATCATCATCAAAGTACCAATAGTAGCTCACCACAAGCTGGCTGTCACGGATATGTTCAATTAGATTACAACTAATACGACCGAACAGCATCACATAGGTACTTTATCTTCTTTTTAATCTTACTTACTGTGTCCTTGCGAGTTCTAGGTATTTTTCCCGTTCGGTTTGATGCTAAGTTTGACAGGAGGTATGCCAGGCAGGCAGCGGCGCCCGCGCCGGTCGTGGCCGGTCGCGAAGCGTGACTTCAAATAACCCACACGACCATACAGCTGTGACCTGTGAACTACTTTCAATCACCTCTTCAATTTCAATTACACTAACAGAGGCAGAGAGGAAGGGAAGCTCAATGTATACCGGTTATAACATAATCCCAGCCGTTGTCGTCTCAATGCCGTCTCAAACACGAAGATCCGAATTCTTTTTTGTTGTCTATTAATGATAATTAATTGTTCGTTGTTAATATGTGGGTTTGTCAATCGTAACATATTAGTGTCAAAGGTTTGAAGATAATTATAAGGTTGTGGCATATTATGCCGTCGTCGAGATTCACAGTACTTAACTTAAACATCTATAAAGGATGCCTATATACCTTCTCTTTGGGTCATCTATCTCGTTAGATGACGTAGATAGACGTATTCTAAAATTTACTTTCAAAATGAATGATCTACTATACTTACTACATAAGCAGAGCGTCGGTGGCACAGGAGCTAGGACACCGGACTAACATGCGGGTGGTCTGGGTTCGAAACCGTGCAGTGCCATGTACCATTGTGTTTTTCGTATTTTTCGAAGTCTTACGTACATTTACCGACAGCTCTAATGGTAAAGGAAAACATCGTGAGGAAAAAAAAGGAGGAAAAAAAGGAAACATCTGCACACTGAGATGACCAGTGTGTAAAATGGGATAGACACAAAAGATCCTCAAGGGTCGAAGTGTCGCTGGTTTTTTCCGGTTTAATTAATAGTTTTAATTTTTAATTTATACTAAAATTATCAACGTACTTATAACATTTGACGTGGTCACACTTAGGCAAATTAAATTGTTTTTAATTTTTTTTATGTTGGCAGTATTTTACATATACCTATGTACAATCTTCGTAATATCGATACTTAAAACACCGAAGTAGCGCAGCTTTGTTCGAAGTATGAAATACTAGATGCGCGTTACTGTGCAAACAATAATTTAGAATATTTATTGAACAGCCTGCGACATTAATGGACAGTATTTTACTTTGCCATTTGCTCCGGTATGCGTTTAGTTATATACGAGTTAACTGATTTGAGTACTAACCAGTTGGTGCTGGCCTCCGTACTGCCTAAATCAAATGACAGCTGCATAGAAAGTCTTTGAAAATTATAAGGGTAAGAGAGATCTATACTAGTTGGTCATTTAGTATCTAAGATGTGAGTTCGTGACTAGGCTAGTGTATGTAAATAAATTATGATTGATGCGTATTTATTTCTTTGAAACAGTGTGGGCGCGTCCTTGCCTAGAAATGTACACCTGTAGCACTTTTTCGTTGTTTCGACAATGCAAATTACAATTAGATATGTGATTGATAACGAACATTCAACTGTATGTACAAAAACATTTTAAATAATTACAAGAACATAATTCTGAGATAGTAGCCGCGGGCCATAAACTTGTAAGTTAAGTATTGTTGCATGTAGGCATCAATAACTTTGCTTTGTCTAATTATTTCCCACTTAATTATTACGTATTTTTTTCACATTTATTGGTCTAATCACGAAACTCACTCACATTCATTATAAAAGAGGAACTTTTAAGGGATACAATAAAGCTCTAGAATTACACGAGAAAAGCTTATTAGCGGCACATAGCAACTGCGTTTAAAAATCCGGGAAAGTGACACGTCGTATTATGTACCTATTTCCTTCATAAACTTGAACACAACGGGAAAAAGTCATAAATTAAGATATTACATAAATTGAACAGGTTTTATTTTAACAACCTTGTACAGGACGTTGAATCATTGTATACTCTATGGATTTTAAATTAACCATAATTAAATTTCTTGTACTTTACACCGGATTTTCGTCGAAAAAACCTTTCTAGGAACTCCTATACCGGATCCTTGTCCTTGTATGGAATAAGTATAGGTGTGTATAAGTAGCTGAAGTAGTTATTTCATTTAAAATAATGTTAATTAGGCAGGAGCACGTGGTTTTTCCAATTATTCGAAACTGTGGTATGCAAATTATAACAATATGTCTTTAACGTGAAATATTTAAATATAATTAACTCGGAGTCTGTTCTATGAATCTGTAATTTTTCACTGTAAGTTCTTTTTTGATGAGCGACCTCATTTATCAGTCTTTCCGTTATATATAATAGTTTCCGTTATATATAGTAGTATGTATAATACTTTCCGTTATAATCATAAAATGGGAAAGGGTACGCGGGAGCAGCCATTCTCTGTTGTCGCGGCGGTATCCTTTGACTAGTAGAAGCGTTAGTTCGGGCGGCATTTTCAAAGAGCGAGCTTATTTGAATGAACGGAATTTAGAACACGTTATTATTTGACATAATTAAACCAAAGATTTTTATTTAAAAGAAAAATATTTTGTGTTTTGAAAATACGTTTTATAATGACTATGTACTCGTACTATGTCCGGGGAATAAAATCTGATTTTACCCAATTGTCCAGGGTTTTTGAAGTCTTCGTCCGGCGATGCCAATTTAGGTTGGCAACCCTATTCCCACACGAATTTCGACTCGTAGTAAAATATTACGTAAGAATGGTTTTTATTTTGGCTTTTTTTTGGGAGGGCGCTCTCCCCCACGTAAGCTCATATAGATATTTTTTCTCCCCCTCGGGACCCTTACGTAATTAATGAACGATCCCTTAAGCCCTAAAGTCTTAGAGCCATTTTGTAAACGTCATTCATAAATGTTAACTTTATTATACCAACATCTTTACTAACCATTCATAACAGCTCGCGTTCCCTTACGAGTATTTTTCAATAGAAACATAAGTAAATCTCTTATGAAATCGTGTATATCTTATCGATGAAGTGTACAAGGTGTAGAGCAAGCCTGATTTACGACCAGGATAACGTCAGGGCGACATCTCTCTAACCGTGGGCGTATGGTCTTAAGGCCCTTGTTCACAGGTCGCTTGCATTACTAAAACAAGCCAGTTTTTACTAATTTATTTACTAATTTAAAACGGTGACGGACTCGTTGTTACACCGGTTTGTTACACCAGTGTAACCATGAGGAATTTCTATTCCTCCTGTTTGCACTGCCTAAACCAGGGCAGGGTTTTTACTAATGTAGGTAAAGGGTAACAGTTTTTAGTACATAAAAAAATACATATAAGGAAATTTAATTTAATTAAATATAAGGAAATGTGTTATAAATAATAAATATGTAAGAATCGTTTCGGGCAATTTGAAGCCTTGTTTTCTTCTCACTGAATACTAATTTGTGCTAGATTTCACAATGAACTGAAGTTGTTATCTGTAGTTTCACTAGTAAGTATATCAATCACAGGATATATTCTATGACTCAGGTCAAAAAATCTAAAATATAGTCTTCTCTGTCAAATACAGGTATAGTGGTGATTTTCGGTAGTGGTAGATCCTAAAATGAAGGATCGCCTGGGGTGGTACCACCCTCTTATCTATTTCTGCCGTGAGACACAGAAATGCTTGCATTTCTGTGTTTCGGTTTGAAGGGTAAGAGAGCCAGCGTAATTTCCGGCACATGAGGCATTCCATCTTAGTCCTCAAGGTTAGCAGCGCATCAAAAACCCTCTAATATTAATAAAGTGAGGTGAGATGTCAATGGGCGACGGTGACCACTTACCATCAGGTGGCCCGTTTGCTCGTCTGTTTTCCTTATTTAATAAAAAAAAGTTCATAATTGCAGCCTGATCGGAAAAAAATCAAAACCCCTAAGAATATTTGACGTCACATTACTGTATGAAACCTGTGTAAAAGGTAACTTTCAATTCAACTTTCAGGTTAATACGCCGTGAAGGCGACAGTACCGAACGAGTTTAGATTCGAAGGAAATATACTGGTTACAATCTAATTCTAATTATACATTAGTGTCAATAAATTGTGTAATTTCAGTTATAATTTTATCTAAAATGGGGTAGGAATGTCTTGTTAACAAAATAACTATTCAAAATTATCACGATTCAACATTAAAACAAAAATCTTGAACAAAATGTTCGATTTCCCAGTAATGCTTTACGATAGAAGGAGGTAAAAACGGTAACACCCCAGGCTGACTCTGTACAGACCACCATCAAACTATACTACACTATCACCCACTCTAACTGCAAAGTTAGATTAATGCTAGAAATTTAAATTTCTTCAAGGTTTCCTAATAAACGGTAGGTATCAATCACTTAGCAATAAGCCAATGACTAGATTATTTATGACCAATCGTTTGAACTGGTTTTATATTTTTTTTATGTATAGTCAGGAACGTGGACAAAGTATTTGTCAACGTAATAATTTTTCAACGTTTAAGAATTATTAGGTGACAAACCATGCACGTATTATTGATTAGTTGTCTGTGTAGTCTATTTTTAACACATTCACAGTCCAGTCTGTCCACGAGTCCATGCCTTCTTTTTTGGGCCACATAACAATATATTTAAATTAGTTGGACGTATAAAGTTGTCAAACAATTTTGAATTGGGACTGTGAACTGTGAAATTAAAACAATAAATAGTTCACTTTACCTACCCAGGTACATCTATTCTACCGGTATCTACCCTACTGCGTAACAAGGTTATAATAACCAATAGCGGTGCTCAATCAATGCAATTTCCTTGATCCATTCATCCACCGTGCATATCCCATTCAAGGGCGTCTATAATAACTTAGCGGATGGTATCAAACAATCAGAGATCACGCTGAGACAACATTGTTGGCGTTAATTGCAGCACCCGGTCCCGCCCGCCTAGAGAATGGCCCACGGCGGTACTATATTGTTACATTATCGTGGTGATTGTGGTATTGTGAGGGAGAAGGATCTTATAAAGCTCTAGATAATACAAGTTTCTTGTCCCATATTTCACAGACAGAACGAGAACTATGCTTTCAAGATGCTTCCCGACCCCTTACCTCATCTCACCCACCCGATCGAGTTATGGTGACAAAGGTCCTGATACAAAATAACATTCATTACTTACTATAGGTAAGTCAGATGAGGGAGATTTATTCTTTCATCAAAATATCTTTGGTTGACTCCATAGGTAATTGGAATTATATTTGGGAAGCTTTTGATCAATTTTATAAGGTTCAATAAAGTTCTAATTATTTTGTGAAGAGAAAAGGTCTTATAAATGTAGAAGACAAATCTAGATGGTATACATATTTTATTTGCCCTATTTTGTACCTAAGTAAGTTATCAAAATGTTTCTATTTCTAAGCTAAACAGTTAATAGTTTCCGATACAACCTCTTACCCTAAACGCATAGTACTGCTCTTTACGTCGTTGATAAAAATGGTAAATTGAAGCCTCAAAAAACAAACAGATTGCAAAAAGTTATAAGTTCCTTTTTCTAAAGCTAAATCAGCGCTTTAGCATGGCATGGGGGTCTTTTTGACATCACACCATGTGCCATTAATGGATTTATTGTCTCACTTCATGCTTTGTCTGTTGCGATTTCTGCAATTTTTCATCAATATCTGAGTCAGCTAAGTGACTATAACGATTACCCATTTAAATGGGCTGATTGTTTTGGAAAGTAGGTGAGTTACACCAGCTTGCAACAGTAGCCGTATGCACGTGCGGGTATGGTCAACGCCACCATAGTAATTGTGAACAAAATTAGATAAATTATTGTTATTGCAACAAATATCACTGTTGGTTTAAAATACTAGACTGTAATAGACATAAATAGCAGTTTCGTTTAACAATAAAATAAAAAAATGTATTAGACAACACGAAATGAAGAGCAGTCACGATGAAAAATGAGCTGTCGACTTGTGCGTTGTTGTCGAATCTAAAGCTCATTAATTAAAAACTCGCGACTTTTTTCCACATTTTCTTATCTACATTTTTGCTTTATATTATGCCAATTCGGAATAAATCCAATGTCTAATCTCTCATCATCTCCTGGAATTATATCGGTTGTTCACAGTGGTTTACAACGACAACTTTATAGCTTTTGAATTACAAAATGTTCTATGTTATCTAAACAAGAAACACAAATTAATGTATTGTACCCAATAAGAACTCGTTGGATATACCCCTATAAATACCGTAGATTCTCATCTCTATGTACAATTGATGCAAATAATACCTATTAGCAATTTGAAATTCAAACTCTAATTTTGATTCAAATAGGGACCTTACCGAGTTCGACTGAATGACTCCATTAAATGCCTCGTTAAGGGTAACGCAAACGACCACGAAGCAGTTTATGTCAATTTATGCATTTTACGATGAGAAAACCAATCCGAAAACGGTATCAAATAGTCGTAACAATCAATTATAAAACAATTTCTTTGTGAGCCTCCAAGGTTAGCGTCCTGAGTTTTAAAAGATTGCTAATATTGAGCAATTTAATGACCGTGGCTCGCCTTTGTCTTAGGAATTTGTGACATCTCTTTTACAAAGTAATTTTAAGTTTCGATTACGGTCCAGTGGTTCCGGTGTTTCATAATCGAATTAGTTTCGAAGATTGCTTTAGGCCATTTGCAAAAAGAATTACAATTTGGACGGACGTCGAGCCGTTAAATTACAAAATAGAGGAGTTTACTGTATTTTACTTTGTTTTGCTATTTAAGGGCTTTGTAACTGATACGGGTTAATTAGTCTATTCGTAGTTAATTAGTCTAGTTAAGCTAAACTGAACCTGAATTAAGAGCAACGTTAAGACATGGAGTCTATCCAGGATCTATATTGATAGGAAGCCGTTTCTCGGCAGTAAGAAAGAATCGACTGAAATTACTGAAAGTCAATAGGTAACAAGTAGGTAAGTAGGTGCTTTCGTACGTAAAACCAAAAATAATTGGAATGAACGAATCCGGACATCGCAAATTCGCAATAATTTTGTACACAGATTCATTTTTTGTTTACAATGTTATTATTCTCACAAATTGCGACCACAGCATCTGTCTGCTCTAATTCCTGATTGGTTGCTCATTGGTTGCGTAACCAGTACGCACTGAGCCAACCTTTGGTGTCTCAACCCGACGACGACGTGATCCTGCGCCTGCACATTACAACGGAATCGAACCTATTGCGTACGACTTAATGATTCAATTGCGGCTATTATAAAGTATAGTAATTAATTTACTACCATAGCCGTAGTAAGACGGCAAGAGGGCCTAGAATTTATGTTACTCGTATAACAGAAAATACATTTGTCGAAGGAAATCAGATCAGCATACGGGCCACCTGATGGTAAATGATCACCGTCGCCCATACACATCTTACTAAAATCTTGCTAAAATATTGCAAGACGGTTTACAATGCGCTGATAACTTTAAGAACTTATGTGTAGTGCCTCATGTGCAAATTACTCTTACCTTTCAGATTAGAATACAGCAAGCAAATAAGTGAAAGGTAATTGATTTAACGATATACTCGTACTTAATACTATTTATTAAAATCGAGTCGTTTTTCTTATAGAGCCATACATTTTATTTTATAATTAATATATATTAATATGTAATGGCCAGACTGTATAAAGGTATTCTACTATGATATGTTATTCCTATTAAGGATAGAGTAGATAGAGCATTCAGTGTTTTTTTTTTATTTTTTTAAATCTATTAACTTTTTAAGAAAATGTGTTTTATACAACGGCAGGTGCGAAAAGACATGAATCGAACGAAATCAACTCTACATAAACTACTCTGCATGCTCTACATTGAGAGTGTAAGAACCATCGATTTTCAGAGCCTTCTAATAATTTACCATACTTTATTGGTGTCGGTGTCGTGACAAGGCCAATCTTATTTCAGCCTCAAATTACAACCTCTATCTTAAACATCAGGGTAAACGGCTACTTAGATAATTATTACAAACGGTCCTTTTACTGAAATTATTATAATTTATTGCTGTTCGGCGAGTCGTTTTAATATCGCTGGAGTATTATCCCGGTCATTGGTAATAGCCTTGTAAATTTCGTCGTTACACTGGTGTAGATTGTCTGTGGCTCACGACCGTACGTAACTCAAAAAATGTTACGAAGGAGCTGCGCTTGCGTCGCTTTTACAGTAATGTTTTGAGTGGTCAGGGTAGTCAAATTCTACCGATGAAGTGAAGAGGCTTATTTCAATGAACTGGTATCACGTGATACTTACATAATTTATATAAAATGTATAGGGTATAAAATTTATGCAGGAGTGACTGAGCCTCTTGCATTGTCTAATTTTATAAAGTTACCTATCGCCTTTCAATACTTAAGTGTTATTGCTTTACGTCAGTATTTGCTGTTTCAATCAACCTGATGTTGTAAAATATAAATTCATGTACTTATTACTTCTGATGTATGATTTCAATCAATGTTTGTATAAGTATAAACTTTCTGAGTTTTAGGGGGAGCTGGCCACGATCTCGTTAAGTTTTGAAATGACGAAAGCACCTGTTCCATTTAAGTTAGATACAATCCAATATTACTTTTATATATTCACTTTTAGTTACACGGATCATTTTTATCACATGACTGCTCCAGCTCTGTAACTCTCATTTCTGAAACTAACTCAAATTAACGATATTCCTTAATTTGACAGGGAATCTATAGTATCCCATAGGCCCAGTATGTCCTAGGTAGGTACTCCACAGAAGGCTTAATAAAGTATCAGAGATGTAAATGGAGCAGCGAGCCGGCCCGAGGCTAGGGCGGGCCCGGACAACACTTTCATATTATTACGGCCTGCGCGCACGCACACAGCCGCACGCGCACACTCGCGCCCGTGCTCGCGCGCACGATTAGATCGTAGCCAGTGTTGCTAGATAAATTGGAAAAGATTTAGGAAATAAATTGTGCTAATATGTTTATTTTACTGCACGATCCTCCCCCATTCTAGTGACGTACCCGAGCCATCAGAGTCGCTGATCGGGGGAGAATCGTAGAAAGCAGTAGAACGAGCGTATGTGGAACGCCCAAACGGACGACAGCTGCGACGATGAAGTGGAAAAGGATCTGCGGTAGCACCGAGCGGACAACAGGATCGAGATTGCATTGGAGAGAGAGCGATGGCGCTTTTTGGTATCGGAAGCCAAGATCCACTTTGGCTCGCTGTGCCAGTGGTGTAAGTAAGTAATAGGTATGTTTACTTTATTAAACTCTTCCTTACGTTATCTTTGCATTTGGCAAGATACTCGTATAGCTCATTATTTTATGATTTTCGCGATTTTTTATGTGTAGATCTTTATTTCTCGTGACACGCGATTGTCCACGCTGCACTTGTCGCGCTAAGCTATAAGCTTTCAGTGTTGCTGTCGCGAGGTAATAATGCCTACATTTTGCGCAGCATAGATATTTTTTCAGTACTTACATTATTTATTATGTGAAATCTTTACCAATATCATATGTAGGTGGAGGCCCAGCTCTAGATGTTAAACGGTGCTAATTTTTCTGCGGTAGTGATAATTACTTCGGTTATTCAGTCTTTTTGTTTTCCTGGAATAATTACATAAACAAGGGATCCAACAAGATATGATTTATCTAGGATAGTCATCTCTCGACTGGCAATACTAGATCACAGCTGACATGCGCCCAGGCAGCCGGGCACGCGATCCGACCACTTTCAATGATTCGTTAGCGAAATCATTAGCAGATGTAATGTCGGCGCATTGTACTGCGTGTTTATGGTTATTTAAATGATTTATTTTTATTGATTGTTTTTGCCTTGTTGCAAGACAGAAAATAATGATGGTTGTATGAATAAGGCTACTATTATGCCCTGGTATTGCGAAGGTGATCTCCGCTACTATATAATTTGAGCGTTTGGTAATGGAATCTGTATAACGAGGAATGAGTTGTCATGTCTGTTAGGTTGGCGCATTCATCACTCGGAATCCGGGCGGCGGCGGCCGCGTCGACTTGGTAGATCGAACTGTGGACTGCCATGGGCAGAAAATTGACTGATGTACGCGAAGCTAAAGCGTATGTAGATCAATCTTAATTTACGGCAGCAATACGTGAATAAATTATCTACACATTTGACCATAACATGACCGAGGCAATTATATGTCTCTCCGTGATGAATTCTTAAATAAACCAGCTAATTACGAAGAGAAAATGACAGAGGATTTTTACAAAATGAAAGGCATATCCTTGAATATAAAATCACGTACAGACAATAATATTTATGCGCAATTGCCGAAAATTCGGGGTAATAAAAATTTACAATTGTAAAAGTACAGGTATCGATTCAGTCGAGGCCCGATAGGGAATCAATTGCTCAATTAAGAAGCGTTCAGTCGCATAATTTCCATTTCTCAAGCTCAAGCACCCTGTTGTATTGCCACACACATACACACAAAGATGTTGTGAAAAATGTAAATTACTATACTCGTACAGTCGATCACAAGCTATAGTATACCATCTGTCAAAATCCTTCGATTACATATCAACCTTATACTTGCGTAATATAATATCAGATTCTCAAATTTTGACTATGATTTTTTTGGGTAGGTTAACCTGTGATCGACTGTACTTTTACTCATTTATGGTCTATGGCATATAATGACAAGTAGAAAATTTAATTAATCATGACAATGTTTTGATTATGTATTGATTTCAGGCGTAAAATCGGCGTAATTTTTTTAATTTTATTTTTTCTTTAATTATGGCCCCTGCTAGTGTACACACTGCAATTTGGCCAATAACCGTGTTAGTATCTTGAAAAACACTCGAACGTTTTGGCGACTGTTTTGAAAAAAAAACAGTTTACCAACGTCGATATTATGGGAGAGTCGTATGCATCAGGAATGTCTTGCATTCCAAGTGCAATTGGAGGTTAGGTTGCCGAATTCACCTCCGCATTCATTCGTCTTTTATAATGTTCACTTATCAAGGACGATTTTTAGGTAAAATACACTAATTTTACGAAAAAATTACTACTGTACTTAAACAATAAAATTGTTTACTTTTTACTACTACTAATACTTACCGTTTTTAAACAATAAAATTGGCCGAACACGCCATGACAGAATGAAACATAACCTCCATCGGCGTTCTTACAGTTTGTTTTATAAATGGTTACAATGAGGCGTTGCTATAATGTACTAACATGAACACTGGTGTCCCTGATAATAGGTTAGTACCTACGAAGAGAAACACACATCAAGCTGTACTCCGTGGAACCCTGTCACAATAAGGTTTTGTTATTATTCCTTGACATTCGTATGAATGTCAGCGACAAACTACTAAAGGCTATAGTCTGATGTGGGTACTCGTATAACCATCCATAGTAAGTAAGTAAGTAAGTAAGTAATATGTTTATTTCACACAGCAATGACCGAAACAGTTATAATTATAATATAATAATTATGTAGTCAAAAGTAAACATATTGAAATCATGTCTGATGGTCTGCTGTTATTGTGAAAAGGGCCTCAACTCAGCTTATTGCTGCAGCCAAAAATGCCTACAGCGCTGGTATTCTGTTGGGCCATATATTATACACACGTACCAGGTATGTACCTACATATATATAATGTGTACGTGAAAAAAATCGTGTAATAAGCGGTGCACTGTCAGTCAGTACAACGGACAACCTGTGTTACCTTTTTGGGTATCCACTCTTCTTCACTCTCAAAACACCGTTCACCCGATCATTAAGTTTGCATGTCCGTCCGTCGGTCCGATTATTGCAATTATTTAAATTCACACCTTTGAAACGCGAAAAAGCCTCTTTTTACATTTAATATTTCGCAAGCCCAAGGAAATGACGTCTCATTCGAAAGGTATAATTAGGGACAACCTTGGTACAAAATAGAAAAGTACCAGTAGGGAAGCAAGCGTTCGAGAGCGAAGGCACTCACACACTCGCACGCCGTTAATCGATGTCGGAAGCAAACGTGGCGCGAGCTTACAGTTGACCACAAGCTATAGTATACGGTATACCATCTGTCAAAAACCTTCAATTAAATCTCAACCTTTATACCTGCACATTATGATACATTTCAGATTCTCAAATTTTGACATTTAGGTAGGTTGACCTGTGGTTGACTGTACCACGCGGCAATCGAATTATGAACTTTATACAAAAGCCAATAAAGTTTACCTTTTATTATCAGAATAAGCATGCTGGACTACACGCGTCCGGTTCCAGCCCCAGTTCGGTTCGCTACAACAAACCACATGCGTCCCGCCCTCCCCAACTTTATGTCAGCGCTTCTTGATCGGACGCAGTGAACCGAACCGGGACTGGAACCGGACGCGTGTAGTCCAGGCCATACAGTTCGCATCCGTCCGCGCTACATCTGTTCGCTGGTCTGAATGTCGAAGCGATATCAGTAGCGACGGCCGGCGGCATATCATTGTGTGAGAGCCTCGCACCTCAAACGCTATAGTATCTACTGAGTTTCACTTCTGGTACCAATTTTGTGACCTTGGGGTTCACAGTTGGACCCGATTTATGCGCTTCTGATCTGACATTGTGATTTTGACACGATAATTACGCCGATGCTCGACATGCCATCGTATTTGCATTTTTAAATATAATTGGTGCCGATATTTGCTCTCATAATATTATTACTGATATTGCTAAGAATCAAGAATAAAATAATTGTATTTTGGAAATACATGAGTACATTATTTAAAGCATATTTTTGTAACGTTTGTAAAAAATATTAAAGGAATGTACTTATGTAATAGCTACTTACTTATGAATTATTTTAAGTTTGATAAAATCTTTAGTAAGCAAAAAAGGATTAACACCAATAAATCAAATTAAAGGTTAAAGGTTAATTAAAGGTTGGCTGGAAGAGATCCCTATGGGATAAGCACGCCTTTGTACATATTTTAATGTTTTTTTTATTTTCTGTGTATTTTATATTAGTACAATAAAGATACTACAAGTAAAACAAACAAACAAAATCAGGTTCAAGAGCCAGTATTTACTAGGCCCGTGTGCTCTTCGACCTCATCGTTACCACCAGGTGAGATTGAGAGCAAACGCGTGTATAATCGTAAATGAAGACAAAAAAACAGATTCGACTATATCCTTTATATATTATCCCCAATCACAACTACGGTTCTTTGCGATTCTAATAGTACAGGGGGAAACAAAAAAAAATACCGAAATCACAAGTGTCCCGTAATACGGGTACGGTCTGACTACGACTGTCCTCATAGATTTAGTTCATCAACAAGCATTGTACAAGAACCAGGAGTACACCGCTATCAATTCTCCCTGCTGCCTTGGACACGCCCAGGGCACTAACCCTTGTTGCAATATGCAACTGTTAGGGCCAGCACAGACACATCTGGTTAAAATATACTTGTGAGAAATTAGACGTTGCTATAACAATGATTTGATGAAAAGGAAGTTGAGTGACTTTGAATCAAATTTTTAGATCACTTTTACAACAACGGCTGTTATTGTCACTGTTATTTCGCTCTTGGCCACGTTATTTTAGTACAAAATTAAGTAGATTTAAAATTGCTAAAGATATGCTGTATACAATTTCTTGACGTAATCCACTGGTAAAGAGGTAAAGCAATTAGCCTAAAGAAAGGACACCGTCAAGCAAGACTATGTGTGTATCAAAAATCTATACATCATAATAAATCTATATAGCTATAATTATGATTTGATGAAAAGATATGGAAGTTGAGTGACTTTGAATCAAATATTTTTAGATTACTTTTTACAACAGCGGCTGTTATTGCCACTGCTATTTCTAAAGTTATTTTAGTACAAAATTAGGTAAGTTAGAAATTGCTAAAAATATGCTGTATACAATTTCTTGAAGTAATCCACTGGTAAAGAGAAAAACAAATAGCTTAAAGAAATGACACCCTCAAAGAGCGTCGGTGGCACAGTGACTAGGACACCGGACTCCCATGGGGGAGGTCCGGGTTCGAAACCGTGCAATGCAATGTAGCAATGAGCTTTTCGTATTTTTCGAAGACTTACTTACGTACATTTTTCGACTGCTCTAAAGGTGAAGGAAAACGTCATGAAGAAGCCTGCACACTGAGATGACTAGTGTGTATAATGGGGTAGGCACAAAAGATCCTCAAGTGTCGAAGTGCCGCTGGATTATTCCAGGCCCCCTATCATAAGATAAGATAAGGACACCCTCAAGCAAGACTACGTGTGTATCAAAAATCATGTTGACGACTCCTGTCTAATGTCCTCATTAGTAAGATATGCTTGCAGCAGAACATGCTCTAGAAACTATTTAAGGCTAATAGGACGAAGCAATTTTCTGTAATCTAGACAGACCCTTATGCACCCAGTGCGACGCACACTGATAAAGCTTTAGGTGTGGTGGTTCGTCCAGTAAAATAGATGGCAACCCTTTCACTAGAGTTAAAGAGTCATAGTTATAGTTGAAGCTATTAGTAGAAAATAGCTAACTATGCGGTACTTAACGTAAATAACTTGGTCACTTTCAATTATATTTTTATGGGCAGTTTCGAGCGCTTAATTGCGTGCAATTTGTTAGAAGCTGTCGTCGACTGTTTTACTGACAAGTCAAATTATGCTGAGTGTCTAAAACTTGTAGGCATACCCTTTTATGAAAGATGATCAGTGATTGGTATAAATTAATTAGATATCTTATAAATTCTATTTATTAATTAGATATATTAGAGCGTCGTAGCTAGGACGTCGGACTCCCATGCGGGAGGTCCGAGTTCGAAACCAGGCAATGCCATGCACCAATGAGTTTTTCGGTTTTTTCGAAAGACTTACGTACATTTACAGACTGCTCTGACGGTGAAGGAAAACATCGTGAGGGAACCTGCATACTGAGATAACCAGTGTGTGAAATAGGGAAGGCAATGGCAAACCATTCCATTAAATCTGCCACGAGAGTCGTTTATGTGATGAATTCCTTAGAGTGATCACGACCCTCAGCAATGAGGAACACGAATTAGAAGAAAGGATTATAATTCTACTCTCTTTAAATATAGACAATTATCTATTTATTTATTATTTATACTTTAATGCACAATATAAATCTATCTATCTATCTATCTTTTATCTATTGTAGTGTCGCTACAGCCGTATACATAACCATTTTCGTCCTAGCTTGAAACTGTAGCTAACTGACTTTAAAAATAGGAGAGTAAGCAGACCTATTCGCAAATCCACTATTTTAAGTTGCATTATTATTAAGAAAAAGCACATTACACTTTAGTTAAAGAATTTTATTACGATTACGTTTAGCTGCATTAATGGTTATTAATTAGGAATTTTATTTACATTTTATAGCGGTATGATTAGCTTCGTTTATGTCTCCATTTTGTCTATCGGTTCCTGTTTGCAAGAAACACGCAGTAAAGATTATTGCATGTATTATGCATGTAAAAGACCTGTTATACACTTTGATTATCTCACCACGACGTGCCACGTAAAAACATTCAATATATGTATTCATAACACGATTGTGCTATTTGACTTAATAGATACTAAATTCGGTGTAAAGTATTGTAACTTTATTTCATACTATTGAGTATATTTTAGACTAAATAACTTTCCGATATACCAAAACATAATAATGATCCAGTACATCATCATCAACAGCCTACTCTAGTCCACTGCTGGACATATGCCTCTTCCACAGCGCGCCATTGAGCCCGATCTTCGGCTCTTCTCATCCAATCGCTGCCAGCCACCTTGCGCAGATCGCCGCTCCATCTAGCAGGGGGCGTCCCACACTACGTTTGCCCAATGATCCAGTGTTCGTTAGTAAAGTTCAAATATTATATTTTTTAATATTGTTATCAACCCTAAACTTTGACCTTCACAAGTTTCGACCTCCGCAATTTTGATCTTGGAGGATGCTTTTATTTTTCAAAAATTTAACAGCCGTATATCGTGCCCGCCATAAAGAATAGTACCACGCCAACTCTTCCCGTGGGTGTCGTACGAGGCGAATAAGAGATTTTGTGGATACTATTCATTACAGTAAACGGTGATAGATTTGCCACCTTTCACGTTTTCTCCGCCAAATCTTACGGCGAAAATTGGGAACTGCGTATCGGTGGTTCCTCTGTCTAACCCCTCTGAGATTATGGACCTTGTATGTTGTAAACGTGACTTTATGTATGTATGTATGTAAAAGGACTCAATAACATAGAGATAACAAGACCCTAAGTAACTACAATGATCATAGAAATAGCACGAAAAGCCGCACTATAGATACAGGCAAGCATCCAGTATCTATCCATATACTGATAACAGATAAGGCTGTCACTGGCAGGCGGGCGGTGGCCGGCCACTAAATATAAGCAGTGATATACGACGACGCGACTGCAGCACGTTGCGAAATTAGAGCGGCCTCTACACTGATCATACAAATAGGCTCATACAATACAAATAGGCTCGTATTTAAGTAAGTAAGTAAAGTCTTTATTTTGCCTCACACATTACAATCTTTGCAAATGAATATAAAGTAGAATTAAATTTACATCATCATCATCATCAACAGCCTATTAATGTCACCATTGTTGGAGCGCAGGCCTCCACCGAGAGCGGTCCCAGTGCTGATTAGTGGATTTCACACAACTTCGGAAAGATTTCATTTCCTCAGACATGCAGGTTTCCTCACGATGTTTTCCTTCACCGTTAGAGAGGTCGATAAATGAGCGTGAGTCTTTAAAAAAATGCGAAAAACTCATTGGTACATGGCATGGTTTCGAACCCGGATCTCCCGCATGGGAGTCCGGCGTCCTAGCCACCGACGCTCTACATTACCTACATACATATACAAAATGTGTGACGGTGTGGAGGCAAAAAAAAACCCCAACTCAGCATGCTGCCGCAACCTGGGCTGCGACGCTGATTTTCAGTCATATGAACAGGGATATAAAAACCCTGTCAAGAAGCCGCCACTGGTACTTTTATAGTCTGTGCTAAGGAGTTCGTAAAATAGTATCATTTAATTACGCAAATATCGAGGGTTTGTATATTGATCAGGGTATACAAGTGAATGACCATGTTGCTGCTACAAATACTTTTTTGATGATAGTGAAACCCTTTTGATGATTGATCAGTCCTGAATCATCTTACTTGAGTAATTAATTATCATAGTAATATTTCAGTGGTTTCTTTGTCTATCCCCTCGGTGATTATGGAAATGAGAGTTCATGTATGTATGTAGTAATATTTCACTTAGCAAGTTTGTGTAACTGGACCATTCACACTAAATATTAATAAAGAGATGTAAAAAGTGATGATAGTGACGTGAAAAAACCATACTGTCTTCGGTCTTCACTCAATGCGTTTTTTCTTAAGGGTTGCACTGCAACGGCTGCAAAACGTCCTTATCGGATTAACTCTGATTAAGGCTCTTCCGGATTTTTTTGGAATACAAACAACAGTGCTATATCTGCTTTCTTCTATGGTTAGAGAAGCTCAGCCGCCCGCGCGTGCTCTCTGCGCAGGCGCTATGCACCAGAAGAACTGGACTGCAATACAAGTTATTTATTGAGATTGCATTATGAATGCTGTAAAAAGGCGTATCCACGTAACTCATTGGTAAAGAATGCTTTCCTCAGAAATCTACAGGAGAACTTTTTCAGTGTTATGATGACAAAGGCATTACTTTTTAGAATGTCTAGTTTATAATGTAATTTGTGTAAAATAAATAATTCAAACTGTTAATTTTCAGCAAGTTTTGACATCATAGTGCTAATATCGAAGTATCTTCTCATTACATAAGTAATGAGTATAAACTCATTTATTAAAACCATTGGGACACCAGGAACTCTTGGTTACGTCATGTTTTTTACAAATTTATAATTCAAATACAATTCATGTTACATATAAACATAACTGGACAGGAGCGAACAGACCAGCGGATTTACATTTAAAAATTTAGCAAAATTAAACCATTTATGTACATTTACTAATTAAATATAAAAATTAAGAATGTAGCAGCTGTAAAGGGGCTTTGTCATTTATCTAAATTAATAAATAATAAAATATATCTGCTGTAAAGGGGCATTGATAATTAATAATAAGAGTTAAATAATTACTTACGGTGGTTATGGCATCGGTAGCAGATTCCAAAATTGGATAAGTTAAAATTGCTATACTGTACATTTTTTTGTTGGAATTTGGACAAAAATTGGAGGGAATCATCTACTACTTTTAACACTACTTTTATTACTACGACTACGATTCTATACCTCGTTATACTTTAAGGCGAATCGAAATTCAAAATTCTAGTGAATTTTTAGATGCCACAAAATAAATTTAGGTGGCCTCGGCCCTGAGTAACTGTGAATTTTGAATTTATTCTTTGAAGTTTTTATTTTATTTACCACTAAATCCACTTTTGACCTCAATCTCGCCTGATGGTAAACGACGATGAGGTGAACGATGGAGAATATGGTTCAAGTTAATGCCGATATATTCATTTGGCCTTGAAGATCCCAAGGTTGTAGGTTTCGGGAAAAACAAAATTACTATCTGTATTCCCAACATCAAGGCAACCTAGTTAGATCATACTAACTGTAAAAGAAATGTACATTCGTATTGCAGACACCGACAATGTCTCTTCCATTTTATTGGTTAATTATTGATTTAATTAACGCCCGTTGGTGGTGTAAAGTGGCAATTACTTTTTTCAGTAATTAGGCCGAAAGTGATTTATCAAAGATCTGGGTCAAGTCGCGAGACTCGACCCTTTCGCCTTCGCCAAGTGACATGTCCCTGTCACATCATCAACGAATACAGGATGTTCAGTGTTTTAGTGATGTTTGTTGAATGCTGGTAATTAAGTTGGCTTTCTTACCCTTCAAGCCGAAACACAGCAATGTATTTCTTGCACCTTTGGGGCCAAAATAGGTAAAGGGTGTGTTACCACCCCAGGTTGATTTTGCACAGAGTCGTACCACCTACAATCTCATATTTCATTTACTATACAAATTGGTTGTTATTAATTTGTCTTTTATACAAAGATGAGTATTCGGTAAGTAGTTCTACAACAAATACGATGTATTTTAAAGGTCATCAATTAATTAGTACAGGTTTTACTGATATTAGTTATTTTTAAGTGGACATTTTTAAACAACTTCCACAGTAATTAGTTACTTTTGTACGATCTAAGTCACTATGCCCAAAAAAACCTACAGCTAGGCAAGTGTAAAAAAAATTACTACAAGCAATATATCTGTCCAGATTCAGAATTTTGACAAAAACCATTAGACATCAGGAAACTAGTAATAAATCTAGCTTATCTGGTCTTGTAGTTGTCGTATATTGCTCTAATTTAAATTAGAAAGCCGGACGTACGCAGTTTGAACCTATTCGCGTAATTAATTTGCGTAGGTTAATTGTCGGAGGCCGGTCATCTCTATTATACTATTACATGTGGAAATAGCACTACACTAGATGTGGCTTAACATGTTTCCAAAGGAAATTGAAATTGAAAACGTTTATTTAGCACTGTAAACACCAGAATATAGCAAGTACACAATACAGAATATACAAAGATATAATACATGCAGCACAAAACATCCGGTACGGTACAGTGACAAAAAGGGTACACCAGCTCTGCATAATGCCGAGGTAAGCCACAACGCTGATTTTCAGCTGGCCCCTCAGTGACTGCACAGACGAAGAAAGCAACAGTGTGTGCGTGTTGTATTGTATGAATATGTTTGTTTTTATGAATGTGGATTAATATCCACATTCATAAAAACAAACACATTCAACACACAAATGTGTGTATGTGAGGTACTGAGTGTGTGGGAGGGTGATGGCATGGTGTGTGTGTATTTACATGGTATTATGAGTGTGGATGGTAGTTAACAATAGACGCATAAGATTACCGAGCACATCCAGATTGTGAAAGGCAGTAGTTCTAGGTCACCTAAGGAACTCGCTTGTTTCCAAAGGAAATCTACTCAATAGGAGATAAAACGCAAAGCGTTGCGTAGGTGGAGCCACGAGCACTCTCCGTAAACAGAAACACAAAACGAAATGTCATTTTTTTAAAATATCACATTTTTCTTGTTATTTAAATACTTTAATTTAATTTCTCAAAGTTATAGTAAATTTGTAAAAAAAAATATTATTCGACTTCGCTAATGTCGTGCTCGAATTTTCTGTTTTCTTTCATAAAAGCTCGAAAGCATTTCAGAGGCATAACATGAATGTCCTAGTACAAGAATTTCTACCACATCCAGCATTCCAAAACTATATCCAAAATCGTAGCCCACACATTTCGTTGATAAATCTCCAGGGAGATTCGCGTAGAGATAATAAATTTCACATGATTACCGCTTACATGATTAATATGCTTACAAAAATGAAGAGCGCCCGCGTCGATCGATCAACGTGGGTGTTTAATTTGTGCGCAAGATCATTCATCTCTATCGTTTAGTACGGAACGCCATTGATACGGCGATCGTATGGCCACGGTAATGATATGGGTTGGGTATTTGTGGTTGTACGGTGCATAGGTTAATCGGTGGCGATGTTTAGTGAAATGGATATTCATTTAGGTATATGAATGAGCCAGGCGCTCGCGCGGGATAGCGGTTGTATAAAAAATTGCGAATTAAAAAATGCAATACCTAAGTGCTTTTTGCGTAGTCAGGCTAGGATTTTGAAAATAGAATAAGCTCTAGAACACAATAGGGAGAATTACCACCCATTGGCCGTTAGGTATGCATTTATACCGTCAAAAGCCAAAATTGGTTAAAACTAGTTTCCACCAAAAAATCGGTGAAAATGGTTGGGGTGTCGCTAAGGGGGCACTGAGGGAAAAAGTGTTAGAAAAATTATTACTTGTTAAAAAATGAACTGTGTCACAGAAACCTAGTGGATGCGAAACCGACTCGGATACAGAAGGTTATGTTAGGTGACGACACCCGCTGGCAAAGTCGCGGAAGTTATGCGCAAGCGTTCCCGCGGTTTCGCCGTCAGGCGGTGCGTTGGAGTACCGGGGGGTATATAACCTCGTCG
Organism: Hofmannophila pseudospretella; assembly: GCA_947369225.1. Taxonomy (NCBI): domain Eukaryota; kingdom Metazoa; phylum Arthropoda; class Insecta; order Lepidoptera; family Oecophoridae; genus Hofmannophila; species Hofmannophila pseudospretella. Next base: position 8,265,846 of record OX376326.1, read on the forward strand.
TCTCCCCGTTGCGCATGCGCGTTTCCCCTCGTAAAAAAAAGGTTGCACTATGACAACCACTCAAAGAGTCCTGCAAAGCCTGGCTCCTTCGACTTATCTTTGCGCCCCTAAAAATTTAAAAATTTAATTTTTGACAAAGGTTTAAAAAAATGTATTTTATCATTATTTTACAAATATTACAAACTTTTATTAAAATTACAAACTTTTTTGGTATTTAACAACTACCAACAACAACAACAACAAACAACATATCTCTCAAAATGCTTAGGAAAGCATTTTGAGAGATATGTTGGCCACATGTTGCGCATTTACTCGCCAAGTGCGACGAAAAACATTATGAACGGAAAGGCAATTGTAAACTCGGGTCGTAGAATCCCTCGGCCGAGGCATCGGGATTCAAACTCGTCATTGCGTTTACAATTGCAATCTTTCCGCATTTGTATCACAACATACTATTCTTGAGTTAACTGTAAGTAATAATATTATTGTTTTCTAAGTATCTGTGACCAGCGGTGGATCTAGTAGCATCCGATATGGTCCGGGCCATCAGATAGCCGTAGCTAGATAGCCAGTGGTTGCAATTGCATCCTAACTCACCTTTATCTATATCTGAATGCTTCTTTATTGTATAAATTCACCATATAAGCGGGTGTATTACGGATGACGGAATTCATGAGTGCGCAATGAAAGAGATCATATCGAAATGTTAGCTACTGGAGTTGAAATATTATTTATTTTAGTTCCTTATTTTCTTACCCGGAACTATATGATGATGATGAATTACTATTATTCCTCATCAGGGACCTATGTCCATATGACCCAATGGCTCGCAGCAAGTCCTCCACCCGGCTCTGTCCTGCGCAATGATCTCAGCTATTGCTAGTTCACGTTGTGATTCGTCTTCAGGCGTTCCCTCTTCCTTCGCTTTTTCGAAATTCAGTTTGTCGAATTTCAGTCCTGCCGAAGCTACTTCAGTCTGTCGAATTTCAGTCCAGTCTTACATCGAAACACAGAAATGCATGCATTTCTGCTTCACGGCAGAAATAGATAAGAGGGTGGTACCACCCCAGGCGATCCTTCACATTAGGATTTACCACTACAAAAACACATCTTGTTTGTATTTAGTCTTTCGAAACTGTGTCATTCAAACTACTGTCTGGCAGTCAACTCAGAGCTACTACGGGTGATCGAACAGGTGACCGATAAGTCAGCTGTAATTATAATTGGATCTTGAGTCAAGATTCTTGACGGTAAGAGGAACGACGATGAGATCTTCATAGAAAACTGCGGTAAAGTGCTTGCTTGCTTGCTTCCTTGCTTGCTTATCGTATGGTTAGTGGCCAACCTATTTGTCAGAGTTGTTCAGGCCGCCCGTAGGCATAACGACATGGCTTACCGACTGCTGTCGAACGACAACAACCGGGACCGACTGCTTAACGTGCTCTCCGAGGCACGGAGGAGCTCAGATGAAATATGCCACTAGCGGTCACCCATCAAGGTACCGACCGCGCCACCGTTGCTTAACCTACACGATCACTTTCGAACCGTGCTCGCAACTAGGCTATGAGCTCCGCGGTAAAGAGTAAGTGTCTATTCACCCAGCCTTTAAAGATCCTAAAACCCCAAGGTTTGTGGAGGATTCGGGAAACAAGACGCTTTTCTAAAAGCTCTAATAACACAGGCTGTTCTGGGCTGTTCCATTCCTTAATTCAGGTTTAACTCAGTAAAAGGTTATTTCGTGAAAACAGTAACAGTACCCATTAACGGCCAGGAATTCCTATGATGAAGCGTTATTGAAGTGAACCCTGGCACCGGCGCGGGGAGATTTATTAAATGAAACAGTTTTACACGAAACAAATGAAAGCAGGGTTTTAGATCTAACGAAGCTGTAAAGCTGTGTTTATTGTACAGAACGGAGCGTAGAACGGAAAGGTGAATACAACACCAAAAACATACATGTGAAAAATAGTCCATTCATTCTACATTTCAATGTATGGGAAAAGTGGCAAAATTAAAAAAGTTTTGAAAGTGGTGGGATATGGTATGGGGTGTTTAGAGATCACAACTCTCCGGTCCCCAGGGGAGGGGTCCCCTGGGTGCTTCTCCCCTTCCGGCCCTTAGAAAAGTCCCTTTTTACAGTTTTTTTTCAATATGGTACGAAAACTGTAAGAGCTACAAAACTGTTTAAAGCGGAAATGATCTTTAATAAATTCTACAAAATATGGTTTTACATAATTTTAAAAATATGAAACTAGTCATTCAGGTTATTATTATATTATTCCATTCGTGGAATAAAACTACCTATTGATAAAATGGATGTTGCGGGAATTAGAAATAAGGGACGACGAATTCTTTATTCTTTCTTCATTCTTTTATTTATTCTTTTATTATTTTATTTTGATTCTCAAAACGCTAACGCGTCTAGTGAGAACAGACCGCATAAGTCGTGCTCTTATAACTGGGTCCTCAACAAAACACGCAAGACATCTTAAGGTTCGACGTAAAGACTCTTTTACCATACAAGTGATTTTATACATTCATAACGTATTCCTGCGATACCTACTTTAGTTAAATGTTATTATTATCAGGTGAATCATATTGTTATAGCTCTACGGCCAATTTAATAATAATACAATTAATTTTCAGTTTTCTTTGTATGAAAACATTGTCATAAAATTTTGAATGGTACAGAGTACAACTGCGTGATTAACCTAATAGTAATAATATTCCAATAAAATATTCCAAAAGTACGACACAACCTGACCACTTAAAGTGCGAATCACGGAAGTGCGAATCACTGAAGTGCGGCATCACTGCAGTGCGAATCACGGAAATGCGACAGAAAGGAAGTGCAACAGACGAATATGTAATTTGTATAATGTTATAATTGCACATTCGTGTGTTCCATTTCGCAAGTTGCCTCCATAGTGAAAGTTGTTCAGTTATAGATACTGAACACTCTCTTTTCGGCTCTAAAGGAAGGAAACCGAGTCGTGGCGTTGCACCTTAACACTAAATTAACGGCTCCACCGGCCACAATACGTTTATGTCAACGCGGAACAACCAACAACAGTGAAGGAGCCAGGAGCTGTGAGGAGATTCCGTGTTATACAGGGTGGATGAAGATGTGTGTTAAACTCTAATAGATTTTTTTTATAAATATCGCCGAGAATGGTTTATACTAGCGGTTGTTAGTTCTTGGTGAAACTTATTCATGATTCGATATCATATTAAGGGCTGGCTGAGTTGAAATCATACGCAACGCCAAGAAAGAGGCGAAAAGTGAAATGTTTTGTTGTACTCGTATAAGGAATGCAGACGGACGGACGGTCACCTGATTATTAGTGGAACGCCGTCCATAGACATAATTATAACCTTATTATTAAAAGGTTTTCGATGCGCCGCTACCCTTGAAGATTTAGATGGAGTACCCCATGTGCCGGAAACTACGCTGGTTCCTTACCGTTCAAACCGAAACAACAATGCAAGCATTGCTGCTTTACGGCAGTAAAAGGGTGGTACCTATAGGCTGACTCTGCACAGGCTACCTTTGAAAAATCCGTACAAAACGTGAAAAAAACATTTCTATTTTCTGTGACATCCCATACAGAGTATAACAAAAACCTACTATAGAGCCGATTCGGCCGTGCAGGTATTAAGGTTTTTATGGTACGGTGGTGGAAAGTTGTTCAGTTATGGATACTGAATACCCCCTTTCAGCTTTATGGGGGTTTTTGTTACATCCTGTATAAGTCTCACATAAACAGATGTGCGCCGCGGGACATCGCTGGCTGTATGCCCACGCGCCGGCACGGCGGCAGCTCAGAAGCTTTTGATTTACTCTGCTGCTGCGCTCAACGCTTTAGATGGATCCATTTATGTCAGGAAGCAGTACTGCTACCGTAATGAGAGCATTTATGTATTCCTGATAATTTATCTAAGTTTATAAAAGTGTTATTAAAAAAATGCTCTATGATCCGGACCAATCCGGAATAAATCTGAACTCTATTGAATTATCCACACGGAAGGACTATCTTTGCAGAATCACTATTGCCTTCCTCATTTCGCACACTGGTTATCTCAATGTGCAGATTTCCTCGCGATATTTTCCTTTACCGTTAGATCAGTCGGTAAATGTACGTGAGTATTCACTATGGTTTTAATTCTAAAACATGCAAAAGTTAAAGAGAGCAGTCGGTAAATGTACGTAAGTATTCACTATGGTTTTAATTCTAAAATATGCAAAAATTAAAGATAGCAGTCGGTAAATGTACGTGAGTATTCACTATGGTTTTAATTCTAAAATATGCAAAAATTAAAGATAGCAGTCGGTAAATGTACGTGAGTATTCACTATGGTTTTAATTCTAAAATATGCAAAAAATAAAGATAGCAGTCGGTAAATGTACGTAAGTATTCTCTATTGTTTTAATTCTAAAATATGCAAAAGTTGAAGAGATCGCTCTTAACAACAAGGCCGACTAAATTGTACTACAGTGTTTCCTTCTTCTCTTCTTCCATCTTTTGTTTGTTGTTTTCTATTTGTTCAAAAAAGTGTATTTTACTTTTACTTTACTTTACTTATGCAAAAGTTACTTGATTTGCCTAAGTAAAGGAGAGTGGCTCATTATAAGTGGTGTATTGCATATGCAACCGATAACCTCTGCAACACAATTGCATTGGCGACGCACCTTTGCACCGGTTGAACATCTACGGCATTCGCGGTCCCATACCAAACTGGGAGGCACCTTAACAACAATACCATAAACAACGTTAGGCTTACTCTTATTTCGCACACGTCTCATTACAATAATGTTTAAATTAATACTGGCAAATAATTCAAAATTTAAATAAAGTCCTTATTAGTCCTTATTGGTAGTAGAGACCGATATTTACTTATACATTGTAACTACACTATTGTTAAGTGATTAGTGATTATTATTTCACAAGTTCACACTCATTTTATTATTTTATTTTATTGCAGGTTATTGTACAGCAAAACAATTATAACAATATTTATTCAAAAAAGTTAAACCTATCGCCAATTACACAATAACTCAAAATGAATTTCAATAAAGTTCGAAATTGTAATGAAATACTATCATTATCATGATGTTCGTCTTATCTTTTAATATAATATATCTTATCGTTATCTTATCTTTTAAGATAACATAAAGATAATCATGATGTTAATATAGGATTATAGAAACACTAGATTTATTACAATATGTGGTTAAAGGCGTGTGATAGGGTGTGTTTGTGTATGTGAGGGTGTGTAAGAGGATGTGTTTGTTCGTGCTGTATGTATTTCAACCCTTGCCTCATGATATAGGACATAAGTACACACTTTTATATACGTAGGTAAGGTACCTATAAATAAAAATTAATGTTGTTTTCTGGTCAATACCACTTTAAACTGAAATTAATTTGTATGGAATATGTGGTCTCAATATGTGGTCTAAAACCTAAAAAATTAAACGTCACAATTTTCTAGTAATAACACCCTTCCCTTAGTGATATGATGTGTTTATTAACCCCCAACCAAAATGACAACAATGTGCTCCACCCGGTTCTTCACCTGGGTTTTATTTCTGTCTGCCATATCTATCTACAATCTACCCATATACATACCAAGCAAACACGAAAATTACTGTCATAAAAATAAAACACCAACCATAATTAAAAAAATATATAAATCACATTCAAGTCCAGCTGGGAATGCACCCAAGCAGCTTGAACACGTAAAATACATCCGCTAAAAGAGGCAGGGCATTCTTGTTGCGAATAAGGCTGGTGGCAGGCTCTATTGAGATGTTACGCGCAAAGCCGGCTGACGTGCGTATAGCCGCGGTGTTTCAATAGAATGTTAGTTATGTTTACAATAAGAGGTTCTGGATATACAACGTGTAGGCGATACATCGGGAAATTTCAAAGTGATGTTTAGGGCCCAAAAGAGATGATTGTTTAACAACTAAAGTAAACGTTTGTTGACGACTTTGAGCACAAAATGTGCCGATTGAGATGATCATAAAGATGGAAAGGTTCATATTCCTCATTAATGAGGGTATTTCAATAGATTGTTACGTATATTTACAATAATTATATTTATAACTAGCTGTTGCCCGCGACTTCGTTCGCGTGAAAAAGCGCAAACTTTGGCCTTTTATTGCTCACATAATATCTTACAAAGTAAGCTATAATAGTTTGTAAGATATGAGTAAGAAAACTATCAAGTTTTAGTGGTTGTTCAAAAAAAGAATATGGCCAATGTTATACCTAACTTTCATGTTCCTATATAATTCTAAGATGTTACGTTATACTAGTGTATCTTAATATAACCTTACTTTACATCAGATAATCATAAAAAAGTGGCAAAGATTTCTATAGATTTCTCACACTAGGCATAAGTCCATAAAAGCAAGCGAAAATATATGCGAGGCTGTCCATAAGCGTTATGATATGTCAGTTATTTCTCACATTTTATTAATTATGCCTTCCCAACTGAATGTATTATGAGGTCCAACATCCACTTTGTTAGCGATCATGATTTATGTTAAACTCTGTTCACACTCTTGTAAATAAGTCATAAACCCGTATACGTCAAACAAAGATATCTAATTTATAATTTATGAAAACGCTGTGTTAATCGTAATACAATATAGGTGAGAGTTCCGTATACTTATATTTTTAATGTAACAAGCATACAAGTTATTGAAGTGAAAACTCCTTTAGGCGCACATAGCGCTCTTTCTGAACAGTGAATCAAACTGACCCGTCACGCTCGAGTAGGTGACGCTGAATCGGGTATACTCGGCTCCATTCGACATCAAGCGCGCTCGGGTCGGTGACGCTGAATCGGGTATACTCGGCTCCATTCGACATCAAGCGCGCTCGGGTCGGTGACGCTGAATAGCGTATACTCGGCTCTAGTCGTCATCAGCTGTCATCAGCCACGTTTACTGAAGTTTCAAGTTTACGTTTCAAGAATACGTTTTTATTATTATCTAAGTCTTGCCTTGCGTGTTTTTTTGTAAGTTTTCACTTCTATCATAAACACACACTTAACATGAACGGTAGGGTAATTAAAAAAAAGAGTTTTTTTAATTACCCTACCGTTCATGTTAAGTCGGAAAAAATGTGGGCTTATGGCTTATAGTAAAGCCGCGGCTTGTTCAAAAATGAATCCAATTGGCTTCCTCCATTTTGGCGCTGAGGATCGCAAGAGATATTATCGTTAGGTTTAAGTTAATCACTAAGTACAGATTCAGATGCATAATATACTTAATATATACTTAAGTTGATAAAAAAATCTTACATTGTAAAGTATAAGTCTTCCATGAGCGACCCAGGAAGCGATGGCTCGACACATCAATGAGATGTGGCGCGTACGGACACGACGTTCGATTTGAACTGTATGCAAACGCCGATAAAGTTCTTGATTATCTGCAAATGTATGCCAGCGTCTCTTCCCCGTCACTTCAAAATGTTTTCACAATCAGTACTGAACATCGTAGTGAACTTTATAAACATACAGCTCAAAATTCGAACGTCGTATCATTGCCCCGTCCACGCTACATCTCTTGTGTGGCTTGCGCCTATAGCGGATCCTATAGTCAACGCTTGGGACAACGCTAGGCAAAAGAGTAAGCATTTACACGAGTAACTTAAGCGTTAAGTTTACGTTTCCAACAGAACCCTAAAAGATAATAGCATAACCATACTCAGCTTAGATTTAAGGGCGTGACTCAATAAAATTCCAAACAAAACTAATTTAACTCGACACGTACGAGAAACAAAACAATGCAATAATGTAACGTAGATGTGTCGAAGTGACACCACGGCCTTGACATGCCGAATGTCGAGACAATCCGAAATGCGTGTCAAATCAACGCGTGATCCTAATCTCCATACAGTCACCTTTTTGCCCAAAATTATGGATGAAAGAAACCATCTTTCTTGGATCTTGTTTAGTAATTTTCTGACGTCATCACAATCATCATCGGTCTCTGCTCGACCGGTTTGGACTGACCTCGCCTCGCTTGATTCTCTTGAGAGCCTTAGATTAGTTCGGTTAGGACTCAGTGCTGATTGATGGATTGTGCTTTGAAAGCTTCTTCACACTGCAGGTTTAGTCATCATATTCTTCACTAGTAGATCACTCGGTAAATGAACGTAACGTTTTCAAGTGATGACATTGTTTGGATATTAATGACGAAATCGAAAGAAAATAGGTACGTTTCAACAAGAAATATCATATTGGAGGATAAGGAATATCTATGTATACGAGCACCACATTCTGCGTATTGGACTTTTTCGTATTGGTCGTGCTGCGTAGAAAGAAAGGCTGCCCTGAAAGGCTTGTAGAGTCCTCCAAAGCTAAGTTTGCTGAACCATAGACCTACAATTGTGTAAGATAGAGAGTGACAGAGATAGAGATAAAGCAAAGAGAAAGAGCATTGCAGAGTTAGCGTTCGAAGACTCTAGCAAATAATAACGAAATCTTTATTGTGGACTAAACAATAATTTAAATGGAGGTCGAATCTCTGGTGTTTGAGCTAGTTAAAGAAAACTGTGTTTAAGGCACAATAGCGTCTTCCTCATAACACAGATCAATTTTCTCTAAAGCTTTCTTCTATAAGGGAAGTATTAGCTCTATGAAAATTGGCATAGAATGCATCCTTGGGTCGGGTTACATCAGATACAATATCATCAATCAAACGGTACAAGGGCCGTGTGCGAAATTTATTCACATCCGAACGAGATCTCTGTTCACCCACGTGCCAAGTCACACTCGATTCTCGCCTTACAAGCTGTCGCGAATTGCGATAGTTAAGAACCTGACGTTTACTGACTGCTCTAATACTGAAAGATTTTAGGCCACCTGGAAAAAAGTATGGCATGACAGGTAAGTGGAGTGGAACCGAGACTCCGAGTTATGAATTAGAAAATGTTTTGAATGCCCTTCTATCATCCTTTCCAGTACCTACTCTATGTATAATAGATTCACTGATGTGATGGCATCTTTATAAGGTCGACAATCCTCGTGCTTTATGAAGACGAGCCGACACACCGCATAAACACTGAAATGTATTAGGTATTTTGCATACAAAGCATTATAAATATTTCACCTAGTTAAGACCGACCCTCGGTTTTGAAACGACGGACGACACGCGTCGATACGTCTAAAGCTATTCTATGCGTCATAGCTGATGTAAATATATGTAAAATAGAGTCGTCTTGTTATGAAATGTATTTCTCTGAGAGAAAATAGACAATGAATTACCATTCAGTTGTGGAGAGTACGGTAGCTTGTTTGTAGATGATGGGTGAGTTTGGTGTTTCAATAGAGTGCTGAGTCATTTTAATGTCTTGTTGGCGGTAGAATTATCTTATGATAAACTGAGATTAACCTCAGCATCACATCAACTCTTGGGAATGTTTTGTGCCTTCACCATTTCACAGTATGCAGTTTAACTCACGGTGTTTTCGTTACCATTAGAGTCGTCTGTGAATGTAAGTCTTCGAAAAAACAGAAAGCCTCATTAAGACATGGAATGGCATGGTTGTTTCCATAGAATGATCACGACCCTCATCAATGAGGAATACAACTAAGAACCATTACAATAATCCGGCTCGAAGGACCAACCAACCAAATCAGATTAAGCACTAAAACTGTCACTAGATAATGAAAATTAGTGACAACACACTTATAAAATACCCTTTTCCTTCACTCTGTCACAATCCAAGACAAGAAACAGTTCGCATTTGGGTCTAAAACAGTTGATATTTAAATAGGTCCGGGCTGGGCGGAACACTTGTTCGATTTGACAGGTGATAGCGGAGGCCTGGTGAAATATTGTTGTTTGGCAGCGGCGATACGACGGCGCGCGCGCAGCTGGCCAGTGTGGCGGCAGGCGCGGGCGCAGAGATCCTGTATTGTACTGTATTGTTTCTAAAGTAAGTGCTTTGCACGTGAATGTAACGTGATAGAAAATATGCAGTATAGTACATGTTTGAGCTACTATAAGTTTAGAAACAAAAAAATGACCCTTAATTTCTTTACATACCTACATGTGATCAAATCACATTACCGAAAAACTTAGTAGGTAGGTTTGTTATTTTATCTTTTCAAACTTATATACGATGAAGAGAATAATGAAGAATTAGTATGGTTACATTGTGACAATAATTTCTTAGTTTCAAAATAACACTTGGAAGCTAAAGAGTTTTAATAAAAGGGTTGAAAATAAAAACCCTTTTATTAAAACTCTTTAGCTTCCAAGTGTTATTTTGATATTTTTAGGTATGTAGGTGGGTACCTAAACCTATCTATAGATAATTAAGTTTGTACGGAACCATCAGGGCGCGAGTCTACTCGCACTTGTCCAATTTTTAATACCTAATTAAATATTTTTAAACTGTATATAATATACAATTTATGACCCAATAAATGAATGAAATGAAATTAAAATTTACTTTCCTAATAATACAGTTCATTTATCATAGTTAAGTTACCAAGCAATTTTCAAGAATCTACGACTTCAGGATGACTTTCAAATCCTACTAGACAGTTCATGTGTAAGTCATCCTTATCTTGCAATCCCTATAAATTACCCACACTCGTATACGAGTATCAATTGACAGCAGTGATGTAATTGGCTAATGTAGGGTTTGTTAGTGAAAGCGTCTTCGTCCTACACACGCATGCGTCGTCGCAGCTAATCTGCGTCTATGCCCCAGCGACGCAATTACACTCATTTGAATATTCGTTCCAAATGTAAATTTTAAATCTTATTACTGTGACTCATCCGAACAAATGAAACTGCCTGTGTAGGTTCCATAGCCGAAAAAGTAAGTGAACGCTTTTCATTACTTCTTTGGTTAGAGTTCAAAAGTGCAGTTATATATACTTATTAGGGCGATGATAGTATATAGTACTACATAATGATAAAAGTACTAATATTCATTCATATATTAGATAGCTTTATTTCAGATATAATTGTAACGGTTGACTACTTTTACTATCGACTTAAACCACAGGATATGCCAAGTCCACACATTTTTCACCAAAAAATATCCAATCGAATTGAATTGAATAAAAAAAACGAATAGCGACTGAAATGTGACTATGGAAATTTTGAGAGATTGCCTATCAGAAAGTGTCATAGATTTCAGGCAGTATTATCATGTGCTACAATACAACATTACAAGAAGACAGAAGACATTACATTTACACAGCAAGAAGTGGACAGCAATTTTTCGAGCCCTATACCTCAGCAGGGGGCGACAGGAAGGGAAGAAGAAGAAGATTATCATGTGCTTACTCTGGCAATGAAAAGGTCTTTGACTTTTATTTATTTAAAAATGAATGAATAATGTAATTTGAGAGATTATAACTGCTGTGCAATAAACTGTAAAGCTACGTGACATTAGTTTCTTAGAAGACTAGAAACTTTACAAGATGACCTAAAAAGACGACAGTTGAAGGGATTTATACAGAGTCCTCCTTGGCGTTTAGCAACACAGTCAGACAAAACTACTATACGGTCCTTTTTAGGCCTGCTTTTGTAACGGAACGGGTCGGACCGGAGTGGAGAGACTACTCTAAATTAGGAGCACGCGCTACAGGTTGCGTTCCTAAATGTACACCGAATAAGTCGCAGTTTTAGTCCAGTGACACGGGTTAATTTTAGCATATTTTTATTTTATTTCAAAAACACACAGCACATTTATATATTACAATAATAAATACATGCTCTTTACCTATAAAATATGAGCCAAGATGTTATTTCACTCAAATAAGTAAGTACCTATTCCAATACATTGAAATTTAGAATCAAATATAATATTCTATACGTCCTATGGAGTTAAATAGTTTTAATTTTGTCAGGTGTAGCTATAAGATTTTAGAGCGTCGGTGACGTCGTGGCTAGGACGTCAGACTCCCATGCGGGAGGTCCGATTTCGAAAACCAGGCAATGCCATGTACCAATGAGTTTTTCGGTTTTTTCGAAAGACTTACGAACATTTACCGACTGCTCTGACGGTGAAGGAAAACATCGTGAGTAAACTTGCATGTTGAGATAATCAGTGTGTGAAATGGGGAAGGCAATGGCAAACCACCCCATTAAAACTGCCACGAGAGTCGTTCTATTTGATTATTCCTTAGAAAACGACTTAGAAGAAGATGTATATATAAACAGTATTACGATATTTTTTATACAAAATCAGCTGACTTGACAATGAATGACACCTAAGCCATGTTCTTTTAAAGTCGCACCCTAGCGCGTTATTGGTCTACACAATAGATCTACATAAAATATTTTTAAAATAATGAAAATATTTATGAGCAATAACCATGTTATAATGAGAAATAGATTATGTTATGTGTAGAGTGTAGACGTTTTTGTATATAAACACGAGCAAGAGATGGTGTGTGTAGACTTTAGAGAGAGGTGAGCACAGATGTGACATCTGTTTTTATGAGAAATAACCATGTTATAATTAGAAATAGATTGTATTATGTGTAGACTGTAGACGTTTTTGTGTATAAACAGGCAGCAGGTGTGTGTAGACTTTAGCGAGAAAATGAGCACAGATGTCACTGTGGATCTTCCCCTTTGTGACTTTATAAACGCAGCACAGCTTTTAGATTTCCCCCTTTCTTACGTTCCGACCGATACAATTTGTATCGCAACAAGGGGCATTTTCGCAATGTTTCAATTCAATAGACCACATAGTATAGATAAACCTGAATTTACTATATTGTTAGCGTTTTCTTAGGACGTCTGTTGCGGCTTTCCTCGATATAAGATAGTAGTACATCAGACTGTTTTATATCCATGTTTCTATCCAGTTAACAAGACCAAAAATCAGGGTGGGTAGAGGTAGTGGTAGTGGTACTACTGATGGTTTTATTATTTCATGAATTCTAAATTCGTCCTCGGCGCTCACCATCTTGGTCAACCTGGTTCGAGCCGGTGCAATTTTTCTGGGCTTCTTTCTTTCTTAAACGATGAAGACGTATCCTCTCCGTTCCCGAAAGTGGTTTTGGTAAGTCGCAAACGGGTTTAATCTGTTAATTTTAACATTTTTTTCTTTCAACCTTGCAATCAACGTCAGAACTTTATTAATATCGCAAACTGTATTTTTTTTTGGTATAAATCCGTCGAGAAGTTTCGACGCTAGCTCACTTTAAACTGAGCTCTAACCGCGCAACACCTCGTTTTCAGTGTTCACTTGCGTGGCCTATGACGCCACCAGAGGGATCCGAGCCGAGAGGGGGTCGAGCATAATTTTTTTCTAGTCGTCAGATCGATCTTTGCCATGGTATAATTACTACTTTTCAAACTCTTAAACTTTCGTTACACGAAGCTCTCGAATATACATATTTTTCGTTACAAATTTTTTCATGGAACGCAACTCTAACCTCTTAACCTAAAGTAAGACATTCATTTGAATTCTTGTCAAAACACATTGGATACGAGTAAGTGTGTTATTTTACTTGGGGACATTTCAAAAAATTATATTCTTTTCTTTGCGTAAATACCGTACCTACATAAGTACCGTGCGTACCTACATAAGTACGATTTGTATTTATTCGTATTTATTATTCACCAACTGTCAGATTAAACACAATGTCTGATTAAGCGTGACTAAGTAGACAATTAACCACTCTCAACAAGTGCTGTAGGTTTTTGATTAGTGTCATTCTGCGCGATTGAATCACATCGTGACATTGTGCGTTTAACCTGTTAATCACAAATGTAATGTATTACTCGTAAAAGCAGAAAATACAGCTACACAATAATATGACAGTCCATTGACTCATACGATGATAATGCACGTCACAATTATCGGTTCCATTGTAAATGTCAATTCTAAACGTCAGTCTTATATTTCAATTTGACACATCGCAGCGATCATGTTGTGCGCAGAGTATTTACGCATGTTTTTAATGAAATATTAATGTGATGCCTTATTTGGGCTGTGAGTTTTGCAGTTACCGGGTCCTGCCTTATGCGGTTAACGACGCGATACAACCATGATATTTATTTTTCTCTAGTGAGATAGGAATCCTTAGTATAATAAAACGCGAGTGAAACGTATGTAGCAACTATTAAATTAGGGTGGTTTGGAAATAGAAAATAAATTATTTTACTTATTTTTCAAGTAAATCGTTCGCAAAATGACATTAGTGCCCTCCAGATCTTGCAATCAAAGAAGATAAACTTGCGTACAAGTACAGTACATCGTTAGTAAGCCGGTAAACATAAACATTGCGGGTAACTCAACTAGTGACTAACGCATGTCGTAGATGGATTCGGCCAATTAGAATCGATTACATCGCTCCATGTCCGGACACGATTGGCCGCGTTTCTAACGCATGCGCGTTGTGACATCTTCCACATTGCGAACATTGTAAAACTACATATACGAAGAAGTATGGTTGGTGTTTGGAAAATGTCGCATCTAAAGCCGACACTTATGGGACGACTCACTTCAGAACGCAACGATTGAAAAGACTTTTAACTTTAATCATCAATCACAATCAATTTATATTTCAGTAAGTAATTAATTTTACAACTTAATAAAGGTATAGATTTTAAAAATATTACTGTGGTAGGGGCAATTTAACTTTTCTATACGAGTAAAATATGATTTTTGTCGAGAACGTAACTTATAAATGTGCAGTTTTAAAAATCCTCACTGATTCTCTTATAAACATCATTTATTAATTTAATGTTGTCCAAAAAGAAATCTTTTTTCGTCTAAATCGCATTTCATTCAACAGGTCAAGAATTACGACGTCCACAATACGCGACGGTGTAACACCGTCCCAAGGGTTGCTCGATGACAAACAAGTCTTCCTAACATGCCAGGAACGCTCTGATGAAACCCACTACGAAGAACTGTCCATATAATAATACCTCGGATCACAGAATCGGTGAAATGAGATGTGCCGATTGAACGGATCCTCGTTGTATCTACCTACGCGTATGTGTGAATTTGTCTCTGGATCTATTCATTAGGTATTTGCGTCGACGACTATACAAGCAGAATAATAACAGATAATTAAGACATGCTACGGACTCCCATAGGACGGACGCATCCCTATAAAACGAAGAAGTACTAGGGGGTAATGGAATCGAAGTGGCCAAAAACAGACATTATATTGGCTCTGTACCTATTTCTGTCAAAGAAATCTATGCAGAAACTGATATTTGACAAAGGACATAGGCAGAACATGTTAGGATCGTATTCAATTGATCAGCAAATTAATCAAAATTTGGTATCTGAAAAAAATGGAAATGGGTCGTAAAAATAATAGGAATTTATAGAGAAATGATGCAAATGTAGAGCAGCTGAAAATCACAAAAATGATAACATTATGATGATTGATGATACATGACTAGCTACGATTTGTGAAATGTGACAATTAAAGGAATATCTAACTAAATAATATATGAATAATTTAATGAATGTGTCGTCATCCTGTCACTTAGCTTAGCACATCTCCCATGTTACACAAATCTAATACTTCACTTCACTTGTCCCTTGTCACTTATCACTTGTCACTTATCACTTGTCACTTATCACTTATCACTTGTCACTTATCACTTGTCACTTATCACTTGTCACTTATCACTTGTCACTTGTCACTTATCACTTGTCACTTATCACTTGTCACTTATCACTTGTAAATTGACAACCCAACATAGCATATCTGGATGTTTCTCTGATCTAATCCATAGACACGCATGCATCATGGAAAAAAATAGTGCCATAAAGTTTATAGGGTTAGTTTTTTAATGGTTCTAATTGCAACGCGCCTCTGCCATATCGAGATGACGTTCACTGATTAAGTACCGCGAATTTAGCCTTAATGACGTCGTAATTAGGCAGTATAATGCACTAATTGATCAGATAACATCTTTGGGCGCATGGTTAGAAGTTTGCTCTTATTTTTTGCGGCATCGATGTGACATGTTGGTAATAGATCGTATCGTGAAGATCACAGTCTACCGTCGATTGCGCATAAAGTTTTTAAAGTTAATCTCCCAATAAGTATAACAAACACAATGCTGATTGCTACAGGCTGTCAACGTGCACCACAATCAGGAGTTCGACTTTCACTAAAAAGTGTATAAATTCACGTAAAAGGGTTTGTCCCTTCCCAAACGAATTAGTTGCTCAAAGTATTTTGTATGAGGGAAAAAATGTAGATAACTATTCTATTCTAACTATTATTCATCAAACTTAATTACTTTTGCATAATTAATATTAAACAAATGTTTAATTTCTTTCTATTTACCTACAGAAAATAATTTTCATGCAATTATTAAGTAAATCAATGTAAAGCGATGTCGATTTTATACATACGATCTAGGTTATTTTTATGTAGGTACATACAGTGGTGCATGCCCCCATCAAAATATTTGCATCTAATAAAATAGCAATTAACCTGAGGTGAGGTGTAAAATGAGGCAGTTATAGCCGTAACCTAAAGCCATAGAGATTCAATCACCTGCTGAGTCTAATTTACATGGCATACATTCCAAGTGACGAATGTTGTTGAATAGTAATTAAATTAGGTATCTGGATACTCCACTAGACTTGTGACATCTCTTTTCGTCAATTTATCTACTTACTTAGTTTTTAAAATCACAATCTGAACTGGTGTTATTAATTAACAATTTTTTATCTTTAATGTTGATTCATCATCCATCAGCCTATTAGTGTCCCCTTGACCAAGTGGGTACGGGTCATGATCCACCGAGCGGGCCCAGTGTTGATTAGTGGATTTCACACACCTTCGTAAACTTTTCATTCCTCAGACATGCAGGTTTCCTCACGATGTTTTCCTTCACCGTTAGACCAGTCGGTAAATGTACGTAAGTCTTCGGAAAGATCCGAAAAACTCATTGGTACACGGCATGGTTTCGAACGCGGACCTCCCGTATGGGAGACCGGCATCGTAGCCACTAGGCCACTGACGCTCTAATGTTGATTATCGAATGGTATTAAAAAAACTATAATAATGCTACACGTTTAGCATAAGACTATGCATGTCGGTATAGGTCTTTCTTCTACCATTAAATACACGGCAGTGTGTCAGCCAAGTTCGGGAAAAAAAGACGATGCAATCGTTGAAGTTTGAAACAACGGAGGCGACTTTGTGCATTCCACAATAGCACATAATACACACAATAGGCTATAGGTGGCTGTTCTGTTGCTCTTGAATATACGCCAGAAATATCCTTTACATAAAAAGGCAAATCATTAATTTATCGCTTATAAGCTCACACACACATACGCCGCACATTCACCCCACACACCCTTTCCCACCTTAACACACCTCGCAGACACGTAAACTATACACATGCTTACACACTCAATCTCAACTATACCGATTCTTCTTATCGAAGAAGTAGGAAGAAAGAAACCTCTTCGTCTGAAGCAGGTATATAGTAAACTGTAAACTACAACGGAGTCCTAATTAGTTAATTAATACATATTAGTAATGTATTTAAGGATCGCCGCGACACAGGGTAGCCATAGTCCGTAAACCTAAAAACAATTGTAAATTTGTTGTGGTAAATAAATTATTTTGTATTTGTATTTGAAATATAGTTACTAATTTAGTCAATTAATAAGTATTATTTATTCCTAAGCTGAATAATACACATACATGATCAGTTGATCACGTACACGATATTTATTTATGTTTAAATTAAACTAACAGAACATGCCTCATTAATAGTACTCGTACACCTATACACACAAGTCACGTAATATTTTATCTATATCTATTGAACAAGTCGTACAAATTCTAATTTAGTTTTAAAGCTGTGTTGCCGACCGTACAGCACTGACCCAGAGCAACAAATAAGATCGCGAGCGCGACACGTCATGCGGATTGCGGAGATTAGGTTAGTGCAGCATTTATGTTGCAGTTGCTGCATTCGGTACTTTGCATTCGACAACTATACTTTTAAGTATAGTTCATCACTTCATTGGGTCCGCTGTCGTATCAGCGGCACTCAGCCCCGGAGCGCGGTAACGCTCCGAGACCCGCCCGGGTAAAGAGGTTCCACCTCAACGCTCGTACCCTCTCTCCCCCGCGGACTAGAGTGGATGACCCTCGTTCGTTTCGGCACTTTGGGTACTGGAATCACACGGCTACTCTTACAACGCCATATCAATTACATAAGGGACACAATATGTTAAACAGGTGGTATTCCGCTTTTACTTTTTTATCGGCAAATTAAGTCCAATAAAAGTCCTATAGCTGAGGACATCGTAACGAGAATTCTCCAGAAGACCTAATCAAACGTGTGTCTGACTTTCAAGTAAGTATATGTAGAGATGCAATGAAACTGGAAGAATTGTTTTAAACAGATTGAAATTCAAGCGAAAGAAAAAACAAAATTGTGCATCATTTATTTTGTTAGGCAATGACAACACTACAACAAGCATACTACATACAACTCTGCTATGATAGATTAATTTTTGACCCAAATTTTGCAAAGGACTTGCTTGCTGCCGGGGCACACAATCAGAAATGAGCGATTTATCAATAATTTGATAATTTCAACTATCGATATCGGGTTAAATGCAGTGACACTAACGCAAGACGCACTCTCGCTCGCGTGCCGGGGTTGCGACACCAGTGCCGCGCCCAACCAGTGATGTGCGTGATGTCGACCAATATCGATTCTATATCGATTTATTGCCAGTAGAATGCACTTCCGCGTCAACGATGGAGGTTCGAAATTTGAAACGGTCAGGCTTCCTAGTATTGCTAGCGATTCTGAATAATTATATTACCCTGAAGTATCGTATAGGATAATTCTCAGAATGGTAATACTTTTGTTGGTACTACAGACAAATCTCACTGACAGCTCGTAGCCAAGTTGCGAGTACGGTCCGAAAGTGATCGTGCAGGTTAAGCAACATTGGCGCGGTCGGTAGTTGGATGGGTGACCGCTAGCATATTTCATCTGAATTCCTCCGTGTCTCGGAGAGCACGTTAAGCAGTCGGTCCCGGTTGTTGTCGTTCGACAGCAGTCGTTAAGCCATGTCAGATTCCTACGGGCGGCCTGAAAAGAAAGCAAGCAGGCAATGACAAATTAATCAATTCGGTTGCTAAGTTTAAGAATAGCTACTTAATGCGCATCACTACGAAGTGAGGCGATAGTATTTTATAGTGTTTGTAATTCTATAGCCTAACCAGTGCGCGTGCGCCACCACACTGCCTTTGTGAAAGATTACTATAGATTCTCTTGCTTAGAAGGTTCTTTAACATTAAGTATACATTGTGGTACTCAATTTAACAGCACTTAAGCTTCATTTGAGCTATAGGTACAAGCAAGTTAATGGCTGAGATTGGGTCGAGAAAAGCAAGCTCGATTACATGATTAACGTGCAGTTTACACACACAGAACATAACAGAAATCTCCCTCTCTCTCTCTCTCTCACACACACACACCCTTTCAACACACACAATTACACACTCTTACAACATACATACTTACACACATACCCTTTTCTTTGTTCTCCCCACTCCCTATTCCACTTTCCCACCTCCATATTTTATTAGCTGTTACTAATTATTATTATTTTGTATAAATTAAGGAGACCTATTTTTTAGCTTGCACGCATGTAAAAAAAAGAACAATTCAGGCATTATATAGCTGTAATGTTTCTCAGAAAAATTAAATTAAATTATATAGGTACTGACATTGCTGTACATTGCTCTACATCAATTGCACCAAAATTTAATGAAAAATTTATCTAGCCTTCATTAAAATACATGCTCTCCCTTTCTACGTCATAGGTCTAGATAGATATGACACGAGACTTAAGGAAGTTTTAACATTAAGGACGTTTTTTGCAACTCACAGTTAATTTATGGTCAGTACATTGCTTAATATCCTACCTTTAATTTAAAACATTCATCATCAACGTCCCCACTGTTGGGGCACAAGCCTCCCCTTGCACAAGGGGGTACGGGCCCATGATCCACCGAGCGCACCCAGTGCTGAATTGGTGGATTTCACAAAACGGAAAAACTTCGGAAAAACTCATTGGTACATGGCATTGCATGGTTTTGAACCCGGACCTCCCGCATGGGAGTCTGGCGTCCTAGCCACTAGGCCACCGACGCTCTCGCTTAAAAACATTATCAAGGACAAATGTAATAATACTAATAATCACAAGGAACATTCCAACTGACTGTTTGGAATCCAGGATCTCAGACGGAATCCATTTTTAGTACTTATAGCACGTCACGAATTGTACGTCTTAATATATTTTTTAAGTTTTTTATTGGACTCTATCTATATGCGTAGATTTACAGCTCTAGATGACTTCAATTACAGATTCAATTTTTACCAAGTTGCGACCAGTGGGTCTTTAAAAATAGTCCAAAAAGGGTTCCGTTGATATTAATATATTTTCGAGATCACTTTATGAGGTAAATCTGACTATAACATTGTCTGGGTCTACTACTACTATATACTACGTATGGTAAATTCAAATTAGGATAATAATAAAAATCCATAATTTAAAAAAACTCATTTTAAATCAGATAAAGAGATTTAAAAGTTTATTCTATTAATTTATTCTAAAATTAATTAATTAAATTAAAAACTAAAACCATATAAAATAATAAAAAAGATAATGAATATGGTAATTTAATTAATTAAATTCATAATCTTGGAATTTGAAGGACTAATTGCAATATTACTTATCTTTTTTACAGGAAATCTCGAAGATTTTTGAATGTAGGTATATTTATACGCAAAAAGAGAACTAAGTAAGTTTCGCCAAGAAAATAATTTATATAAGTAGGTATGCATAGATGAACTGAACAGTTTATTATTCATATACTTACTCGTACCAGTCGACCACAGGTCAACCTACCCAAAACGTCAAATTTTGAGAAACTGAAATGTATCATATTGCGCAGGCACTAGGTTAAGATTTCATCGAAGGTTTTTTGACATATTGTATACTATAGCTTGTGGTCGACTGTACTTAATTTCTGTCAAGAAAAATAAACAACCAAAATACAGATGAGCATGGCAAGTATGGAAAATACTTTTTTTCATCCAAGGATGAGGGTTTTTTGTTACACAGCTTAAAGAACCCTAAGAAATTAATGATCGTAATCTCCAGAACACGATCCATCACTGATTGTCAAAAGTGCTTAATCAAGCGAGCCCTCGCTGAATAATAATTAAGTTACCTGCACGTGTATGTACACTTTTTGTATTGCATTAAGTAGAAAAGAATACTAATTAGTAAATTAATGTCTGACAAACATTGAAGTAGAAACATTAAATATTTTATGAATTATTGAAATTAAATACTTTACAGTTTAATAGTGGCAACCTTTGAACGAACTGAGAACTTTACCAATTGAGAAATTGTACCAATTGCAATAATCCTACTGGACGAATTGTGAGCAATTGTACTGGTACTACTCGTACACTGAAAAAACAACTTGTTTGTTTTAGAACATATAAAGAAACTTTATTTTTAAATCTCAATTTAGAGGCTTTGGTACACGACAAGGTGACCATGTCAGCCTCGTTAGGGTCACTAAGAAAAGGGAAGGGAAACTCAAGTATTATTAGAGTCAGCCCGCACTTTGAGAGCTAACTTAGCAAACAACAGTAAGTGTTTCATATTATCAGATAAGGGCTGACTCAAAATAATATTGAGCCTCCCATTTTGGAGCCCGTTGAGGCCAACTTTCTTCCTCACAATTTTCGCCAGGTCAAACTTTACTCAGTTAAACACACTACTTTATAGATGCGACTAAAATCTTGATTGATTTAAACAATTCCTTGGTTGAAATTGAACAAGCCGAATTTGCTCATATTATGCTCATATTGAACAAGTTCTTAATTAAAGTAAACAATCATTTCTTTCAGTGTATAAGCCCGTGCTTCATCTTCGGCCTCATCGTCGCTTACCACTAGGGAATGCAATCTCTTTCTCGCGAGATCACGGCCGTTTTTAGCGAGATTGATCTCGGTCGAAAAATGGGCGAGATCTCGCGAGTTTAACGAGATTGCACTCGAGCATAAAAACATCCTATTCGAAGCGCGGCAGCGCGCTAAATTAGATACGTACATCAAAGTTTATTAAGGTTTATTAAAAAAAAAATAGATAGCTATATTAAACAATGTTAAATAAAAGTTAATTAAAAACGTTCGTAAAAATAAATGTTTATGTCATAATACCTATAATTCTTTTCTTAATTTATACAAATATTGTGATGATTTGCAACAATAAACCCACAAAACAAACAAATCTCGCGAGATCTCGAAATTGGCGAGATCTCGCGGTATTGTTATTCACAGACTCGCTGGATCTCGCCTGAGCCCCAATCTCGCGAGATTGCATTCCCTACTTACCACCCACCAGGTGGAGATTCAGATCAAACGTCGGTTTAGTCGCGAATAAAAAAAAGTTAAAGTTACAATTTCTTTAAATTCAGACTGTACTTTAGTTTTTTTTCCTTTTTTTTTCGTCTTCATTGCCACGGAATGCCACGGTTAGGTGATCGATATGAAATGTAGAATAAGATATTGATGTGAAATTTAGAATAGGTATCTAACTAAAAAATCTATGCTAAGTATTGTCTTCTATACAATTTTGAAGGTGGTGTAACTATACGCAAAATTAGCCTAGCATCTTTTAACCTATTTTATGTCGCTATTTTATGTTTTGATGAGGGGCCAGCTGAAAATCAGAGCTATGGCCTCAGCATAAGCTGAACTGGTGTACTCTTTTTGGCACTGTACCACACCAGATGTTTTGTGCTGCATGTATTAAACTTTGTATATTTCTATATTGTGTTCTATATTCTGGTGTTTACAGTGTTAAATAAACGTTTTAAATTTTAATTTTCTAAATAGCAACGTAATAAGGCTGTAACGATGTCGACTTCATCGTCCATATCAACCTCCTTGCCATCAAATTCAACCTCATCGTTAGCGTTTATCTCACCTCATTTCGTATTGGCATCTTTATTTCTTCATTTAAATTCAAAATCATGTTCCCATTCCATTTCTAAATTTCATTATTCCATTAATTTCATTGTTTTATTTGTACTCGGACTTTTTCTCTATATTTTGTCTCGAACGGACGTCTCCCGTTCACTTTTATTTCCTACTACCTATTTTCTGTGTTACTATGTGTTCTTTTCCTTAAAATATATTATTTAACAACCAATTCTTCTATTACTTCATCTGCACACTGTCCTAGATCCCTGCTAGTAGCCGGCAATAGAGGACAGACTGTAGCAAGGCTACTATGCCGCGTAATTACCGGCACGAGGCACTCATCAGAAACCCTCTAATAACATTATTGTGAGGTGAAGTCTCTATGGGCGACGATGACCACTTACGATACGTTTACTCGTCTGCTTTCAAAATGGATGAAGTTCCATAAAGTTCCATGAAGTTTCACTTTGTGATGAGTCTTATCGATGCATCGAATCGGCAACCCTCTAATAACTAATTGTGAGATTAGATACCTCCATCAGATGGCCGATTTGCTCGTCTGGTATATAAATAAAAAACTGACATCCGTGAGCATCATAGCCAATTCCGCATTTATTAAAAAAAATAAAGTACCCATTGACCACGTATGTTCCACGAATACATCCGCAATGTCTTATAAGTTATAAGTAAGTACGTCATAATATCAGAACCTGTGAATGGTCACCGTTGAAATAATTAAAACGGATGTGGTTCATAAAATTACAATGTCTGATTTATTGGACTACCGTGGGTGGAGGCTTTTGTATCAATAATAATCAATAAGTTATCAATCACTACCTACATAGGTATATAATTTTATACTTAGAAATCTTTGATGAAACCAAAAAATGATCACATCTAAGTTAGAAATAAGCAAAACCAAATCCACTCAGTAGGACATGAACCAGAGCTTTTCACCGGACAACGGCGAAGACAAAAGGAGGATAGATATTTTTTTTGTTAAATATTGAAACTCACTATTCGTCATGAAATGTCCAAGTGTAAAATGTCAGGACTGAAAATTACGTCAAAATCGTGAAATGTCCAAATCAAAAAATGTACAGACCGGAAAATATCAAGATCGGAAAATCGAATATTATTTAATGAAGAATTACTATAGTAATGCGTTAATAACATTGCCAATATTCCACGATCGCTCAATACATGAAGTTAGCGTCTCGACGCTTCTTCGAGCAAGCTCCCCACCACCCAAACCCTCTAGTAGTAAGCGCCGCCGCTTATTCGACTAACGGTTTACCGACATCCCGTCGACGACGTCGGCCTAGACACGTCCTAGACGACCCCGACGACGCCATCACGATCTCCATCGCGGAAGCCACTCCGCCACCCGATAGTAGTTCACACACAGCACCTTCATACCGCCCGCGCCGGCGCGGGCGGCGACCCGCTTCTGGCGCTTTCACGCGCTATCGGCGTATTCCAGGCCGCTTCTCCCCGACCCCTCCGTCCCCAGCGACGTCCTAAGCCGAGGTCCGTACCCACCTGGGTGCCCTTAGGCAGTCGCTTCTTATAGTAGTTTTTAAGTCCTACTCTAGGCTGGAGCGCATTTAGCGCTCGCCCCAAAAAACCCGGTGAAGCTGTAAAGGTCATTAGGACCAACAGCAATTATCAGTACGAAAAAAAAAAAAATTGCCAATATTTGAAGAAATTACGACTATAATATTTCAAGCAAGAGGCGGAGGAAAGTTTTATTGGTTGGCGACTGTATACCATACTTAATGATGAAGCTGAATCAATTTCCTGGCGCTTTATCACATCACAAGTGCAATATTAAAATACCCCGAGTTCCCATTCTCAAGACGAGAATTGAAAAACTCACGTCAGTGAAAATTTAATGAAGTTCTTAACGACAACGAACGGACAGAAGAGAGATTTATTGCCTCATTAATGACTGGCGGTTAAGTAAAAAAAATATCGAAATACACGATGAGATTGCTTTAATTGTGCTTCAGGTTTCGTATACGGAAAGGTAAAGGTAAGTTGATAATAGTTGGTATCTAAGCGTTCGTTTCATGAAACGTCCTTAATGTTTAGCCTTCATTAATATACATGCTTTCTAAGCTATAGCTCTAAATAGAGATGACACGAGACTTAAGGAAGAGTTGACACCTAACACACACACGGGACTTTTCTTGCAACTCATGGTATGTCATTTTAAATTGAACTGAAGTTATTTTTATATCCACTTGCTGAGATATGCTTTATTTTAAAATGCTTCCTCGTGAGATTTCATTATAAATTCTACTGACTACCGATTTTTTTCTTTCGTTTATAACTGTTTACATAATATGTAAATTATTCACTTTGTCTGTACAGTCGAACACACATCAGGTTATTACCCTTTAGTACTTTCTCGCATTAACTTATATGACACATTCATACGAATGTCAAGGAATCATAACAAAAACTTAATGCGACAGGGTTCCACAGGGTATAACTGTGTCTTCCACTGTACAATATACTTAACGAATTTTATTTCTTATTTATTTATTTATTTACACTTTATTGTACAACAATAGACTTAATAAAAACAATTAAAATGAGACATTGTACAAGGGTGAACTAAAAGAGATCTCTTCCAGCAAACCCGCGAAAGTGAAAGATGTGTTATAATACTTATAATTTAAAGGTAGACATATAATTTATAGTGTGCTTGGAATCCTTAGTCATCCTGCAGAGGGCTGGAGTTTCTTTGTTTTTACACTATTAAAACTTTTTAATTCAGCATTTTCCTTTAAGTAAAGCCCATAATATGACCATGCTCTATGACATTTGCAAAGGCAACTAATAAGACACATTTTCCATGTAGGATGTCTCCACGATTGTGAGAGTCGGGACGTTATGGCACCGTGTATAAGGAAGGACACACAATGGCCATAGTGTCAACTCAGTTTGCGGTAAAGGTAGGGCTATATGGGTATTTAGACTAAAAATAAGACCGTCGGTGGCAGAGTGGCTAGGACGACTCCTATGCGGTCCGGGTTCGAAACGTGCAGCGCCACGTACCAATGAATTTTTCGTATTATTCGAAGACTTACGTTTATTTACCGTCTGCTCTAAAGGTTTGAAGATAATTATTAGGTAGTGGCACATTATGCCGTCCTCGAGATTCGCAGTGCTTAAATTAAACATCTATGAAGGATGCCTATATACCTTCTCTTTAGTTCATCTAGATATAGATGACGTAGATAGACGTATTCTAAAATTTACTTTCAAAATGAATGAACTACTATACTTACTACATAGGCAGAGCGTCGGTGGCACAGGAGCAAGGACACCGGACTAACATGCAACATGATGCTCGAAACGGTGCAGTGCCATGTACCAATGAGTTTTTCACATTTTTCGAAGACTTAGTATATTTACCGACTGCTCTTACGGTGAAGGTAAACATCCTGAAGAAACCTGCACACTGAGATGACCAGTGTGTAAAATGGGGTATGCACAAAATATCCTCAAGGGTCTCGAAGTGGCGCTGGGGTTATTGCCGGCCCCCTATCATAAGATAAGAATGTGAAACAAATCAATTGCGTTTCTTTTTCAGCGTGCCTGTTTTCTATATAATACTCGTATAGTCATAATTATTTACATATAAGAGTATACTTTACCCAAGTTAAATCAACAATAAAACTTCTTCCATGTAAACCTCTCCGAGCATCGAGTGGGCAGTGCGGTGCACTGACTACGTGTCGCGATGGTGTCACGAGATTCACGGGGAGCAAGACTATGAGACTATGTCCGCGCCGAATACGTAGCATGGTAACCTTAGGAATTTCATATTGTTTTAAAATTTACCTATACACTAGGGATTAGGTATAGGTGAAACTTACCTTTAGAATAACAATAAAAAAAAATTAATAGCCTATAGGCTGTCCCACTGCTGGGCAAAGGCCTCCCCCTCCTCCTTTCCATTTTTCCCTATCCTCGGCGTCCTTATACCATCCTTTTTGGAAGTGGTCGATATCGTTCTTCCACCTACGCCTGGGTCTGCCTGTCCGCCGCTGTCCATCTTGTGGTACCCAGTGCATGGCGATTTTTAGAATGACAATATAATAATAATAATATAAGCCTTTATTGCTGTTTTTCTTTTTACATGCTTTCTAATATCTGTCTTATATCTATACAAATTTAAATAATTATTTAGGTACATAAGTAATCGGTGTCCGGATTATCTTCCGCCCCCCTCCTCTATAACAGCTTGTCTTCCGACATAGGCCTCCTGTAAGGGCTTCCGTTCTTTCCGATCTTGTGCCCGTCTAGTCCATATAGCATTAAAGTATACGGCAGGTGCTATATGGACTAGACGGGCAAAACTTGAGAATATTAAATAATAAATAACTTTAGGTTATTCTCATACAGAAAAGCTACTTACCTACATTTTCCGATATGACGTAATAATATGAGGTTTTACCGCGTATGATTTCAAACTCTGATGAATTTTAACGACAGTGAAGCAACTTAATGTATTCTAAAGTCAAAATAATCCAACTGAACCTGAACCTGAGTATCACTAAGGCCACCTAAGTCCACCTAATTCTACATCCTCGTCGAGGCGTGTCGCGGGCCGCTCTCAATTGGCCGTAATCCACTATTACCGGGCTCAACGGCGCGGGCGCAGTGAGCGGTAATGGGGTAATTGCCTTATCGGCGTCCTTGCCACGTTACGTCCTTGCTTTCACTGATAACGCCGCTCGCCGAGGTTATCAATTATATAATTCTACAGAATAAAGACATTTACGAAACAGGTCAGCAGGGCAAACAGTTTTTATTGTACAAGTTTTGGAAACTCGTTTTTTTTGTATAAGGAGAGCAGATGAGCAAAGGAGCCACCTGATAGTAAGTTCCAGCGTCGTCCATAGACATTTCTTCTCATCGTCCATCTCATCAGCCTATTAACGGCTCCACATTGGGGCACAGCCTCCCCTTGCACAAGGGAGGACGTACGGAGTACGGGCCATGATCCACCGAGAGGGCCTAATGCTAATTGGTGGATTTCAGGCCTTCGGAACTTTTTTTTCCTCCAACATGCAGGTTTACTCACGATGTTTTCCTTCACCGTCAAAGCAGTCGGTAAATTTACGTAAGTCTTCGAAAAAATCCTAAAAACTCGGACATCTCATCTCACTATAAGGTATTTATAAGCGGTATTAGGATGCGCTGCTAACCTGATTTAGATGGAGTGCCTCATGTGCTGGTTTTGTTTCAGAAATAGGTAAAAGGGTGGTAACCCCCAGGGTGACATTGCATAGAGTCATTTTACTACCTTTAATTAATTAATGCATGTTATATATTTTCCAGAAATAATAATAATAATAATAATAATTTCTTTATTGACATGTTAAAGATTTACAATATCCTATGAAGGCTCTGACACCCAAACTAGGTAAATATACGGGTGGACCAAAAGTCCGTTAACATTTGAATAGGTCGCTGCGTCGGCGCGGGCGGGGTATTGGCGCGGGGGGTGTTACTACAAGCGAGAGCTACTAATAGGGATTTAGTACCATGGCGTCATTCAGCGGAGCGCAACGCGCATTTTGCGTACGCGAGTACTATCGAAACAACGATTCTACGACCGCAGCTAAACGGAAATTTTGTAAACATTACAATATACCTACTCTTAGTTAGAGTATCATAGTGCTTTCAAAATTATTAAAGGCTTTGTTTGACATTTAAAGTATAACTTGTTTTGGGAGAAGCCACTGACACCTGAGATACAGGTACAGGCCTGTATCTCAGGTGTCAGTGGCTTCTCCCAAAACAAGTTATACTTTAAATGTCAAACAAAGCCTTTAATAATTTTGAAAGCACTATGATACTCTAACTAAGAGTAGGTAAGTATTAATGAATTATTATGTTGTTAATTTATAAATAAAATATACTTATGTAGGTATAATATACATAAACTGTAATATACTAAAACCATTAATACATAAAATAGAAGAAATATACGTTTAAACATTATATACCTAGTTACATTTACATTAGTACATACATAATAATTATGTTAGTGTACATGAACTTATGTTATAGAGATAGACTTTTACCAATCATGTACACTACGAGTACATCACGTGGCCCTTTTACTTGTCTGCTGACCTTAAAAGTACAATAAAAAGAAATTAACAACAGCAAATAGTATTTTATCCGGTACTCCCTTAAGTAAGTAAGAACTTACAATAAAAAATAATTCACGTCATTGGATTTAAGTACCACTTGTTCCTATCAAAGCAGGTTGTAAAGGTTGCCCAAAGAAGTACCAAATCGAGGTCACTACTTTCGTTTTACGTGAGGTTACCTTTTCAAGTGACCCTTAATCTTTCTGATCTGATTTTTGACATAAATGTAAGTTACTTGGAAGATCGATTACTGGATGCGATTATATCAATTAAGCTCAAGGATCGAACGTTAAACGAATAATAAAATTGCACAATTCGTTTTTACTTCGCTCTGATTGCTTTGAAAAGCTACTTGTAAGTTGTAAGTTGTTGTACAATAAATTATAACTACTGTACCTACTTATAATAAACAAGCAAAATTTAAGCTGTTCTTGAATCAAAAAATTCTATAGTAAAATATAAGTTAAATATTTTTTTTTTATATTTTTTTATTTATTTACTTCTAAACCCGCATTTGACCTCGATCTCGCCTGATGGTAAGCGACGATGAGGTCGACGATGGAGCATGCGGGTCTAGTAAATGCCTATTCACTCTGGCCTTGAAGATCCCAAGGTTGTAGGTTTCGGGAAATACAGACGCCAGCAGGCTGTTCCATTCCTTAGCCGTTCGCATAATGAACGAAGAAGCAAATCGCTTCGTACGAGCAGATGGGATATCAACAACATAAGGATGGAACCCCTCCCCGCGCCTGATAGTCCGAAGGCGGAATGGAGATGCTGGAATTAGGTCGTGCAATTCCAATGCGCACTCTCCGAAATGTATCCTATAAAATACCGATAGACAGGCAACTTTGCGCCGATGTTCCAGACTTTGCAGTCTAGCTTCCACCAGCGATTCGTCACCTATAAGGCGCTTAGCGCGTTTCTCCACTGAGTCGAGTCGAGAGATTATGAATAAATATTTTAAATAAATTAAGTCTGTATTTGACTTAAATCACACGCGATGGTAAGTGACGAAGAGGCTGAAGATGGAGCCAATGAAGCAAAAAAAAATATTCCTAAATGGAGCACGGGTTCAGATTCAATGAGATTACTTCAACGCCGAAGTTTTTACTTTTATTACGAAAATATCAAGTTGATGAAACCGATCCTTAGTATGTACGAGTTTTTATTTTCCAATGAGCATCGTTCTCACCAGTTCGCCACTCAAGATGTAAGATGATTCAAGAGAAGTAATTTACAACTACCATAACACTTACGTTAACACAAACTATGCAGGTAACGTCGTCGTCGTTCAGGCTGCGTATGCGCATCGGGTAACTCTCGTAGCGGTTCAATGTATTTTTCCTTCGTATTTTTTACCTATGTTTGGACTAATAGGTCCCTAAATGGGTTACTAAATAGGATCCCTGTCGTTACCGTACGTGTCATAGGGTGTCCGTAAAATCGTTCAGGTCCTCTTCAAGATGCTGAAATATCATAATCAACAAACAGTTCACCTGATGGTAATTGGGCACCATCGTTCAAAACCAAGCACATCAAAGAATAGAATACGTTTATTTGCAATGTTTGCTTTTACTACCAATAATAAGGCACCGACCTAAAAGTAGTTTCACAAGTGATCATGAGAAACAAGAAGTAATTGAAGATTCTTCTAAATCCTGTCAGAACACCACATTCATGTATATATAATATATGCTACACTGATCATTGTAATATAATTATGCAAATTTTCAATAAATAAATCAAATCAAATCAAACTTTTTTATTGTAAGTAAGTACCTTAAACTACATTTTTACAACGTCATGTTTTACTCTACCACCGCTTCGTAGCTGAAAGGAAAGAAGAAACTTTCAGCTGCACATTTTTCTTCAAAAATGATAATAATAAATGCTGTGGCGAAACGCTACGCGGTTAAATGGGAGTTACCCAACTAAACGTAAAATTCAATATAAATATCTGCCAGTAATTAAGGCGACGCCGGGAATGCAAACACATTACTCTCTTCATTTGACGGCGGGGAACATCCCGTATTACACTGCATTTTTCTGTAATTCAAGTGAACATACTGTGTGTACACTTGTACAGTCGGTGACATAAGAGACTCTGTTACTTGTAATAACTCTATCATCTCTTCTGTGTCAATATTTTTTAAACTTATGGCACAGAATAAATAAGAGTAGGTACCACGTGTTATGGTTCCGCACTGTCTCGTGTTTACCATCTCTGGTTGCCTGTAATAGATCGCTTTTTAAGGCTGCCAATTTTTTTTACTGTAACGTTATTTCTGAAATTCTTGTATACAAATGCAATAATGATTATTTTAACTTATCTCATTATATAACAGCTCTCGTTAAAAAAAGGATGTGCTTTTTGAGAGCTGTTATTAGAAAGACATTATGGAGAATGAACAGTGAGAAGGCTTCATAGAACTAACGATAGGAACTCTAGCAATTAATTAAATGAAAAAGTTAAACTTCACTGTAAGCGTTTGATTGCAGTTAGTTTTAAATTGCAAAAGTACTAATGATCAAGACTTAAAATTCTGTCTACCCCCCATCGAGTGTGATAACTTGCATAACAATGACTTAACAATAGATTAGTGTACCCATGGGTGTACAGAAAACTCTCAAAGGATGTATAGTGACATTTCTTTTTACCTAGAAACTCTAGAAAGGGATAGATAATGTTTTAATAGAAGTTGAACACTCAAGATTCTTTGTGCAATTGACTGTAAATTATTATAAATACTAATTAGCTTTAATTATTCCTAGGAGGAGTAGTAGGTCTTCCAGCAGCTAGATGGGCGAATGACATCATCAAAGTCGCATCGAAGACCTGGATCCGACTAGCACAGGATCGTATAGGGTGGCACAAAAGAGAGGTGGCTTGTACCCTGCAGTGGGACGACATGGGCTGATGATGATGATGATGATTCCTGGTTCTAATAAATAACTAAAACAGATGAATATGTTGTACTGTTTTTATTTTCCAATGCATTACAATGTCGTAATTGAACTTGAAATTAAATTAGTAGGTACAAGTGCCTTAACATTAAGGACATTTTCGTGTGACGCTAAAGATATTAAAACTATAACTAGTGCCTTGAAGTGATATGGCGATATCTAAATTTTATGTATTGCATTGCTTTGCAAGTATATTACAATTGCGAGTTCAAAAGAATTATAGTTAAAACCTACGCTTATCTGTATATAACCAACTTATGCCCATACAAAAGTCACTTTTAGTTAGGGCTAGATGAAACAGATAGGGCGTAGTTTCAATACAAGTAGGTACAGTCGGCCTCTGGCTAGTGTATAGTAGGGATGTTACGGAGCTTCGACTCCGACTCCGAAAGGTCGGAATTTCCGATTGATTTTACACCTCCGACTCCGGCTCCGATAATTTTGAATCGGAGGTTATATCGAAGATTTGTGAGCAAACATTCAAATATCAATATTTATTTAAATAGTGTAGGACTACATAAATGAACATGTTTTATTGCCGCAAACGTCATCATGAAAAAATATTGGCCAGTTCAGCTATAAAAGTTTAAAAACGGTTTATAATTTGAACTTCTTTTGAACATCTCTCTTCTACCTCCGCCTCCGACTCCGGTTCCGACTCCGATAAATCAAATTTAAAACCTTCGGTTTCGACTCCGGTTCCGGTAAAACCACCTCCGTAACATCCCTAGTGTATAGGTACCATCTGTCAAATTATGCATTCACCATACACTTTGAATTTGAATGTAGACATTTGACAGATTGGCCGACTGAACCAATCCACCTAACTATCGAAATATCCGGAAAAATTACAATGTTTAGTCATGATTGATATTGAAATAACTTTCAGACATTAAGTATTTCGTACTTTTAATTCTAATATTATATTACATATTTAATAATATGTCTACATTTTTATGTTTTAATTACATTTAGTAGGTACCTAATCATTTTGAGCCTTGATTTTATCTAAACGCATGATATGCTTTTCGTGTTATTTGCATTCTATGTAAGTATGTATGTACAACAACCGTGTAAATAACAAATTTAACAAAATATTTGCTTTTTAATGTTGTAATAATAATAAAGTAACAATATTTTTTTATTTATAAAGTGCCAATATTTTTTTTTTTATATTAAGTCGTATAGTCGCGAACCAAATCTCTAAAAATTTAATCTATTACCTATAAAAAAACTTTGGTAGGTTTTTGACTAAACGAGAGATGTAATTTACGATGTCTTCTCTTCTTAAAATCATTCTTTCTGCAATTTTTTAAATAAATGTTTACTTTTTTTCATAATAAGTGCCTATGTAGGTAGTAGTGCAAACCAACACTTATTGTAAGTTGACTTTTTACAAGTTTTAACAAACTAATAAGAAAAGAAAATTATTTACAGTTTATAAAGAAAATACGTTTTATGTCAATCTTAAATCACAAAGTGTTAACTAGGAACGAATATTGAAGTTCATTTAAGTACTCATATATCGTAATTGTTGGATTTCACAACTACTCAAATATAGATTATTGTAACCTTTTACTTAAACTTACTATAGTATTTTGTCATGTAGCTTATTTAAATGTGCACGTATTCAGGTAAACCGCTTAACTGTGGGACCTCCTGCCCGCACCCCGCATGCTCGCCCTATGACGTCCCGCCCCGCGCGCCTCTTGCCGCGCAGGCGACCCACAGTTAAGCGGTTTACCTATATCAATATCTTCGTTGCGATACAATAAGCAAGAAAATCTTCGACTAAAGACTATCCGTTACTATATTGCTCTCAATGTGAACGCTAGAGAGACGTCACTGTACGTACTATTAGTACACTCGATTGAGATTCGAGCATAGCTTATTAGCGATAAAACAATTTACAATATCGTTACAAGCGAATACTCAAATCATCACCTACAGACGCTATTCGAAAGGGTGTGGCCAGAGCGGCGGCGGAGGCGGCAGCGAGTACGCTGACGGCTATGTGGATATGGCGAGGGCGGATGGACGGTGCGGCGCGTGCGACGGCGGCGCGTGAGGTGCGTGCGGCGACGTCGCGGGGGGCGTGCGTGCGCCCGGCGAGCACGTCACCTTCCCCATAAACGACCTTATGTCGTCAAAATAAGTATCCTCCCTCTCGGTATCGGCTGAGCTCGGAGAATCTCCACCTTCGGCTTCATGCTTCTTCAAATGCCGGTCGAGGTTCGTCTGCTGCCCGAAACACCTGTCACACAACGGACACCGGAATGGCCTTTCCTTGTTGTGTATGTTTCTCACATGCCGCTGCAAATTCGATGAAATCGAGAACGAACGCTCGCAGTACTTACATTTATACGGCTGCTCCCCCGTATGAGTCCTGAGGTGACGTGTCAAATTCGCGCTGCGAGGGAAAACTTTCCCGCAGTATTTGCAGGCGTAGCGATCTCGAAGCTTGCCCGATCCAGCGTTCAGTTCACGAAACTTCGAGTACACGCTCTGTTGCCTATCTGGGCCGTCCGTGCCAAGAAGAGGGGATAAAAAATTGAACGGACTCGGGACGTAGGGCGAGTGCGAGTTCAGAATAGCATCTGACGCAGAATGGAAAGGCGGAAATCTTGGTCGATACATCGCGTCAATTAGACTGTTGTTGTGTTGGGGATGGACGGGCATCGGAAACGCAAGCGGTGGGGACACAAGGTGAAGTGGAGAATCCTGTCTCTTAGGTTCTACACCCTCCACATCGACATCTGTGGTATCGTTTTCTGGGGTTTTGCTCTCTCGACCAACTGGGCTTTCAGGAGGCGAATATGATTTGAGCGAAGAGTTACGATAAGACCGATCGTCATTGTCTACTTCGGACTCCTTGTCGCTTTGCTTTCGCGATACAGTCAAATCAAGAGGCTGATCTCCTTGATCTTTCTTCAAATCTTCTTCTGGATCAGAATATTCAGAAGTTTTCTCGTCGTCTTTTTCAATGCTCTTGGATAAATCTTTAGGTAGCGATGGAGAAATGGATTTGTGCCCCTGCACGTCATTGTTGTTGAGTTTTAATGAAAAGTTGAAAGGCGATTTTCTCTTTATCTCATCCCTGGCAAAGTTAAAAGGAACTATTGGGTTCGTCATCTGCAATACCGGCATTGGTCGCGGTTGGGACTCTTCAGTCGACAGTGGCGACTTTACATACATATTCTGTGATTTCGGTGAAACCCTATCATTTGTATCATTTTCTCTCTTAATATTTTCAAAATCGATATCTTTCTTCTTCATATCATCAAGTGAAGTTGTGCTATCAATGCTTTTGACAGACATCCGCCCTTCCTGTTGCTTTACCATATTAGCATTCGATAGGATTTCATGTTCCATGGCCAGAACGCTTGCTCCTTGTACGTTGAATAGACGTAAAGGGTTTAGGAAATCTGGTGGGCAAGCGGCAGCAGCAGCGGAGAACAATGCTGGATAATGGTGAGCAAAACTGTTATATGGATGTGGTAAGGCTGGGCCTCTATACATGGAGAACGGGTTGGCATTGTTAGGGGTATTCATCCCGACGTTGGGCAGTGACGGGATTTGTGGCAACCCCTGAGGCATAGGTCCTCGTAAGTTAACGTTGGCGACGGCAGCAGTATCGCAGAATCTCTTATGCTTAGTAAGAGATGCGTAAGAAGTGAAGGACTGGCCGCATTTTTGACATTCAATGAGGGCTCTGCACGCGACGTGCATCCGCTTGTGGCGGCACAGGTTGGAGAACTGGGTGTAAGCCTGGAAAAAAACAAATATACTATTAAAGCTTTCATTATAAATGTCAATCAATAACTATGATTTAGGTCAGTGAGATGTATCTTGATAATGATGACTGCAGCAAAAAAACTATTAAGTGTGATCGGTCCAAATCGATCGATCCATCTTTCAATATACCTATACATGGCTAGTCTTCTAATGTAGACTATCACATTTCATATTAAGTACCTACTCCGTGATCTATCTTTTGCCATCCGAGACAAACGGCTGGCATCAACGACATAAAGTTTATCCTATCCGGTCATATGCGAATCCTGTCACCGTTAGCCTGATCATAACCTTATCACATAGAAGCTGATGTAGACCATAATATTACTCACTTTGAAGCAGACCTTGCACTGGAACGGCTTGACACTGGAGTGGATGTGGGTGTGCTGCTTCAGGCCCGAGGAGGTGGCGAATGTCTTGCCGCACTCCGGGCACGCGTGGCTGCGCGCGCCGACGTGCTGCGCGCGGATGTGGCGCTGAAGGTTGGAAGGATCGGTAAATACCTGAAATAACATCAGGTTTCGGGTACGGGTGAAATATTTTACTCAATTGAGTTACAAAAGATAATGAAACTAGGGAGTCAAGCAGAATATTAGAAAGTATCTTTTGAATAATTGCGACTTATAGGAACTGAATCTGAATTTGAACAATGAAGGATATGTCTCAGATAAATCAATTTCGGGAAATGATAGGTAAGAACTTAGTAGAGTTTCACAAGATTGGCGTGAAATACAAGTAATAAACATGCATGATCATCCAATAATCAACCACTAATTTAGGATTTAGATATGCGAATTAATTCAAATTTTATAGATATTTTATTAGCTACTACGAGTAGGTACTATCTATTATTTCATAGAAATTTTATTACTAGTTGGAGGAAACCAGTAACTGATAGTGTCAAAAGATAATTTCAAAGAATAAGCAGAGAAACTCATCCACACCTTAGGACAGTTTTCGCAGGGGTACTTCCTGATGTCGGTATGCGCGAGGGCACGGTGACGCAGCAGCAAGGCGCGGGAGCTGTACGCGCGGTTACAGAGCTCGCAGTGGAACGCGGCGGCTGGTTGCGCATGCGCCTGGATCAGGTGGCGGTCGAGACTGGAAAAGATAAAGGAAAAGGTGAATTGAGTGTGAGTTTGTATTGTTTGCAAATTTATCGGTGATCAAATGTTTGACCGATCGACACGGAAATTAGATAGGTACAAGATGTATCTGTAATTGATAGAGGGTCATAGATTTCAACATACAAGACACACGATTCCAACGGCGAGCGTGAAATGACGAATGACTGTAGAGGAATAAATAGAGCTGTGCCTAGATAGATATTCGTAGCGCTTCATTCTCTCTGCCTACCCCGCAAGAAACATAGCATAAATATTTATAAGTATGTATTTAAAAGTGTCATATTCTTTAAAAATGGGACACCTATCCCTCTCTTTATTAAAGGTGCATACCGTTATTGTGATTACAACTTTGAATTACTATGGTTATTAAAACAAATAGGAACAGTTTACGACTAATAACATTTACGTCAAATCGGAAATCAATTAGCCAGGTGCTAACAAGAAACTATAGGTACTGCAATCAATTTCCTACTATCTAAATATGAATCATAATGCAAATAATGAAAATATATATCTTCATTTCATATTCAAATGATAACAGGTAAAATGCCACCA
This sequence comes from Hofmannophila pseudospretella, assembly GCA_947369225.1. Taxonomy (NCBI): domain Eukaryota; kingdom Metazoa; phylum Arthropoda; class Insecta; order Lepidoptera; family Oecophoridae; genus Hofmannophila; species Hofmannophila pseudospretella. The sequence goes on from OX376326.1 coordinate 8,303,489, forward strand.
TCGGCTTCATTAGAAAGTGAGAAGATTACGCTAACGAACTGGAGTAAGAATTCCAGTTAACCAAGATATAAGCGCAAGCGCAGGACAAGACGAAATAGAGGATCTGAGCATCGAGATCGCCTACGCATAGATACTTGTAACTTATAGCCACTTGGCCTAACATTATTCAAACATGTTCCCACTTCGTATAGTCACGGATTTATTTTTGTAGTAGGTGCTTTCAGTAATAAGTAAAACTGGAATTCGTAACAACACATCTATTTTTATTATTCAATGTATTATCTACAATAACTTTCGTTGCTGGAATAGAATTTGTAGTAAAAAAAATACACTTTCTTAATTTAATATCCCAAGTCAAGACAAAGCAGACTAAATGAAGACCGTATTGTTTGAGCGTGATGCCAGACAAACAACGACTCTCCTAAGTCAAAGGTTGGCTGGAAGAGATCCCTATGGGATAAGCCCGCCTTTGTACATATTTTAATATTTTTTTATTTTCTGTGTATTTTATATTAGTACAATAAAGAGACTACAAACAAACAACAGGAATATGATAAAATATATCATTTCGGATTTTATTATTGGTAGATAGAGTAAATATTTTATATAGATCGCTTCAAACAGTATATAGTAGCAATAAATAGAACGTTCTTAATTTCCTAGAAGCAAGTGTTAAGCTTAACTGTGGGGTTAAGAAAATCCAATTAGTCACTCTAACATATTCCGACACATGATGGAAAACGTATATCATTTGCGAAAACGATCTCAACGACTCTCCTTGACAGTAACTGGTCCACCACACGCAACCCTTACCGCCCGCGGCTAATTCTAAATGCTCCACCTGCTATATCTTTTATATCACGATATTCAACTTCATCTCCGATTACATTGCTGCTTTTGAATCTTCTGATACCCTTCCTATCACTTTAGGTGCGTATTGGATGTTATGTAGCTGGAAAGTTTCGTTCGTGTCAGTATGATAAGGTGACGCGTTTTCACTCTTGGACGGCTGGGTACGGTCGTATCTTTTAATTAATCTCAGGAATAAAATCTACCGTCAGTAATAGTTCCGTCGCTCGCTTACATCTCGAGCGCTCGTCCGTTGCGCCTAGGTTGCGTAGTCGCACCGGTCCGTACTGGATTATCGAGGAACTAGGAAGAGTTGCGTTGTTTAGTTACGTTTGAATATTCGCTATCAATATTATCCATCGTAGGAAGCCCTTTTTGATCGCGATTATTATAATATGAAACAGAAGCTGGTTTGACTGTGGTTTTTCGCGATTATATTTGATTGGTTCGAATCTGCCAATATTATTATATTGGTATACTACCTAAAATAAAGAATTTATTACTATTGTAATAAATTCTTTATTTTAGGTAGTACACCCATATTAACAATATTGTAAATATTACCAAAATGACACGAAAGAAGAACAAATGATTTCTTTTACACCTATAGGTGCAGAAGTTAGTTTAGATTCATTTGCAATTAAGAAAGTACTTATAATGATTTCCTACAGCGGCAACTTGTAACATAACTGACAAAGTCTCATTTAAAATAACACTTAATACTTCTTATTTGTTTTTGTGAGTAACGTCAGCCTATAGTAGCTATTAAGTAGCTTCGTAATCGACGCACGCGCAAGACACGTGCCCCCAGGGCTCACTTGCAACAGCCGTATCTCCGCAGACGATCTGCATATTTTTTGTTACTACCATCAATGAGCTAATATTTATGGAGTGTTAAAGGAAATGACATCCACCAAAACGCATGGTAGAGAGTAGAGTTATAACTCAAAATGTATGTCATCGTCTTTTGTTTCTTATGTGGAATGACAGGCAACATTCGCTAATGTCTCCAGCTGCGGTGCTACGGGGTTATAGTGTAGCTGGGAGGTCAAATAGTAATAGATAGCTATCTTGTTTCTAAAGGTATCGAGCATGTCCTTGGAGCTTATAAGTATTTGGGATTTTCATAGCCACCGCACCAAATCAAATCAAATCAAACTTTTTTATTGTAAGCAAGTACCTTAAAGTACATTTTGCAATATAAAGTTTCTGTTTGTCAGCAATCTATTTCTGGTTGTTCTAGATGAAAAGTTTAGTAAAGCACAGTTTTAAGGCATATTTTATTTATTTTCCATAAAACCTTTTTCATCCACAATTAAACAAAATATAATCTCAATCTCAAATAATTTTACAGTCATCCAGCTACCAGCCATCACCATGCCTCCTTGCATTATTAGTTCGTTGGCCAATATAGATATTTTTATTACAATCACAGTCGCACTACATCTAAGTAAATGTTTCTAACAGAGATCGATTGTGTACCTCTTAATAGCATATTGGGTAATGGTTGAAAGTGTGCCGCATATTTTGTTTGACAATGGAGCACCTTGAGAGGTTATCGATGATGATTGCCTTCATTTTTGCTTCGGGACTTATTGGCTTGTAACGTTCGTGACAAATGACGACTAGTGAGATGGATATTGTGAATTAGATGGATGTATCATAATAATGTATAAAAAGATATACTTGCAAGTTGATTCGGTATAGCTAACCGGACAAATTATACCGAGAATAAAAATAAGTTTATTTGTGCGGTAAGATGACAAAGTATTCATAGTCCATACACAAGTAAGAACTTAAGCATGGGTTATATTATATTAAACTAAATAAAGTTTTTTTTGAAAGGTGGTTTGCTCCCGTCATCTTAATACTGAACTACTAGCTTTTGTACCAAAATTTTTGTGCGTTGCGTTCTACTAACTATATATAATATATAGTGTTAGTGAATAGTGTAAGAAGCGAACATGCATCTTTTTAAGTCTTTTTTACATGTAAGTGGCAATATGTCTTTAGTGTGAATAAATATCTTTAAACCTAAAATTAGTGAGCAACAAGTTAGTTTACAATAAACGCTGACCTCCGAACTAGGACCTGTTCCTGTATCTCGGAGGACAGATCTCTTCTGTGACCAGTGCAAATGAATATGTAACAGAATTTTACTCTTATGCAAAATTAAGAGTTCTGTCAGCTATAATAGGTGATAGATTTGTAAATGGAGACAAAAAAATATTCTTTTCGCATTCTGATAATTTGATTAGCACAGTTGTTTAGATAACTCCTTGCAAGAGGTCTATATACATAATTTGCTACTTTCTGTATGTATACAACATTGTAGGTATTACTGTAATAACTTCATTATAAAGAATAATGGAGAATCACGAAATAAAGATGCTCATTAAACATACAAATACATTTTACATTGGACATGACTATAATAAGTAAGTACTTTAGATTTTTATACTTTATAATCGAGACAACTGTCAAAATTCACGCATTGGATCTAAGTCGTGATCCAATTATTCGATTTTTTATTATCGAATTAATTTATTGAAAAATAAATGGACTGGCATCTGGGTGACTATAATAACATGTCATTATAATCACCCAGAAACTAGATGCTTATTGCTTATTTCCATAGCTACATTACATTACTGATCCTGTCTGATCCTGATCATAGAGTGGTCTGCATGTTCACGGATTGATAACATCCAATGAACAACTTTCATTCGGAGCAGATCTATTAGGCTCCACCCACACGAGCCACTGCTACAAAATGTGTATTTAAAATGCTGCTAATACACACTAACGGTTGACCATTAGTGTGTATTAGAATGTGTGTGTGTGTAAGATTTCTACAAAACTAATAGCATTGCAAGCTGCCATTTTCAATAGCATTTTGCTACTTAGGGATGAATAAATAAGTTTCTATGAAAATCTGCAATGCAATGTCTTCGTCAAATAAACACGGATATTACTATCATAATTTGTTCATTGAATATTTTTACACAAAGGAGCAAAAGATAAATACGTGTATCTATTCGTATAAGTACCTATGTCTTTTTAACCAATTTTTTTACAGAGTTAACAACTAGTGCCCGGAATCGGTGGACCCGATGGTGAAGCCCGGTTTCCTCCTCCCGAGGAAGGATTGGTGCAGCCCAAACTGACTCAGAACTGACCATGGCAGGTTCAATTACTTCAAGCACAAGTGGGACTTGCGACTGTGGGACGGAAGTTCAGACCATCCAACATATCATACACCGATGTCCGTTGCGTGCCTACAGCGGTCCCCCGAGAGACCTGTTAGATCTCACACCTGACGCCGCCGACTGGCTACAGAGACTGGATATTGGTTGCACTTTGACCGAATATTTTTGCATGTTCCAACGCTTATTTTATATTGTACGTCATACGATTAAATAAATAAACTAGTGCCTCTATCTTTATGCATTCTGAGTTTGATTCCTGGGCAGGAGATTTTCAGGGTTTGTGGTTTCATTTGTGTTATACATAGTAAGGTCTAGTACCTTCATATTTGTGTATACTGAATCCTGGTCTCAGAATATTTTCTTTTAGTTAAGGACATTTTAGAGGCCCAGTAAACTAATGATGTACCGCCGACGAACGTGCTTACATTTTAATAATCGATTGTAGATTCCGATCGCTAACAATCGGTTGAGAAATACCATGGCTCCGCCGATCGCACCAGATACCGTGAATACTACCTCTACCCGATGTCGGGCCCGATGTCAGATTGTGCTTCTGATAGCTGAACTGACCGAGTTTATAATAAAGGCAAATATTTTATTTTTCTTACATTATCATTTCATGGACTACGTAGAATCGTATACACCTTAAATAAAATAATAATAATTTTTTTTATTATTATTATTATACTTATCAGCACCATCATCAGAGCATCATTGCCCATACCCCCTTGTGCAAGGGGAGGCCTGTGCCCCAAAAACGAAAGCAACATGCATAATACAGTGGAAGACACATCAAGCTGTGTAGCTTGAGAGATAGAAAAAGAGAGAGAGAGAGAGTTCCACAGAGTGTTCCGTGGAACCCGGTCGCAATAACTTTTTGTTACGATTTCTTGATATTCGTATGTATGTGTCAAATAACTTAAAGCGACAAAGTCAAAGGGAATAGTATACCCTGATTGTATGTAGTAAATACCGCAATACAAGAACCTACGCGTATAGATATAATATCTGATCTGAGAGCACAGCGGCATCGATTCTTGGTCTTTCTTCTGAAATTATTCGTATATTTTGTTGCCTTCTTTCCCATCTCTAATTTTGCTGTGACTGCGCAACCGTTAGCCCGCTACTGATGGATCAGATATCGATCCAAGGTGTAGCAGCTGTGATGATCATTCCAATTGTGACAGCACTGACGAAAGTAAGAGTGGCTTGGATTAAAAAAAACGCTCTTGTTAAAGGAGGTGCTACTTGTAAGACGATGCTAGAAGAGGTTAAAATTTTGTATCAACTTTCGGTCTTTTATACGTCGTTCATACTTAGATATATTTCCAAATAATTTTACAGATCTCAATTAATACAAAGAGCCCTCTACACTTGTAATTTTCTACTCCTATGAGCTTTCGTTATTTTAAACCTTTGCTTTACTTCAAAAAAATTAATGAGCTGAGCTTTAAAAGCTATAGATAATTATTTTTTAAGCTGTCATTCTGTTTTAGTGTAAAATTTTCACACAATTTGAATAAAACCATAATTACTGTATTAAAAAATTAAATGTGCGGTTCCCATATAAGCTTGACTCTACTTCGCCTCTGACAAAACATAGTGCATTTGATAGATATCACCTAGAATTACGTATATATTTTGTACAGATCCAGTATTTAATATAATATTATGATAGAGATCATACGAGCGTCGGTGATCTAGGGGCTAGGACACCGAACTCTCATGCAGGTCCGGTTTCGAAACCATGCAATGCCATGTACCAATGAGTTTCTCGGATTTTTTCGAAGACTTACGTACATTTACCAACTGCTCTAACGGTGAAGGAAAACATCGTGAGGAAACCTGCATGTCAGAGGAATTTAAAAGTTTCCTAAGGCGTGTGAAATCCACCAATCAGCACTGGGCCCGTTCGGTGGATCATGGCCCGTACCCCCTTGTGCAAGAGGAGGTCTGTGCCCCAACAGTGGGGACATTAATAGGCTGATGATGATGATGATTATGATAGAACTAATATCCTAAGTCGCACGGGACTGGAGCTAGAGTCTATTATACCATAACAATAAAGTATCTGTGCTTATAGGCTTATACCATAAAATATATACACCGTCTCTTATACGTAGCTTTTCTAGACCCACGTGTGGAAGTAAAAGATCCGATAAGGGCGATTACAATGGGAGGATTTCGTAAGTGACATGATGCATTACACTACATGCCTCGGGTGGTATTAGGAGCACGCGTGACAGTATAATTTAAGGCATCAATAACAAAATCAGCAGCCGATGATAAACCTACACGTAGGTACGTAACAAGGCGTGGTTATCAGGTGTTACAACACTTATTGTAAAGTAAAAGTAAAGTAAAGTAAAATGCACTTTATTGCACAAATAGAAAACAACAAAGAAAAGATAGAAAAGGAAATAGTGAAGTACAATTTAGGCGACCTTATCGCTAAGAGGGATCTCGGGTAGAGGAAATGATTTTGAGGAAGAGGTAGTAGGTGTGCAAGCATTATGGTAAACGTTATATAAGAGAATTTAATTACCTTGGTATTTATGTTATTGTTGTGTAAACACAACAATAACATAAATACCAAGGTAATTATTGTATTGAGAATAGTTTTTGAAATAGGGTTTTTGTATGGAAAATAGAAAAATCAAGTGTTCTGTCCACATGAATAAGCTTTCGAAAGCTCTGAATTGAAGATAAATAGTCAAAAGTAATAACAGTTAACTGTAGTAATGGTCAATAGACAAAATTAACAATAAATGTGGCCCTGACAGAAGAAACTTATTTTATAAAATCTATTTTTATGTTATTTCGGAACCAGAACTCAGGGAATCCTAGTGAGAGAGCTCTAAGAACTCTAGTTCTTCGAAAAATGTAATTAGTCATGTAACTACATCATTCATCATCATCATCGGTCTAATAATGTCCCCACTGTTGGGGCGCAGGCCTCCCCTTGACCAAGGTGCTACGGGCCATGATGCACCGAGCGGGCCCAGTGCTGATTGGTGGATTTCACACACCTTCGGAAACTTTTCATTTCCTCAGACATGCAGGTTTCGTCGCGATGTTTTCCTTCACCGTTAGAGCAGTAACTACATCATTATTATTAACTAATTAAATAAAAAAAACTTATTAAAATTTCTCCTAAGTTAACAGGTAGGATAGTAGCCTTTGAAAATGACAAATGAAAATGACCATCTTATCTTTTTATAGGCAACTTATAAATAAATAAAAGTAATGCTATTATGGATAATAAAGTCATAGTACCCACTACAATTGATTCTAATAATTTCATAAATTGAATGATAAACATCCGTCTTTCAAATGATTACACACATTACGCCACGCGATGCCAACAATTCAGTTAATGCTACATTATCTAGGTGATAGCAGCAAACAGAAAATCGAAATAATTGCTAATCGATCTCGAAATGCCCTAGAAACATTGGGAATCATTTAAAACAATAGTGATGTAGCGATAAGGACATGAGGATACGTGCATGTCGATAATCTCGATCCCGTGCATTATTGACGAGCCTCGACGCCGCACCAGTAGAATATGATGACACACGCCATTATGGCCTTCCGTCGCTTGTCACAGATAATAAATTCATGATATATTTTCCATTCGTGATGAGACGCTTAGTTTATTGTTACTGCGATTTTATCGCTGTATTGAGCTTTTTATATGACTGTAATTTAGTATAATTTGAACAATTACCTATACAAAACATATTTAGAAGTACATCATTGCTTTTATATGGGGCAGAATACCGCTTTTTCCGTTTTTTTAAATTCTGAACTGGAGCATACTCAGGACCCAGAACTTGGCAGATGTCACATCGCGTGCCCACGACCCGCCCCACTACAAATCATGGAGCGCGTTTTATCGAACGGGCACATCTCTAACGCTAAATAAATCTTTAAGTTCCATTAACAATAACTGAGTATTTTGAATCATTTATTTGTTTTTTAACTTAGATGACTTAGTTAAACTATTCGAGGCACGTCGCGGGTTTTGGCCACTACCGTACTTTTTACAGTTTGTACCTAGCGTTGTACCTAGGGTTAATTTTCCAAGCGTAAATATTCCATGCGTGAGTTTTCCATGTGTACATTTTTTTTTTCATTCTTATTAATAAGATTTTAAACTTTAACTTTTTTCCAAATCTTAAAAAAGGTACTTACGCGTCAATGTTAGGGAAAGGTGCATCACAAAAAGAGCACCTCGGTTCAGTTTCCTCTCGTTCCTCGTCTTCCGTCAGGGGCTGCGAACCGCCAGAAGACAGGCACGAGCCGTGACTGACAGATACTTGGCGGTCTGAAAAACAAAAGAATTTGCTCTTTATTTCTATGGTTCACTGAACAAATTGAAACGCAGAAGCGCAAATTACTCTTGTAAAAGTTTTAAACCAGCTACTCTCCGAAACAGCTAGATAGGCAGCAGTTTAGTGATTTAGAATTTTTATCACCCTATGAGGCTGGCAAGGCTGAAGGACCGAAGCCTCGAAAAGAAACAGATAAAAAAGACTAACTTTGACTAGTGACTTCAAGGAAGTAACATCCTTACTTGGTTTGCAATATAAATGTATGTATATATTATATTTTGCTGCTTTCTGTTCCTATCTACTATAGGTAATGAGTGCCATTTTTTCTTGATCCAAAAGTCGCAATGTTTTGTCATAGATTCCCCATAAGCCCCAATGTAACGCCTCTACCAGGTATAGGCATAGAGCCTTTATCAGGTGTTTCACGAATTACAGGTGCGGTTTTTAAATGAATATGTATCTACTAAAAACCGTCAGAAATACAGACAGTCAGTCGATAGAAAACAAACTATGATTGCTGAAAGCAAGTTGGGATTTTAAAAATCTAAATCATATAATAACGTTGTTACTTTTGATTATTTCCAGACTCCTGTAGAGTCAATAATGCACTGTTGGTATACAAGTAGGTAAGAATATTCATGTCAGCACCGAACCTACTCGTAAAAAAATACAAAAATATCTGTTCGCTCTAAATTGCTAGTAAACCATAGGTACAGACACGAACGCGGGACGGGATGTAAATCAATGGAAAGCCTACAATTAAAGCGAGAGACTTTCGTAACAGGATGCATAAGTCTTCGCCGATACGCCGAGGCTGCATATTGACACGAATTAATTCGTTATTTATTGAGAGTAGAACGGAAAGGTTACTGCGGTCTAACCACTATATTTTATCAGCTATTATTCTCTACGTTAACAAGAGAAGTCTCTCTCTGAATAGAAAATATTGTTTAGTTTGCGGGTAGTTTGGGTTTCGAAACTGAAGACCTAGCTTGAAAATGATGGGCGGCTTGACTTTTCCGAATAATTTATTATAACCGTGCTCTCAAATGATCACTCAAGAATCTACGATACATCGTGAAACATAGCCACATAAAAATAACAAATTTTAATATAACAAGCAAATTTTTAGATGATTAATTTTCCTTTGAAAAGCTGTCTTACATACCTACTACTAGTTTTACTAGCTTTATAATAGATCAGCCTAACTCAGATAATTTAAATTCTTAAAACTACAGTTCAAAAATAATGTATCTTTTCGGCGTTTGGCCGTTCCAACAATTTAATTCTTAGCGCCTATGACATCAAACATCGTGTTATCTTAGCCTTGCCTTATCACGGATGCGGCACACGTTAGACAATACGCTGGGCGTGGCCCTCGTGACTTGAATTAATTCTGCATGTGTCACTGCGCAACGTTTCGTACTTCCGACGCCCCTGTCGTGATCGACTAATCATAAATACTGTCGGTCGTTGTTTGAGATGACAGCACGTGCCTTAGTTTGGTTAACGGAGCGTGTGTTACATGCATATCTCTACGTCTTTATTCATCTCTTGCATCTAATCACGCGTATATGGGCATGGATCAATTGTGGAACTCTTGCGTCTATCAGGTGTCCCAGAAAGTATGGATCAAACGAAACAGGGTGATGCCTGAGGTTATTACCAATCTATATAACCCCATATATGGTAATCCGATTCTTCATGAAAAAAATTATTTAAATTTTTGATACTTTATCCTGTATAGGTAGGTGCTCTTAAGCACAGAAACACCCCCAGTGATCTGTATCCTGGATTTCTGACACACGTCCTAAGCAAAGTCTATTGTTATAAGCTGTTTGCCCGTGATCGTTTTGTATGGTCACGGGTCTAGAATTTTATTTATAATTCAGACTGAAATACGAATTTGACCTGTAATTGACCCTTTAACGATTTTTTCTACAAAATTTGAAGACTTTCTGTTGAGATTTAGAAGTGTTAAAGACAGAGATCGATCTCAACCGGAAGAGAAGCCCTGAAAATGTTCTCACTATTGTTGCCATTGTGATAAAGTATCATACGAGCGGTAATCCATCAAAACTCTAAAAATTCTACAAGAAATACTGCCAGATGAGGCAAAAGGCAAGATCTCTTACTCTATACGTAATCTCAATATGCTATTGTATCCCAACAATTGAAAAAAATACTGATATCCAAAATAAAGAGACTTCAATATTCTAGTATACTACAACATCAAAATAAACAGACATAATACATACCAGGTAAACTCGAAAACCGAAATTAAATCTTGTTTCTTTTAATCGAAGGATGTCACGAGATTCACAAAGATGACACAGGAGGACCAGCTCAGAGGTCAACCGGACTGTGTATGATGTCAACACAGTACTGGAGTGCTTGTTACAAATTATCAGGGCAGGTCACCCCCACCCCACCTGCCAGCGAGGGTTAATATGCTCACTTGACCCGACATTTGCATTGGTATTGGGGTAAAAAAGTCATCTATGCGTGACATATCGGCGATTTGTGGGTTTTAAATTTACTGCCAAGCACTGTAAGTGATTGTTCTTTACGGTCAATGTTTAGAAACTGGAAATCTCATCACGATAATCCAAATGAATAAATAATACCTAATTTATTTATAAAAACCACTTGTACTTACTTAGAAAACACTTAAATAAGAACTTCCCGGCCACAAAACTAGCGTACCGTACCTATGGTAAACTGCTACGAAAAAAACAGTTGATTATATTTTGTTGATTTGTGAATTTCAACATAATGGAAGGTTTAAGTTAGTTGGAGACTTCAACCCTTTGGTGACAAGTCAGTACTGAACAGAAATAGAGCGGTACTAATCGTCAGTACCATGACTTTAGTAAGTAAGTCCATATAAATAAATAGTACAGGTCCATCTTTGAAGGCCTTGCCATAAGATGAGATTGAACTCAAACGCGACCTTTGTTGTAAATAATAATAAAAAAGTATACACAATTTCACATACAGCGAGAACTTGTGAAAGGTCAATAAATCAATCAAATCATTTTATTTGTTTTATATTATAAAATCTTGAGCACAACACAACACACGTACTAGGTCCTACGTAAAATCTTGAGCACAACACAACACACGTACTAGGTCCTACGTAAAATCTTGAGCACAACACAACACACGTACTAGGTCCTATATAAAAAGTTATACCTAAAGTTTACTTAACACCGGATTTAAAATGATTTATTATAATATTAGCACAAATAATTTAGCTATACGAAAAAGCAGACATATTCGTATATTTTGATACATATTTTCTTAAGTGCAAGCATGGTCAGAAAAAACCTAGATAAGAGGTGAGGAAGATTTCGGTAATTATTAGTTTAAAGACTGGATCGCATGTGTGTACTTTCCTGATGTGAATGGGGTTTGTCTTCATCGAGCCCCTCTGTGGTTCGGAGATCACGTTAAACTATCGCCGGCGGCCTGAATATTCTGACCACAATCCCCGTGATACGAAGAATAAGAAGTAATATAGACAAATATTTTTATTCATATTTTTTTTGGGCATACGTAGTGTGGAACGCCCCCGTGCTAGATGGAGCGACGATCTGCGCAGCGACTGGATGAGAAGAGCCGAAGATCGGGCTCAATGGCGCGCCCTGGGAGAGGCCTATGTCCAGCAGTGGACTAGAGTAGGCTGCTGATTTTTTGAACTTTAGTAATCCAAAATAAAATAAATGCTATTTCATACATTTTGAGAACTTTATGATGATCACAGACTACTACAATTAAACATAGATCGTATACCTATCGATCGATCTAACCGATTCTAACCTAACCTAACCCCACGACATGAAGAGGAAGAAGTCGACAAATATTTTGATTGATATATTCGTACCTTTTACTAAGACAAAACCTTTCAAACATTTTGAGAACTTTATGATGATCACAGACTACTACAATTAAACATAGATCGTATACCTATCGATCGATCTAACCGATTCTAACCTAACCTAACCCCACGACATGAAGAGGAAGAAGTCGACAAATATTTTGATTGATATATTCGTACCTTTTACTAAGACAAAACCTTTCAAACATTTTGAGAACTTTATGATGATCACGCACTACTACAATTAAACATAGATCGTCGTGTAGATGTGAAAAACACGCAGTTTTATCAATCATGCCGCGGCGACACCCTACACGCTTCTACTGTTAACTTATGAATTTTATATTCCGTGTCGGTGAATCTCGATCAACGAAAACATTGATCAGATAATCGAGGTAGGTACATATATTTTTTTATCATTTTCTATTTCTTGAAACACAACCAGGTTGTAGGTGGAAATCTTTAGTCCTTGTTTATACCCCTGCGGGAAACGGGTGTGAGTTTATGTAATGTAAAAATTGTATAGCTTTTTTGTTTTTTGTAACCCAGTCTCCCTGGAGGAGATACCGGGTTATGTGGGATTTTTACCCGCTAAAATCCCCTCGATGGCTGACCTCGTACATATCGGAGGGCTCCGGGATCTCCAGAGGAACGCACCGGTATATAGTAGTAAATAAAATAAAATGTATACCTAAGAACTTAACTTTTAAGGAATCCATAGGTATCTTTACTTTCCCAACATTCCCATTCTTTACCTTCTAACATACGAGTATTTATGACGTCAGTTAGCCCAGGCGGGCTGTGCGAGCGTTAAGTTTTCCCACGACGTCACCAAATGGCGCACAAAGCGGCGCGCGCGCACCGTGACGGTGACTTACCGATCTTTGTAATGAATTTAATGACCCCCCGACCCAAATGGTGGTACACCTGTTGTTTCTCGCGATGGTTGGTGGATAGACCACCGTTTGACTTGTAAAATTAAAAAAATATGTAAACTTATTTATTTCTTTTATGTTGATATTACAACGAGTTTTAATGCATGTGTACTCATATTCTAAAAAGGTCGCAATCTATCAAATTTTAATCCGATCACTTCTGTATTATGCAAAATTAAATTGATAATTTAACTGTTAAATAATTGTTTAATTGAAACATGTTTAACTATGTAGCATAGCATAGCATAACTCTCACGTCCATTATCCCCGAGGGGGTAGACAGAGGAACCACCTACATCATAGGTAGTTTCCACTTTTCGTCGTAAGATTTGGTGTACAAACGCGATAGGTGGCGAGCCTATATCCGTCTACTAGGTGTAGAATGGTATCCAAGACCCTTAGTCGCCTCGTACGACAACCACGGGAAGAGTTGGGGTGGTGCTATTCTTTATAGCCGGCACGACACGGCACTATGTAGGCAGTTAAGTAAATTTTAAAAAAATGGAATTAAAGATGACGATGACTTGCAGCTTTCTATTTATTTCAGGAATTTCAGGAAATCTTCTATGACCCTGACCCATACCACATAATTCCCATTCTGATATAACATTATTGGAAGTCAAAAAGCAATATCCAATTTGCACTATATCCCTATCAAAGGGAATAGCTAAACCACACACGGGCGAACCAATATCGATATTGCATTATACAATTTGTATTGAGCGCACTTCCTACTCCTGGGCAGTGAGTTCATATGGTATGGAGGAATAGCTGAATACAATGATATGGAGGAAGAGCAAAAAGCGGAGTTACAAGTCACAAATCACAATAAGTTTCTTGGTGCACGTCGTGGTGGATTGACCAAAGACGCAGTGTCATGGTGTTCGTGGGTATTCAGCGGTCGCGACCGCCACGTCGAATTACACACAGAACGTCCAATACGCAAAATGTCCCAATACGCAAAATGACCAATACGCACAATGTCCAATTCGCAAAATGTCCAATACACAAATCGTATATAGCGTATAGTTGCCAATGAGGCCGTTTTTCGCCAAATTTCTTATGCGTTATGCCTCTATACCTTAATATCTCTTTGCTCCCGGGTCGGAATGGCGTACGCGCCTCTGGCGAGGATTCAGAACGCATCAGGTGCGTCGCACGCGCAGGTTACCGTTACGCCCTGCGGTGCGAACGGTCGCACTGGCCGGTATTGTCCGTTGGTAGACACAGGTTGAAATTATTATATTAAGAGAAGAGATATACGAGTAGGTAGGTAAAGTAGGTGTACAATTAGATTCAGTCAAGAAGTGATGAATTAAACTGGACTTATATAGATGAACAATTAAATTGTAAAGCCAACTTTCGACTGTTTTAACATTTCATAAACTTTTGCATGCATTTTAATGATACAAAGGTAACAGATTAATTTAGCAGAAAATCTATCAACAATAGTTTGAATAATAATCCAAAATAAAATTGTGAGGTCACGGTTAAGCCAATCTATTGTCCAAAAATTATTCAATTTTGCGTAACATCAAGATAGAAGCAGAACCGTCTAATCTACGAACAAAAACGCAGCATTAGCTCCCGGACCAGATTCAACCCTTCACTGGGGGCGGTGATATTAAATTGAAATATTTATATTTTATTGTGCGTAATATTTATTTGATTGTTAAATAAATACGCGATGTGGGACGCCGAGCGATTGTAGTCGGTTTAATGGGGGTGCCGCCATTGTCGTTGGTTAATTTTTTGATTAATCATTCTGTTTCGTGGGGAATCGTTGCGACTCCATGACGTTTCAATTTTGGCGATTGCGTTTCTGTCAACAGATGGACTTGCATGTTTGTGCAAGATGCTTACCCACAACAATGTTATGTTTATTTTATACAAATGAAAACATTACATACGATAACGAATTGTCCATCAAATCTGAAAGTTTTTCTTTTTCACCAATATCCAAAAGATCTTTTAACCTATTAACAATAGGAATATAAAGATAATCCGTTTGTAGAGACCACTGCTCATAAAAAACTAAATGTTTTTTAACTGGTTACAAATACTTAATAATATTATCAGTCTTTACTTGGCACATTATTTGGAAACTATTGCGACAAAAATCTAGGCAGACATTCGTTATAAACAAGCAATATAATTTCATTATTCTTATCAAAACTCTAAAATCTTAACTGCAGTGTGATAATACGGCTTCTGCACACAACAATGGCGCATGCGTCGTCGGACAAAGCAACGTCATCAATTTTAATCTGCGCGACAATTGCGCGATGACAAATGTCACGACGCGCGACACTCATTCATTACGCGCACGAATGCACGCGGCCCAAAAAAAGAACGGCTAATAAAGGGTTAACTTATTATTTCTATTGCGTATGACGGGAGCAGACAGATTATGATTTTTGAATTTCAACTAAATATAGGATCTATACTTAGATAACTGTTCTTTTGGGGGGGTTACCAATCTGCAGTCGTTAATGGCTTGGATACTAGTATGTTCATGACTGGCCTAGACCAGTCATGGGGAAGGAACATACACTGGTTAATGAACTATAGAGTTTTCTTTGCTTTAACGGCTCTATTTTGACTTGATTTTGTTAAAATTTAGACTTCTTCTAGTTTCTCGAGGACTACGTTGTTTACGAGTAAATACCTAGATAGGTATTATTGGCACAGTTTACCTAAATGTAAAATTACCTTTATTTTTTTAATTCGGTTAACTTGGACTTTACTCCAGAGTCATATAACAATCAGATTCGCTATAGCTCTGTTGGAATGCAGATGGCCTCGTAAAGGACGGTCGCGGGTTGGAATCCAACTTGCTGCATAATTTTTCACATTTTTCTTCATCATATCATTAGTACCGGATTAAGTGACTTGGATGCCCTAAGCAATTCAAAGCTGCGGTGTAAATAATTTCCATAAGTAAATTCCTTCTTCCATAACAAACTTTTCATTATTTGGCCACGTGAGAAGAGTGGTCCCCAAGAAAAATACATGATGGAATAGTTTAGAAAGCTAGGACAGGAGCGAGCCAAGCGAGCTCGAAATTTTAGCGCAGATCTGACACAGATAATGATTGTATTAGAAGGCTAGGGCGACCGAGCGAAGTGACCTCGAATTTTCGAAGAACTTCCGTCACAGATGACGGAATAGATGAGATAGCTAGGACGGAAGCGAGCAAAGCGAGCTCGAAATTTCGGCGCCCGTGACCCCTTGGGACCGCAGCTGGGGGGCAACGCTCACATGTCTTAACTGTGGTCTTGGTGCCCCCCGAGCTTGGTTAATTCGGCACTGCATATAATGATGAAGAACATGGAACAGTTGGGCCTATACATTTGTAGTAACCATCTGTTCTTCTTCATCTGTTCTTCGGGTCGCTGCACCAGCGGAGTAAGTAAGTAAGTAATCTGTTCATCTTGCATTTTAAACAAATCTTAACAGTACAAACAGTGAAAATTATTGTATAACAATCATTTTATTACATGAACAGGTAGGTACATGTTAATGGAGAATTCCTTTAACAAGTGCACAATTACTCAAGTAGATAAAGAATTAAAAGCCGAATCAACAATCGGTCATTGCGCAAATCGCCATAAAGGCTACGCCTCGACTTCGTATCTTGAATATTAATCCTTTCGCAAAAAATAGTTACCATTCCTCTTATCGCATGAATGAACCCTGGCAAAATATAAATACATTCAGAATGGAAACTCGATGCTACTACTAGTGCGCTGTGGAAATCCTGCAAACTGATGAACAAAAAAGGATCTCGCTCGAACGTAAACGATGACGACGGAAGTGCGATTTCACGCTGCGAACGCTACCAAGCAGGCGGGGTCCCAGAGGAGACTCCAATAGAAAAAACCTGAAATTCGCTGCGACCCCCTTACATTTTCTGTCATTAACCCGCCAAGAAATTCGTTGCGACCAATATTTCTTATATACATAGTTGTACTAAGACCGCGCGCCTGATCGCTATTACCGAGTTTCTTTTCTATATTTATATATTTTGTGCCAACGATGGCCTCTCGAGCGGTAAAGACCTCATCCATCATGCCTTTATGCAATGCAGGATCATTATGACAAATGCGTACAGAACCCATAGCTCACAGATCGATTCTAATTACGGGCATTTAGGAATCATTGTCGAAATATTGGAGCGTCATGCTGCTGATGTTTGGTTCGAGAAGTGTGGGTTTGGGAATTTTGTATGGATGCCGTAAATATAGCTATGACTTTTGGAAAGTGTTGTTTGTAAATAGGCGTATGTACGAAGATTGGTGAATGGAAGGTGGAGTTCGTAAAGCTCTTACAGTAATACGAATACGTAATTTAGTGTGACGCTCTTAAAAAAAGTTTAAATCTAGGTACGTAATTTTGAAATATATAATTATGTCTCTCTACGCATTTGAAACAAATATATGCGTTAAATTATTATTATTTTTATTTATATTTATATGGGAAATCTACAGCTATTAACATTTATGAAATTACATATGTATTAAACTAAAAGAAGGCCAAAAACAGATTTCCTCGTTTGACTTGTATACCTATAGAACGCGGTTAACTTTAGACTAATAATATAGAATTAACATGAATATTTCTTACATATTTACCACGAGTATTAACTGTTATAAATGTAAGTATTTGCTAATCAAGTGCTGGCTGAGATTAGATAATAAATATTTTGTGCCTCAAGCTTTGAAGCAACAGTCTACCAGGAATAGAGAGAATCTAACGAAATCTACAGAAAATTAGCTCAGTGTTTACTCAGTTAGTGAGAGATTATTATGATTTATGAATGACTGGAGACAACCCTGCTTAAAAGATTTTAAGAAAAAAAAATCTACCTAAATACATGGAAAAGTATTAACCCTGTAATGTCTGGACACCGATGAAAGAATAGTTTTTGCTTTTTAAAAACACACAGTGCTTACTGATTACATGCAATTGGAATCGCATAAATCACTGGCGAAGCCGGCTGCGTCGCCGACACACCGGAAGAGAGCGCAGGAAGCTCTGAAGACCCTTCCACATATTGATAGTGGTTCTGGATGTGACTTATAGGTAAGTAATACAATATTATATGTGCTAAGGTGTAAATAATCCCTATAATAATTAGTTGTGATATCTATTTTTGCGATTCTATCTAAATGTAGAATTTGTAAAAAAGGTGATAATAATTTAAGAAAAACAGAAATAAAAAATATTCTGATTATTATGATTATTGTAACTACCATGACGAATCAAAGTATTGACTAATGTAAGTTGAATTTAAGAAATGCATACTCTAACAATTGATTCACCATCAGTGGCACGAAACGTCCTCAAAGTTAAGTCTTCATTAAAATACATGTTATCCCTTTCTACGCCTATTTTACTCTCCGATTTTGCTCAATACATACACGAAACTTATCTTATGATACTGGTCCGGGCATAACACCAGCGGCACTTCGACCCTTGAGGATCTTTCGTGCCTACCCCATTTTACACACTGGTCATCTAAGTGTGCAGGTTTCCGAGACTTAAGGAAGCCTTAACATTAAGGACGTTTCTTGTAGCTCACGGTTAGTGAACAGAAGCCATATCCAGCAAGTTTATTAATTAATTCACACGACCAACCCTCACGGTAATACGACATATGCGTGATTTTTCAGGCCGGCCGGCGCGCGCGTCGCGATTTATCTAAATTAAACATCGCATGCGCGTGCCGCCCTCGCCTCGCACCGGTGTGTCTGCACCCTGTGATTTCATATACGATCTACAGAGTGTGTAGAGGGTTAATTTCAAACATTAAAAATACGTAATTGGATTTGGCAGTACGTTTTAAAGATACATTTTTTTTTACGCATAATCTCGATTTTATAATTACATAATAACATACATATACATAAACTCACGTCCATAATCCCCGAGGGGATACAAAGAGAAACCTCTTTCAATCACAGGAAGTTCACACTTTTTGGCGTAGGATTTGGTGAACAAACGTGATTGGTGGCCTACCTACCGCCGCTTCCGTCTACTAGGTGTAAAATGTATGTAGTAGTCTCTTCTAAGTCGTTTTTCCTAATTGCTGAGGGTCGTAATCATTCTAAGGAATTAATCACATAAAACGACTCTCGTGGCAGATTTAATGGGGTGGTTTGGCTTCCCCCTTTCACACACTGGTTATCTTAGTATCTGGTTTCCTCACGATGATTTCCTTCACCGTCAGAGCAGTCGGTAAATGAACGTACCTAAGTCTTTCGAAAAAACCGAAAAACGAATTGGTACATGGCACTGCCTGGTTTCGAATTCGGACCTCCCGTATGGGCATATAGCCACGACGCCACCGACGCTCAATGTATGTAGTAGTATGTAACCTAAAATAGCTACGACACCCACTGGAAGAGTGAATAGGGGTGGTTCTATTCGTTAGAGGCACCACAGAAAATACAATTGTATTTAATAATTAAATACATAAATAGAAATAAATCCACCTGTACATATAACAGTAGCAAGACTAATAAGGCACGGGCTTAGGGTCACACATTTACCCTGAGTGTGAGTACCTACAGAGGGCAGGGCAGGGCAGGTGACTCCAATTAACTGCCTGACCGTCACCCGACCGTGAACGACGCGTGACCATGATTCAACTGACTTTCCAAACATTTTATACCTATCTTTTCCATAAGTTTTATACTTTTTTTTTGTGGAGAGTAGGCGAGATAAGTCGAGGAACTAATTAGGTTTATTTTCAAGGGTTCTGTATGCGAGGAGCTTAGGAGTTTTCTTTTCCAGCATAAATTCTGTTTTATTTTTTAGCCAGGAATAGTCTGGTCGAAATATATTTCTGTATAGGTTTTATTAACAGAGCAGACGACCCCAGCGGCGAGCATGCGTGAAGCTACAAATGACTGTAGAGGAAGCAAGAGAAGCGTGCCAAGACAGAGATTCGTGGCGCTCCGTTCATTCTGCCTACCCCGCAAGGGATATAGCGTGATGGTAAGTATGTATGTTTTATTAACATATATTTTTAATGAAATTAATATGTCATTCTATGTGTGACGTAGAAGGATCTGCGAGAGCTTCAGGCGCCTGAGAGAGAGGAGAGAGGCGCTCCAGATTACGCAGGAGAAAGTGCAATGGCGCTCTTTGGTATCGGAGGCCAAGATCCACTTCGGGTCGCTGCGACAGCGGAGTAAGGCCCAGGCCTTAAACCAGTAAAAACCAGTAACCAGTTTAAACCATTTCAAGTGGCAAGGACAGTAGTGTAAAACGGTGATATAGTGGCGAGTCAAGCTGCCTTGCAAGTTGTCTTGTCAGTGGATCCAAATTTTGTTTGACTTTTTATCACTGGCCAGGTACTCGCCACTGTCCTTGCCACTTGAAAAGGTGTAAACAAGCCCTTAGTAAGTGTCAATCTATGTACTCACCAGGTGGAGTAAGTACATCTTGCAGCGGCAGTGGTGTCCTGGGCCCCAACAGCAACTCCTGGCCAGACAGGATCTCGCGGGTCACCTTGTACCACACCTGGAATCCAAAGCACAGAATATGAGTACAGCTTAGACCATAGTTACCATTGGCATGGCACAGCAAGAAGAAAAAGAAAATAATAGGTTAATTATAAATATGAATATCAGAAACAAATTAATAGTAATTCCAAGTAAAAAATAAAAATAATCTTGGTCTAATAATAAATGTAAATAACCGGAGTTGTAGCGCCCCCTCCTCTAGAATGTTGATGTGAGCACTGACAGCGAGCCAAAGGTTTTGGGAAAATGCACGTGTAGTTCCATACATTTGACTTTTCAATGCCCGACTAATGTATGGAAGATTGGGAAGATACTCACAACGCATACGCCAACTGGCAGTAATTCCATATTTAAACTTTTCTAGCAATCTACATTGGGAGAATTTCAAAATACTTGGGTTGATAAATCATCATCATCATCAGCCTATTAATATCCCCACTGGGGCACAGGCCTCCCCTTGCACAAGGGGATACGGGCCATGATCCACCGAGCGGCCCCAGTGCTGATTGGTGGATTTCACACGCCTTCGGAAACTTTTAATTTCCTCTGACATGCAGGTTTCCTCGCGATGTTTTCCTTCACCGTTGATAAATAAAAAACAAATATTAAATGCTTTTAATAAATATTTTTAATAATCAATTTTTTAATCCGCGCAAAATAGATTGCAGCAAAATTACTATTAAATGCCATTTAACCTCCGAAAAGGTACGCGGAGTGGATCTAATCACCGCATCTGTTCTCTCCCCTCTGATTGACCGGAAGTGAACACAGTTGTTCAGGCGAACACCGATTTTCTGTCACCGGAAGTTGCCAACGTTCCACATTCAAATTTTATTGGGGTAGCGCCACAAAGACAGGATAATAATGAGGGTTGCTGTGATAATCATTCGTACGTTACGCGGTCTTATATTAAATTGTGGATTTTATAATGGAGAGAATAATTAATATGTTTAAAATATAGATGAAAACCGTTCTCCATAATATATTTCTTTTAGAATCGAAAAGTTATTTTTTCAGATTTCGATTTAGAGAGCAGTTTAATAAATACTTCAAGACATATTTTTAAATGTAGAATACAATAATTCAGTATACATCCAATTGTATGAATTGGATAGGTATGTATTTTTTAATTTTAGCTTAGGTACCTACATAAGCTACCTATTTTGGTGTTTTTTAATATCCCTTGTTTATGAAGCAAGCAATATCTTTAATTTATATACAAAATATAATAAATTAGTCCTCTTAGTACTTGTTTCATTTAGTATCTAAATATAAATGTTAAATAAAATAATACGTTAAAATTTAAAGTTCAGCTGCCTTTATACATTCGACGAGAGGATGGTTCGTGCAACTGAATGTTAAATAAATAATAACAATATAAAGAAGAATGATGTGCGATCATACTTGACCAGCGAGCAACAAGTGCTGCACGTTGACGTCATGCGGGTAGTTGGTGGAGCGAACCAGCTTGAGCCAGTTCGACTTCTCAGCGGTACCGTCCAGCCAGCCTCGGATACCGTTCTTGCCTAGGACCTGGAAAAGAAGAGGAACGGTTAAGGGGATCGATCGCACACACTTGCCTCGACAAACTAAAAAAAATTCTTTGTTATAAGTCCCTATACTGGGTTTAACAAAAATCCCCTAGTTTCGAAAGGAGGGTATTATAACTTACCTATATAACTTTGAAATCGCGAAATAATCAGATATATCTTACAAAAGCTCAATACCTACACGACCGAAATATAAACAGCTGTATAGGATAAGGATACTGAACGTTTGTCATGCGGGTTTAGCGCCTAAACGGAATAAAATACTAACTCACATAATTATTCCCTTGTCTTAAACCTAAATCCCAATATTGAATAAGGTAAGTAGATACCTATAAAAATTTGTAAAATTCTATAACTTACAAATAGATCATAAAATGGATCCTTATAGACAGAGCGAGACCCGACTCGCACTTGGCCGGTTTTATCTTACCTAAATCTGAACTAATATGTGACTTGTTCTATTTAGGAAACATCAAACGAAAACAAGTACCTAGCATTTTAGTCTAGGTAGTCAGAAATGTTTTAAACGTTTTTATATAAGTGAATAAAGCAGCAAGTCACATGAAACTAAATAAACTTTTCCATTGTTATTTGTTACTTCTAAACAAACTATAAATTAACCCTAATTCGTCTGTAAATCCTAAACTTTTCAAAAATATTTCTATCAGCGCCACCTATCAAAAACACACCGAACTTCCTTAGGCGTAGAGCAGCAAGGTGCCTTCTTACCCTAAGTGCACCTATGCTGTTTTTTTTACCGGTTTATAATTACAAAAAATATCGCCCAAATCATTTTAACTGACGTAAAAATTAAGAGAACTCAAATAAAAATAAACTGTCGCTTTAATAATATAAAATAAAATAAACATTTTCGTTGAAATAAAAGCGAAGCTAAATTCGTCTAAAGCGCCACCTGAGTGCAGGTGTGGATAACGCGCACATTGCAGACACCGTGGCGTCGAGATAGATGGCGCCATTAGTCCTTGTCAGGAATTCTGATCGTCACAGCTTGTTCATTTGTCACCCCCATCCTGCCTAAACTAAATAAATCCCATCCCTTTACAATTACATCTCTGCATGATTTTCATAGTAGGTGAAGTGTAGGGTTGATTCTGTTTTAATTGAGAATAATGTTTGGTCTACAAGGACCTTTTTGTGTTTTCGTTTTAGCAATTTCTTTTCAATATTTAATGTTGGTAGCTAGGTAGTTATGGTGGTTTAAAAAGGTACCTACCTACGTGAATTAAATTACTTAAATGGTATAATTAACGCTACCATAAGTAGTTATGTTCTGTCTGACAGAAAAATCTAGAGTAAGTAGGTAGGTAATAAAATTAGGTCCGTTTGGATACCTAGGTATTCAACAAATTCATAACTTCATGATCGATTATTAATAAACAAAGTCTATTTCAATATTTTTATTACAAATGAATTTTCAAAAAAAAGAAACTTTATTTTTTAAATTCTACCTACCACAACTTCGTCGTGCTATTGCTGAAATCAAAGAAACGGCTCAAAAACAATCAGCAGCACAACTTCTAATATATATTTCATAGAATGTTTGTAAAATAAACTATCTAAGTGTAGGTATAGGTATACATAAATATCAAATCATGCAAAACCGGAGATTAATTAACGCTCGACATCCTTGTCACTCATGGAAAGTATTAAATGGAAAGGAGGGGGGGAGGCCCTTGACCAGCAGTGGGACAGTCTATAATAGGCTATTAACAAAAAATAATACGATTTATAAACTAACATTAAAAACTAAAACTTTCCAATTACAAAGAACCTCATCATAGGTCATAGGCAAATATCATGGAAAATTATACGAGTATTAGTATGAAGAAAGAAAACCTGTCTTATCTACGTCTAGCTTCCCCGAATATCGCATAAAACAAGGCCCTAAGGATGTAACAACACCCATAATTGGATCGAGGGGACTCTAACCTATAATTTACCGGCAGACACTTCAAATACCCTTGTGCATACATTCGATTGAGTCATAATACCCGTAACAGGCACTATTTCATGAAGATGTGTACCTTTCTGATAGAGGGGTCCGTGTTTGTATTCCGTCAAATTAGGGCTTTTAAACATGATCTATTGCTTTGGTAAACAACGAACAGCGATGGTCTATTTTGAATAGTTTGATATCGATCATTATACTTATCTGCACCCTAAGAAATATGTACAATTACCAAAGTATTACCACAACTTATTTATTAAGTCCTAAATCCGACGACGCTCTGAATCACAACAGCCCATCATACGTAAAAAGTTGGCAATAAGAAATGAGTACGTACCTAAAGGTTATGGGTGTAATGTCTAAAAAAGCCCTCGTTTTCACCGTCAAACATTAGATAATGTAAGGTTATGTTATTTATCTTATCTTATCTTATCTTATGATAGGGGCCCGGAAATAACCAACGGCACTTCGAGGATCTTTTATGCCTACCCCATTTACACACTGGCCATCTCAGTGTGCAGGTTTCCACACGATGTTTTCCTTCACCGTTAGAGCTGTCGGAAATTGTACGTAAGTCTTTGAAAAATACGAAAAACTCATTGGTACATGGCACTGCACGGTTTCGAATCCGGACCTCCCACATGGGAGTCCGGTGTCCTAGCCACTGTGTCACCGACGCTCTTAAGGTTATGTTATAGTAATATGATAATAATGGGTTTTTTATTTGGCAATAATATTATTTATTTCTGTCCTTTTATAATCTATATTAAACATGTTAATATATTTAGATATTTTATTAAATATACAAAACAAAAATTACCAACACATTTTACGGCTGATCATTGAAAAAGTAGTCAAGGAAACAAGGTGCGTAATTTGGCGTAAAATTAAAACACGATCCCCACTTTATCATATCGTTGCGTTGGAGGAAATGCTTAGAAAATTACTTTGAAAAATAAAAAGCATCTGTTGCACAATAAAAATAACGTAATAGTATAACAAGTAAGGTATTAATCACGGAGAAGTTCGGAAACCCTCCTTACGCGTCAGCGACAAGCCTTTCCGCAGCATTTATCACGTTATTAAAACTGGGTGCGTTCCGTAAAAAAGATAATTATCTTAGGGAACCCTCGTCTTAGCCAGGGTTGTCAAACACCGCTATGAAAAATAAAATAAGTTGATTAAGAAAGTACTTAATTAACAGATTTTTTCCGCCAGTGGTATCGAGTTAATTCCTATTGTTATGTCATTATCTTTTATTTGTTATATTATTTATATTTAAGTAAGTACATATTGAAAAAATATATCTAACATTCGCGATCTAATGACTGGTTGGTGGTGGTTTAATCAGAGTTCTCTAATAATATATAGAATTCTCAATATTGATTCTTATTATCGATAACCGCATTAATATAATTAGGTTTTCATGTTTATAGATTTCGCTTCTATTCTTAGTAAAAGTAGTACTTAATAAAATCTAGGTCTAACTATTTTAATTAACACTACCTACTTAAAGATAAAAACTCCCAAAAATAATTGACTACTTTCATCGTCATTTGTTTCAATTGTTCCTCAATTTGATATCTTTTTACGAGTATTTTATATAAAAAATATATTCCACCCCTTCGACAGCCCTAGTCGTAGTACACGGGCGATGAGTTGCCGAGTGCCGGCAGCACATGTTCGCCATCAGTCATCGATGAGTGCCCGGTCAAGGATGCGAATTGCGTGGACACTTGTTACCGAATGTATTACCCGGGTCTAGACCCGACCGTGAAATATGACCCCGGCTTGCTACCGACAATTACCGATGAGTTATATGTATAGCTGGAGCATATGGATGGTGATATGGCTTGATTATTGTTGGATAATGCATGGACATGTATGATACTTGTTACCGAATGTATTACCCGGGTCTAGACCCGACCGTGAAATATGACCCTTTGGCTTGCTACCAACAATTACCGGTGAGTTATATGTATAGCTGGTACATATGGATGATGATATAGCTTGATTATTGTTGGACAAGTGTCCAGTACTATAGGTCAAGGAAGCTTTCTCTTCCTTCGCTTCTAATCAAGCATAGACATGTATGATATTTGTTACCGAATGTGGACCCGACCGTGAAATATGATATGAAGACACATCGGTAATTGTCGGTAGCAAACCCTCTCGGCTTGCTACCGACAATTACCGATGTGTTGTTGTAATTTTATAGCTATACAGATGATAAAAATGTAATTGACGAGTGAAACGATGAGTACCCGGGTAAGGAGACACTTGTTACCTAATGTAACCAGGGTCTAAACTCTCCCGTGAAATATGACCAACGGCTTGCCACCGATAGATAGATAAATAGATAGATTAATACTTTATTGCACACAAGAAATTTACATAGGAAAGAAAACATGGAATAAGTGTAACATGGCGGCCTTATCGCCGACGTTTTATGTATGATTCTGTATAGCTAGAATATGATGATGATGATAAAGGCTAGGTCTTTCGGTTTTCTAGATTTCTATGAGTTCGGTCCAATGCCGTTTTAAAATTGCTATAGTGTGTTAAAGGCGTAAAGATGTATTGATGAGTGCTTAGCCGGTCACGTTTCATCGATGATACTTGTTACCGAATGTATTACCCGGGTCTAGCTAGACCCTATGTTGAGACATAAGCCGACGGTCATAATTCACGGTCGGGGTAATACATTCGGTAACAAGTATAATCGATATCCATGTATTTAACATGACCGGCTATGCACTCATGTATTACATCTTTACGCCTTTAACACACTGTAGCAAGCTGAGGTTTGCTACCGACAATTACCGAAGAGTTGCAGTTGTATTAGTTACTATTTAGTTAGTTACTAATCGGTTACTAATCGGCTACTATTTAGGTAGTTAAGGATCGCCGCGACACAGTGTCACCCTAGTGCGGGGTCCAACAGTAAACTTAAAAACAATTGTAAAATTTTTGTGGTAATTAAATTATTTTGTTATATTTGTGGTAAATAAATTATTTTGTATTTCTACATGATAAAGATGTTACAATGATATAGCCCGATCAAGAGATGATGCGAATTGTGTGAAAATATTCAATCAAATGCAGACAACACCAGGGTACAATCCCGAACCTGCGAGTGGAAAACATTTAGAATTTGCCTGTGTATATATTTAACCGTAATGTATTCCGCCTCGTAACCCACCTTACATAGGAGCAAAGTTAAAATATACAAACTGAGTTCCAGTTCCAGTGCAGAATATTATAAAAAGCGCGCGGTCGTAATTTAAACGAACTGCGGGCAGATCTCATATTTTGCGCTCCGGGCAGAGATCGCAATTTCCCGGAATCTCGGAAAAGCTACAAATGTTCCCGAGTCGTTCGCGACGGAAAATTACATTTCATAAATTTTAGTGATGTTCCGAATTTATCGATATTTCTTATCGATCAAAAATTTAGGAACTGCAAATATTAGTCACTAAATGTAAGAATAAATCCTAAGTAGTTAGGTATATAACTCGTAAATAATTATGAGCGAGCATAGAACATATTTGAAATAAGATTTTTAAAGTTATTCAATATTTTTCAACGAAATAATCTAGATTTTTATATACCTAGCAAAACTTACAATAAATGATTATTTTTTACGTTCTGAAAATCGTAATAAAAATGACAATAAATAAATTTATATGGAATGACAACTCTTATTCATGTAAACCACGATCGATGTTTAACGATAACGATTTATTTTTTAAATTGAATTTTACACTTATATGAAAAAAAAAATTATTAAAAATTACAATCCACATCTTTTCTAATGAAATTGAAAAACATTTATTTAGCACTGTTGACACCAGAATACAGCAAGTATACAATACAAAAGTATACAAGGATACAATAGTTAATACTTGCGGTTGTTGGTACTTGGTGAAACTTGTAGTACATGATTAGATTCAAATAATATACTGTTTCACAGGTTTTAAAACGGTTTTAAAACCTGTGAAACAGTATATTATTTGAATCTAATCAAGTATATAATACATTCAGCACAAAAGATCCGGTGCGGTGTACCGCACTGTAGTGCCAAAATAAAAATAAAAATGAGTATACAATACTACCAACTTTACCAAATTTTAATGTCACCACCAATAATCTGAAAATCCTACCATACATTCGTTGTAATTCTACATAGTGCAGTTTAAAAATAAATAAGTACATAATACATTCAGCACAAAAGATCCGGTGCGGTACAGTGCCAAAATAAAATAAATAAATAAGTATACAATACTACCAACTTTACTATTTTTTTGTGTCACCACCATTAATCTGAAAATAACCTACCATACTTTCGTTATACTTCTACATATTTCAGTTTAAAAAAATAAGCGAATTTTTGGCATGTAAAGGAGTGTGTGTGGTAAAGATGACACGAGAAGGTTAAGTTGCCATGTTTGACTACCGTCAAACATGGCAACTTAACCTTCTCGATACCTCGTTTCTTTTGTTAAACTAGGCATCTGACTCAACCTGTTTCTAATTACTTATATTAGTTGTATTTTTACGTAGTAAATTATATATTCTTTGGTCGTACACTTCATCGATATCCCGCATCCCAGCCCTACCGCCGTGAAGAGCTCTCCCAGGCGCGGTTGCGGCGATCACGCGTCGTTGCGCGAATCACACGTCTCGTTTCACAAGATAACAATTTGTGCGCGCTTATTTACCCGTGCGCCCGCACGGCTGCGCCAAATTGGATCGTCTGTACATGGTTTACATATGTGCTTACTTCGAGACTAGTTAGATAACTGGGTTGAAATTATGCTAAGAAAATCTCTTGAAAGAAAAAACAGTCTATCTCTAGTCTCCTGTAGGGGCGCGCGCGCGTTTGTTTCTTCAAGCATATGTGTTTTAACTTAGTCATCATTCGGGCTTATTTACCCATACGTCGGTTTTTAGTACTGGCAACATTAGCTACTGTCTTTTTGAAGTGAATACTTCTTTAGGCACACCTTGCGCTCTTTCTAAACAGTGAACCAAACTGAACCGTCACGCTCGAGTCGGTGACACTGAATCGGGTATATTCGACTCCATTCGACATCAAGCGCGCTCGAGTCGGAGATGCGTGTTTTTTTTGTAAGTTTTCACTTATATCGTGTCTCTTTTTATTATGTTCGTACTACAATATGATAACAATAAATAAGTATTTTCTTAGTAAGAATGAAAATTCGGTAAAATTAAACAACAAAACAAAGAAAAACATTCTCGAATTACGTGTCGCAGTTTCACAAGATCGGTAGGTACTTAATGAATTGTTTATGTGCGTCGCCATTACCTATAATTAGCATTTATGTTGTAGGTATGTAGTACACAACAAGTCGATCAAATAAAACTTAAATGGCTTCCCATCGACAAGGGAATCTATATTAATCTTCCACCAAACCGTAAATATAAGGACTTGTGTCATAAATCATAAGGTACCTATAATTTTATTTTATTTTATTCTTTTCGGAAAACTTACAGCTAATATACAAAATTTGAGTAAATATAATTTAACAAACTATGCCATTTACAAGTTTTCGCCTATTGAACGTCTGTAAATAAATGTTTAATGGTCTTATGGTTTTATTAATGGGTTGAGAAATAAGTGAAATAGTAATATTGAAATGCAAACAAAATATATAAATAACAGTAAGTAAGGTAGCTAAGAAAACAGAAAAAAGAAAAAGAAAAAAAAGGTACATACGAGTACACTTAAATGATAATCTTAAATACTAGGAAGGATAATAATTAATAGAAGCCATTAGTGAGAGTTAACCGATGATAATGATAAGTGCTAGGCAGATAATACAAGAACTTGCTCGTTCTTAAGTTGAATTTTCTCCTAGATGTAAAGGAATAACCCGTTCAAAAAGCCCCTAACTAATTAGCTTAACAAATCACTTAACGGAGCGCTTCCGTCGGAGTACGTCGAAAAATTTCCGCTTTGCTGTCCGAAAAAATACGTGTATGTGGAAGGAACTTTCTTTAAGGTTTTTAGGAATGCGTGATACAAATGAGCTGCGCTGAAATAATGTATAGCGAAAAGATCTGGCTCTTGAGATTTCTCCGTTAATTTTCTGTCCAAAAACTGACTCCACTTTTTTCTGAGATTGTACCAAAGTTTTCCATTCGACTCTACTTATGAGTTATTATTATTATTTTGTAGATATGGAGTTGAATATGGAAGAGATGGTGAACGAGCTGAACATCATAGGAGAAACGAAAGCAGCTCGACTCCGATGGCTCGGACACGTCATTAGGATGGGGGAGGATCGGGCAGTTACAAGAGCGTATGTGGGACGCCCTAACGGACGACGTCCGGTCGGACGTCCCAGATACCGCTGGCGCGATGAAGTGGAGAAAGATCTGCGTGAGCTCCAGGCGCCTGACTGGCTCGAGACTGTGCAGGAGAGACAGCGATGGCGCTCTTTGATATCGGAGGCCAAGATCCACTTCGGGTCGCTGCGCCAGCGGAGTAAGTAAGATATGGAGTTTATACATTTACATTATCTACTTTAAAAAGGTACCTAAAAACATACGACCCAATACCTATCTCTTTAAAACCTATGAATTCTGCTCAAGTTTATCAATAACTATCTAAAAACTCTCGTTTAAACTCTAGCTCCTCGTATACAGAACCCTTGAAATTAAAACTTAGTAGCTAATTCCCGACTTTTTTCCAAATTCTTGTTCACATTTCCTACGTGTAAGGAGCGACGTTTCCTCGACTTGTCTTCGGTTATCAGCTGCCTTCAGCTCCGGAAAAGTATGACTTCCTGCACTGTCACCGGAAAAACTGCCTTATTTTTATTTTATTGGGCCTTTTTTATCGTGTAACGGGGACTTTCGTTGTACTTTTTTTTGTCTTATATTAAATACCGATTAGATCTAGCTAGTAGTTTCAGTATTTTACACTGAAAGAAAAGCTTGTTTACTTCGAACAAGAACTTGTTTCAATACGAGCATATAAAGTCGGCTTGTTAACTTCAACCAAGAAATTGTTCACTTTAACCAAGACCTTAGATAGATAGATACGACCTATCAAATAATATGTTCAAATGTATAAAAATCCTTAATATGCTTTAAATCAAACAAGCTTTCTTTCAGTGTACGTTTCAGGAGAATTATTATTTCTTGAATGTCTAGGTTTTATGTATATGTGATTTTTAGATTATTCCGATTCTGAATAATCTAAAAATCATTCTGATTGTCATTAAAAAAAATTCCATAAATACCTGTATAAGGTTACTTGAATAACGAACACTGACAAAGAGATATAAGTCAAAAAACATAATTTATCAAGGATTAACAAATCGCCAAAAGTCTTTTCGTGTGCCGTCGTCAATTTCACACGTCCTCATAAATTAACCGTGAACTTTCAAAAGGATTTCACTGTGCATCGTTGTCACTGTATCCTCGAACGTATTACTGTGAAATTAGCTGTTCTACGGTCACGTTCTGACCATTAAACGGAGACAAAACGACCTAATTCCTCGAGCGACAAAATATACACGCACTATATGCTATCATTGCGCAAAAAATGCCAAAACCAACTTACATATTCGGCTGTAAAGCACCAACTTCCTTGATAATTACTACTGTTTGTATTTGAGGGAACGATAAAGTTATGTTTGTGGAAGGTGCACAATCAGTGGGTGTCATGAACGCGATGTCCCATTGATCCAGTATCAGCGGCTCCCCATTGATCCGCACAAAGAACGGCTATCGTTTGTTCAGTGATCGGTGAACAATCGCGCAGCTTCCAAATAGTGGATATATTGTGTTGTTTTGTTTGTGAAAATAACACAAATACCTACATTCGGTTTGGGAGACAGAAATAAGCTTAGGTAGGTTTACATTTATTCGTTAAATATTTCAAAATTAACCTACGTGTTGGGTTGAAATACTTTTAAAACAAAATTCTAAAAGGGGTCGGGTCTCTATTAACTAAACTAAATTGAAAAACAAGAGGCTACTCAGATTCACTACCTATTTCTTATATCTTTCTTTACGCTGAGAAAATTCGCGCGATATCAACTATAATAGTTTTAATAATAATTAGAAGAATCTGCTCTTTCTAGATAAATTCTTTTCCTTAAGAGTCAATGGTTCCTAAAGTTATAAAACTATCCCATATTAATCATAAGTATGGATTTCTGGAAGGTGGGCAAATTCGAGAGCTTTTATTTAATTTTAACTAGCCGTGGATATGAGTTAAAATGTCCCCGCCATAGCTTTCTATGGCTTTCAACTCGTTCTATATAATCATCATGAAATGTTATTTTAACCAAGTCATTGAAAACCAATCGCATCCTTTGACAACTAGCGTCAATCGTCGAAACAGTTGCAGGCTCACATCTGGGACGCGTTAAAACGGATTAACTCGAAGATTACACGCGAAAAAACTGTTTTTTTTTTACGATTCGATGTGACAAAGACACCGGCGGCGGCTTCGTTACGGTGACAATTGGTGGGATCCGGAATTATTCGGTTATTACCGAACAGGAACGGTTTTTTTTTGGGTATCATTGCTGCTGTTTTTGGTGTCGGATGTAGAGCAAGGGTAGGGTGAATTTAGGATTCGATGTATGAACATACATATATGAACTTTTTACTAAACACGTTTAATTTTTAGCGATTTGGCTAAATCTTTTTTTTTTGTTTTAGACTTATTCCATACGACATACATAGTATAACAAACAAAGACGGTACCTACTAAATATTCTCTAGTAATTTTTTTTTCATAAGTAGGTACTTACTTACGAGTACCTCGACAGAAATAACAGCACAACGTTAAAGTTAGCAACTTGGCATAAGACGCATCAACAATCGCCTCTGCTCAGCTCTCGGTGTAAACAACGCCTAACCTAACCCAATAACCGGTGGTATATCGCATTGCTTTCGGGGTATTTCGTTATTTTGTCTACACGAATGCTGGCGATGGCACAACCGACCAACCGAGGAGGGCCTTTCGACACCTGTCTTTGCAAAGTCGGGGAGAGAGACACAGAGGTCCTCGGATAGTGGTGGTGGGCCAACATTGTGGCTGGAACGTGCCGTGGCTTCGGCTCCTCTGGCTATTATTGTTCTGGCCAGCTCGGATGAAATATTGCCCCACTGTGCACGCCCGCGCTGTTTTGCGAACACGAATTTGTTGGGAAAAATATTGGCGGAAACAAGAAGCCGCAGAGAGGCGACTCGTGAGTAAACTTTGCAATGAGATATTGGTACCTATAAATACTTTCTTGTTTACCAACCTTGTATAATACAATGTACGAAAAATGTACTTAATATTCAATTGAGTTAAGCGTTTATAATAATAACCGTATCGTACCGGCCATAACAAATATCACCACCCCAACTCTTCCCGTGGGTGTCGTACGAGGCGACTAAGGGACTTGGTAGAGCGTCGGTGGCCTAGTGGCAAAGACACCGGACTTCCATGCAAGAGGTCCGGGTTCGAAACCGTGCAGTGCCATATACCAATGAGTTTTTCGTATTTTTCGAAGACTTACGTAACTTTACCAACTGCTCTAACGGTGAAGGAAAGCATCGTGAAGAAACTTGCACACTGAGATGACCAGTGTGTAAAATGGGGTAGGCACAAAAGATCCTGAAGAGTCGAAGTGCCGCTGGGTTCTTCCCGGCCCGCTTTCATAAGACAAGATAAGAAGGGACTTGGTGACTATTGTTCTACAACTAGTACCTAATCATAGGTACTCGTAGTTCTCACTTTTCGCCGTAATATCTGGTGGACAAACGTGATAGGTGGCGAGCCTATCGCCGTCTACAAGGTGTAGAATAGTATTCACCAAGTCCCTGCTTATCTAATCTTATGATAGGGGGCCGGGAATAACCCAATAACCTTCATCAGAAGGTGCTTCCTCTGTCTATCCCTCGGGGATGTCGGGAGTCATGTATGTATGTATATATTCATAAAAACAAAGTCAAAGACAAAGTGCATGGCAAAATTCAATCCAGTCCCTTGCAAAATAACTGATTCATAAATAACCACTAAAAATTACAAGACAAATTCACGAGTGCCCCCTAAATATTGGAGCATATTTCTCAAACAGGCGTATAGCGAGGGGAAGCCGGGCCGAAGTGACAATGACGATATGGTGGAGATAAATTCGTATCGCGCCCGGAGATTAGCTGCTATTGTGCTGCAGTGTAAGATTAACTGATAAGTGTCTGCTTGTTAATAATAAGAAAAATGTTTATAGTACGCCACTTAGGGTTGTCGCTCCCTTTTGGTATCAATATGTATGGTGCATTTTTTATTGAAAGGATGTGTATTGTGTTAATTAAAATGAGATAGTCACGTGGTTTACTTCAAAACCTCAATTAGGTAAGTATTTCAGGTTTTTAAAATGATCCAACTTTAGTCACTATAAGCTGTACTTTCTACGATGTTTTTATTTATTGTTATTTAACAAAGCATTGGCAACATTGGCCATCAGCCTAAACATTAATCGATTTAAAACAGTTTTTTTTAGATTTTCAGTATCAAAATGATGTGGTGTAGACACATTTTAACACTCCTAGGAGTTATGACGGAAATTTCAACCGGTCTAGTCTCTGGCGAATTCTCATGGCCCGCCGCTGAATCACAGAGTGAAACAACACAACGAACCACTAACGAGAAGTTTATTTTAAGAGTGCAACGCATTGTCACTGTGACTGACATTTGCTGGACAAAACTACCCCGATTTTAGCTATCAAAATCACCAGAAAACAATTTTTGAGCAATAAAATAAACACCGTAGAACCTTCTCCAGCGACTTTCCCGCCAAAACTCGTTCTACGATGTTACGGATGACACTTTCGATTGGATGTAACCTGAATGTCGTTGCAAATGTTTCCGTCAAATGTCTGATGAATGATGAACTAACTGATCATTGTCTATAATATAATATCTCTGATACAACTATAACAATGTACGTTTTGATAAGCCGGGGTCCAGGTGTCAATTTGACAGCTACTGTCAGATATCGACTCTGTATTGATGCGTAATACTGTTACACTGCATGGCAAAATCTGTACACCGTCAGAAATATTATCTCACTTAGATGTTATTGTTATTTATAGTTTACAGTTCGCGTAGAAATTATTTACAATAATAATTAGTATACAGCATATTAAGGAATAAATGTTAGTATGAAACGTGATGTTTAAAATTAATAAAACGCATTGTTTCCATATCTTTTAATTTATTTTAGTAGGTGTTCGAAATGACTACCATTTTGTAAAATACAACATTCAACTCGTTTAGGTAACGATCTTACTATTGAATGTTGTATCTTCAGGTGGTGAATTTGCGTTAAAATTGTCTCTATGGCTGCTTCACATCACGTTTCATACTAACATTTATTCCTTAAGACCTACACAATCGATATCTAAATAGAAATAGTGTTGGATTTTTTTTCAAAACAACCGGGTTCGATTCCCAGGCTGAGTACAAGTTTTAAAAAAAATGTATGAATACAGTTTTTCTTGTTACTAAAATTGATGACATGGTTCCTAAGAACAGATCTTCGTATGTCTTATAATTTCAGACTTTCCCATACTGACCGTTCTTAATGTTACACCCTGTATATAGGTAAGTATGTAATTTTTCAATTCTAATCCTATTAGACATTAAATAATTTTGATTAATTTTTACAGCTCAATAGATAATAATATCAATAATGGAAAAAAATACTGTTTTCGTTATTGACTACATGGGGTAAATTAGGTAGTCTATGTTGTTCCAGTTGAATTTTTCTTAACTGTTTTGGAAATAATAAAATAAATAAATAAATTAATAAAATAGCCATTTCTTTTCCAAACAAAATAATTTACATGCACAATATATAATTAATTCAATTATTCCATATTAAATTACGTATTTATTGTATTAAATTATTTATATTATTATTATTTGTCATTCATATTTCATGTCATATTTATGTACTTCATTTACTTAATATTTTATTACATACACATTGGAATTTCAGATTTAATTTGTCCGCCAGTGTGTCTTAACAACAATGACACCGCATCAGCGTCCCATCTGCACTTTTGTAAGCAGAGATCATACGTATCATATAAATAGTTTCAACGGGGCAATAAACATAATAACAATATTTTTTTATTGTTATTTATTATTACAACACGCGGGGTATGACAGCCGCCTACCGTAATGAAGATGTAATAGGGCCGAGTATCACTAATCCTTTGCCGAAGGGGGTGACCAGTATGAAAAGATGTCACGCGAATATGACAGATATTTTGACAGTAATGCAACGGATTCGACGCTACTGTGAGCGATGGCCGGGCTTAAAATTAGCGCTTTTAATTTTTAATTCCGCCCATTATCACAAAAAAGCTGTTGAAAATATTACATACTCAATTCAACTTGGCAAACACTCTATCTACATTTTGGGTAGAAATCTATTTCGTACAATATTTTTTAAAAACAATTGCTGCTTCGTTCATTAATTCATAAGCCGGCAAACTTTAAATGGATGTCACAATTGAATTCGCAAACATATTATTCGAGCACCAACGCTTCGCAATGAAAAATCAACAGAATCCAATAAAAAATTCATAACCGACTCCCTTTGTCGGAGATCCAAAATTTACCGATCAAACATTACCGATATGAATTTTACTTTTTTTAATTCAAAAACGAATAACAATTGGATATGTATTGTAATAATAATTAGTGGAATCCATTCCGTGCCAATTTTACATCAATTTTGACAGTTGATCCACTCATTTTAATGGATATATAAATTCATAACTTGATTGACATCTGCCGATCCATTTTGTTAATAAACTAGTTTTTAGTTTATTATAAAATTCACCGGTAGATAAATAATTTCTCATAGATTCACTGAATAATCATTTATCATTGTCATAAATAGATTCATCGTTTACAGTAGGTATTTGCATATTTCCTGCACCTATTTTGCATAATATGTGTACCTATCACAGATTTAATTTGAGATTCACGTTTAAAATTCATTGATTTCGATATATATCTTTGTTTATTTTAATTTTACCAACAGTTTTTTAAGATCTGTGAGAAAATATTTGCACTGCTCTACGAGTAGCGTTCGAATAAAATGAATTGTTATTAACAAAACAAAATTGAAAAGGAAGAGATGCATTTCGAGAGATTTCATGACGATTTCGATTGTAAAAAAACTCGCCAATCAAGTTTTCATTTTAAAGTCTGAATACTGTGACATCTCTCATTGTCAATTTTACCGTTACCTTCGATTTTTTTAGTTAAAAAAGTGTAAATTTAAAAAAAAAATTGTTGACGGGGGTCACGCCTAAACCGAAATTAGGGTTTATTCGTACGCAACCTTTTATTGCACTTTGACACGGGATGTTCGTTTTAAAGAATTCTTTGATTACCCGGATATATTTTTTTTGGTTGAAGATTTTTATTGAGATATAAGAATTTGGGAAACGGTGGTTAGATAATGTTACCATGTCTCATAATAACAATAGCTGTAACCCCTTCAAGTTTACGTAGACATGTGAACGTTTTGGATTGATTCTTAATCCTTTCATTTTGCTAAAACTACTTTTGAAAATTAATAATTAAAGAACCACTTTTTTCCCAACATATCTAGATCCGTCTGATTCATAATTCGTACTAAATATGATAGTGATTCCACTAAATGCCATCAGACTATCTTCAACATTGTTTCGTGTGAGCAGCAAATGCCATCAAAGAGTCTTTATGCCCGTTGGGTCGGAAGCGACGCGGTCAGCATTTGTCGTTTATGGCTCCTAATGGTGTAGCCACAATTGGCATTTTTACCCTACTCTCACGTACGGGCTAAAGATCAAGCAGCTTCCGTGTGCAGTGAAAGAAAGCAGTAGTGCATTATGTTACTTAACCAGAAAAATAAAAACCCTAACCATAGGTTATTGCGGAATTAAATTAAACTATTTTTTTCATTGCGATCTCCATAATACAGATTAGTGTAGAAGTGTGTAAAAGTAGTGGTAGATCCTAAAGTGAAGGATCGCCTGGGGTGGTACCACCCTCTTATCTATTTCTGCCGTGAAGCAGAAATGCTTGCATTTCTGTGTTTCGGTTTGAAGGGTAAGAGAGCCAGCGTAATTTCCGGCACATGAGGCATTCCATCTTAGTCCTCAAGGTTAGCAGCGCATCAAAAACCCTCCAACATTAATACTGAGATACATTACTTTACATTATTAGGTGAGAAGTCTATGGGCGACGGTGACCACTTACCATCAGTTGGCCCGTTTGCTCGTCTGTTCTCCTTATTTAATTAAAAAAAATACAGATTATAAAAATAGAACCAGTGGCGTCCTCGTGACAGAGTACTTATTTTCCTGATTCCTGTGTTTATCCATAAGATTATTCCGAATGTTGTACAGTTATTTAATTTGTCTAACAGAATATAAGTACCTACAGTCCTACAGAGATAACACCAGATAAGGTTACTTTGCGGAAGGATCCACCATTTGCACTCGGATTCGCTCTTCCTATAAGTATAGGACGTCAATTGTTCTTACATAAACATACATAAGAAAAAAGAAACATTACTTTTGTCATAAAACTATGCTCGGGCTACTTTGTAATGTACTGTGTAATGTTATCATTATGTATGAGTGATGGTAGACCAAATAAAATGCACAATCAAGGACTACTAAACTGTCAATACATTGTCAATAATATTGAATCTAAATAAACCCATATAGCCACATTTAAGGGCCGGAACTAAATGTCCGCTGCACACAATCACAATAGCGCGGTTTGACTGCAACACTACACCGCGTCTGCGCATGAGATATCTGTCTCGCGTATCTGTCATTCGATAGGCGTACGCGCATCTCGGGCCTTTATGTATGTCCGCGCGTCCGGCCTTTTGTGGATTCAAAATTTGAAACCGAAATGAGCTATTGCGAAGTTGGTGTGCTATGAAATAAAAGTTTGTCAGATTAAATTTATCTGGCTCTAATTTGCAGTTTGTGTCCTGTTTTTTTTGCGAAATAGGTATTATAAATAAGGAAGGGTAGTACATAAGTAGTTTGGGTCACTTTCAACCTTTCCACGATAATCATCTGAATCTGAATTTAATTAGTTATATAACCATAAAAGTGTGAAACTACATAAATGTCATGTCATTGTATGAGTACCTATCTAAGATAAATAATGTTTATTCAACCTCTACGTTGTTCGAAATTGCAAGAAATCCAATACTCTTGCCAAAATATCTTAACGTAATCCAGGAATGGAACCCAACAATTGATTTCCGCTTCCTCTGCACAGATAACCACACCCCTCACGAGATCTCAAAACGCATTCATCCGAATATGATGTCTTTATACGCTTATTCACAGATCATCACATCGCCGATAAAGTTATAAATTACTAGTGGGTTTATTATTCCGAATGGTTTGTTAATTTCTATCAAATACTTACTTATAGAGAAAGATGTATTATCTAATTTTAAAAATACACAGGTAAATTAGTTTACCTGTGTCTCGTTGGACAGCAGTCGTTAAGCCATGTCAGAGGCCTACGGCCGCTAACCATAGGATAAACTAAACATCATCAGCCTATTAATGTCCCCACTGTTGGGGTACCTCCCCTTGAACATGGGGGTACGGGCCATGATTCACCAAGCGGGCCCAGTGCTGACTGGTGGATTTCACACGCCTTCGAAAACTTTTTAATTTCCTCAGACATGCAGGTTTCCTCACGATATTTTCCTTCACCGTTAGAGCAGTCGATAAAGGTACGTAAATCTTCGAAAAAATCCGAAAAACTCGGACATCTCATCTCACTATAAGGTATAAGCGGGATTCGGATGCGCTGCTAACCTGATTTAGATGGAGTGCCTCATGTGCTGGTAATCACGCTGGCTTTGCGATAGAAATAGGTATTAGTAATATCGGATAACTTATTGTCGGAGTTGTGCACCGCCCGTAGGCCTCTGACATGGCTTAACGACTGCTGTCGAACGAGACACACACACACAGGTAAACTAATTTACCTGTGTATTTTTTAAGTTAGATAATACATCTTTCTCTATATAGCAATTAACAAACCATTCGGAATAATAAACGAACGCCAACAACCGGGAGAGGAAAAGATAAAATGTACGTACCACTAGCGATCACCCATCCTAGTCAGAAACCTCGCCCAATGTGGCTTATATTGCACGATCACTTAATCACCATGCTAGTAGGTAGGCTATAAGAATACTGATCAAAAACTTATAAAAAAAATTACAAAGATATCTAACCGCCACTGTGGTCCGGCACCGAGTAATTAAGAAATCTTTTTAAGTTCTTTATAAGATTACAGATCAGTATTCTTATAGCTTAGCTGCGAGTATGGTGATAAGGTGATCATGCAAGTTAAGCCACATTGGACCACATTGTAAAGCCACATTGTAAACCCACATTGTAAAGTACAAGTGGTCCAATCAATA
This sequence comes from Hofmannophila pseudospretella, assembly GCA_947369225.1. Taxonomy (NCBI): domain Eukaryota; kingdom Metazoa; phylum Arthropoda; class Insecta; order Lepidoptera; family Oecophoridae; genus Hofmannophila; species Hofmannophila pseudospretella. The sequence continues at coordinate 8,344,258 of OX376326.1, forward strand.
CAACAAAACAACGTGTCTACTAAACCAATCCTATATCACACAAACATTCAAAAAAACCTTAGAATTTTTTACCCGAAAAAGACATCTCCACATTCTAGCTCCTAATTAACCGTGTAATTTGTCGTCGAACTAAAAGAACCAGTGAAAGAAAGAACACTGCTACTTGAGAACCCCAATAAAATCAACGTTTTACTACATCCGCGCCTGACAGATGACAAGCTTCAGTTTTGGGCGTAATTTATCGAAGAGTCGAGGCATTCGGTTTTTGACACCTAATTTTTACACTTGACCCAAGAACAAGTGGCTCATTCATTCGGAGTGCAAGAAAGAGGCTTTGTCATCAGTCAATCACTAATTTGGATTTGTCGAGAAAAAAATGTTTGTAATAAATTGGGTAAGTTAAAAAACTAATAAATATATAATCAGTAGCCTTATGAAATACGAGTACCTAGTCACGTATAGGCTCTACTATATTATAAGTACTTACCTAGTGGATATTTTATACCTTACCTTAGTAATTTTAGAAATAGACTGGTGATTTAATTACTGTCCATTTATTTTACATTCTTTGCTTCTGGAACACATTTACTTATGTTCTCAAATATACAATATTTAGTGTCAACTTACATCAATGCGTCTTTATCGTTTGATTATATAGGGTACACTGAAAGTTTTGCGTTCATGGCCGCTCATAAATGTTTGAATTTCGAATGTTATATCTTTTAAACATAAAAACACATTTATTGATTTTAATAATTTTTGGCGGGATATCGCTTGTCAGTTGTTTTCTATCACAAGTCGCAGTTCGTCGTCCTTATCAAAAATGGAATTAACCCGAAAATATTTTAGTGCGATGATTTATTATGATTTTATAAGTTCCCTTTCTCCGCAAGATTGTACTGCTCGTTTTCAAAATGCTTTTGGGAGGGAAGCACATCATCTAATCACCGTAAGCCGTTGGTACGCTGAATTTGATCGTGGCCGAGTTTCTCTCCATGATGAGATTCGTGAAGGTCGCCCCTCAACTGCGATCACAGAGGAAAATGTGGCTACTGTCAGGTGGCTAATTGAAGAAAACCGACGTATCACCTATGAGGAGATTCGAGGACATTGGCGGATTGGTATGACCCAAATTAAAAAAAAATTATATAAACATTTAAAAGTTAGGAAATTTTGTTGTCGCTTGATTCCTCATGAACTCACCTCAGAACAGAAAACAGGCTCGTGTTGATTGGTGCAAAAAATGCTGTTGAAGTACGATCACGGACGTTCAAAAACTAATAATAATAATAAATTACTAAGCAAAAAGATAAATGAAATTATCGTAAGGAGATCCGCACAAACATCATAGTTACATTCACATTATCTAAATAGATCTGGCGATAATTCCGTAATTTCACTTATACCTGTTTATTGTCCAGTCTGCGAAATCATGCAATAAGATAAAATATTGAAAAACCTCACCTCCCAAGCAAATCTTCTGTCTAACGGCTGCGTCTCCCATTTCCCAGCAAACGGTCCATACTTCGTCCCACTACAAATATTCCCTCTCGCGAATATCCCCCCACTCTTCAACACCAGTTCACTAGGCAGATTGTAATCCGTCAGATCGGAATCTCTAAAATTATCTTTCGAATCCTCCTTTTCCTTTTCCTCATACTTCTGTCTGAAGTCCAAAGATCTTGGGAGATATCTCCCATACTCTGGAAAGCTGGAAGGTAGGAAGGCGTCTGGGTGGGCGAAGTCGATGGCCCCGTAGTATTCCTTGACGTCTGTTCCTGGAGGCATCTCCTGCTTGATGTGGACTAGGGTGGGCGCGGTCTCGGAGGTGGCGGAGTCAGTCGGGCTCTGCGGAGGGCTACCAGACTCCTGGCTATCTGCTGCTGTGGGACAAAGAAAAGGTATGGTCAAAATGTGGACCTCATTTTCAGAACTAAGTCGTGGGTGAAATTGGTGCATATTAAGTAGGAAGGTACTAAATTCCTCGGTTCTACTGTCTCTGCTCAAATTACAATAGAAAGCTTATTGGCTCGTCTCGTGACCGGATGATGGCTCATTACATTACTAGTCCATGGACCACCTGGTTAACCAGTGCGTCCTACCAGTAATGACCTACGGAGCCGAAACGTGGATACTGACAGTGCGACTGGTTCACAAATTGAAAGTCGCTCAGCGTGCTATGGAAAGAGCTATGCTCGGAGTATCTCTGCTGGATCGAATCCGAAATGAGGAGATCCGGCATATAACAAAAGTTATCGACATAGCTCATAAGATTAGCAAGCTGAAGTGGCAATGGGCCGGTCACATCTGTCGCAGAACCGACAACCGCTGGGGTAGACGAGTTCTGGAGTGGAGACCGCGTTTGGGCAAACGTAGTGTGGGACGATGATCTGCGCAAGGTGGCTGACAGCGACTGGATGAGAAGAGCCGAAGATCGGGCTCAATGGGGCGCCCTGGGAGAGGCCTATGTCCAGCAGTGGACTAGAATAGGCTGCTGATGATGATGGACCATCTGGTTATCACATGAACAATTCGGAAGGTTTTCTAGTTTCTCGTCAACAAACACTTATTTACGTCTGCAATTCTTATTTATATATTTTTTCTACGTTAAATTCAATTAAAGTATAATGATATTCAATTGCTGTTTTTTCTACCGAATAGAGTTTATATTTTTTAATAAAAAGTGTATAAAGAAGACGTGCAAGATGGCCGCATTGTTTGTTGCTTCCGTCCGTTTTGCACAAAGCGTTTCCGCTTGTCTCTGTCTCTGAGAACATCCCTCCAAATGCAAATCCAATTTTATCTTTACATTTTTTCACTACTCAGGTTGTGTCTAAACCTTAAAAGGATTTAAAATCGATAACCGAGCAACTATTACTAATCAACTTTTAAAAATTAAGGAAAAAAAATGATTCTCCATACAAACCGATCAGCAGCTTTGTACGGAGAATTAAAAATGTTCCAAAAGCTATTTGCATAAGCTGTTCGTTTATTGATATTGGATCGCCTTGCAAGAGATCAATACAGGTACTTGTAACTGTAAGAATACTAATGTATTTACACCCGTATAACATTAAAATGACATTTTACGCGGTGACTTTTCCTTTAAAATAAGCACAATGTATGCCTGGGCCAGGCTGACTGACTAGCGGACGGGCGACATTTTTTTAACGACTGCGGATGGGAGTTAAAATGGCCCGTCACAGCTAGCTGTATTAAATACTTGGGACTTTTATTCCACGCAAATTATAATTTAAAATGTATGTAGAGATAATATACTAGAAAAATAAAAGAACAGAACAAAAATAAATCATCAAAACATTTCATGACATTGCAATTTCATTCTACGCAATTTGAATTTTTTATGAGCGATAATTTACTAGAAAATAAAAATAAAAACCAGAAAAACATATATATTATTGATATTACTGAAACTTTAATTCTACAAAATTTTAAATTAAAAATGTTAATAAAATTTTGTATGAAAATAAAATAAGAACCATCAGGCATCACCCAAAACCTTTGGTAACATTGATACATTCATAATACCAGGAGCAAATAGCACACTAATATGTTTAGTGAAGGAAACAAATTCATACCGCGACGCAACGTACACGCGTGTCATCAATAAACTACCCCTAACCAAATACAGCTGAAAGAGACGCTCCCATAAATCATATAACCCACCCCATTACTACTAATATACTTGTTAAAACAACCCCTATCTTGTCCATACGTCTTCCTCAGCACGTGGCGGTGAAAAAAATGGTATAAAATTAGACGCTTGATAAACTATAAAGAGAATGATAACTGCTTTACATTACAAAGGTGCAGTTCCGATTCATAATGCGCAGGATGTGTGTGAATAAGGCATCCTTTCTTTGAATCTTGTTCGGTTGCTATGCGGATTCACCTGTCGTTGTTCAAAGGGAGTAGATAATCTGTTTTTATTTTTAAATGGTGTGGCATTGACATTTTTGTAGATTGTTTTCGTCTATAAATATGTATGAAGATCGAGAAATAAAAAAATAAACTATTAAATAGTTCGTACTAATCACAGAGTAGATTACTTATGTTCTTTATTGCAGAAAATCTTACAGCTTATAAAAAAATTACATAATAAATGCTCTTTAAGTATTTGTACGCCAATACAAAATTCCACATCATCATCATCAGCAGCCTATTCTAGTCCACTGCTGGACATAGGCCTCTCCCAGGGCGCGCCATTGAGCCCGATCTTCGGCTCTTCTCATCCAGTCGCTGCCAGCCACCTTACGCAGATCGTCGCTCCATTTAGCAGGGGGGCGTCCCACACTACGTTTGCCCAAACGCGGTCTCCACTCCAGAACTCGTCTACCCCAGCGGTTGTCGGTTCTGCGACAGATGTGACCGGCCCACTGCCACTTCAGCTTGCTAATCTTATGAGCTATGTCGATAACTTTTGTTCTATGCCGGATCGCCTCATTTCGGATTCGATCCAGCAGAGATACTCCGAGCATAGCTCTTTCCATAGCACGCTGAGCGACTTTCAATTTGTGAACCAGTCGCACCGTCAGTGTCCACGTTTCGGCTCCGTAGGTCATTACTGGTAGGACGCACTGGTTAAAGACCCTTGTCTTTAGACATTGAGGTATGGGCGACGAGAAGATGTGACGTAACTTCCGAAATGCTGCCCAACCCAGCTGAATTCTTCTATCGGCTTCTTTCTCGAAGTTGTTTCTACCTAATTGCACAGTCTGCCCGAGGTAGACGTAATTCCACATATGAAATTATAAAATTTTCTTAAATAAAACCACAGGGAAAGAAGGACAGAAAGGAGAATAATAATAGGATAATATATTATATAATATATATACGTGGTAACTTGGTAAGTGATGTATGTAATAATAGTTTATGATATGCGTATAGGTTACTATATTATATTAGATTATTTATTAGATACTATTATACACGTACTAACGCAACAGTACCTATTAATCAACTTGAAAGCGAGGAGTTTCTCCCGCGCTTTTGTCGCGTCCACACCAGCTTTTTTTCATTGTTTTGCAAATTGTTTTACAGTAGTGCTTTTCAAGTAAGAATGGTGTTTTTATTCGAAGAACGTCTACATAATGTGATTAACGTGTGGGACAGTGAAGTAAAGTCAAATAAGACGCTGCAGCCCGATCCGTACTTGGCTGGATTTTGAAGAGCCATACTGCGTCCGGGACGCCTTCTTCTTTGGTTCGGATGGTGCAGAAGCGTGGAAGATTCTCCCAGATAGCATTGAAATGTGTCACACCAGCATTTTAATGAAGACTTGCAAGAGTTGTTTACATCAGACATGGCTGTATGGGCTCAGTTCCCTTTGCCTTAAAAAAAAAAAAACAACAACCACAAGCGGTTCAATGTCTTTAAAACTGTGTGTCATGTTAAATTCAGTAATTCAAAATACGAGTGAAACGACACCAAGTATTTCAAATGTTTTTGCACATTGTAAACGTAACAACAAGTTAAAAAAAATTATATGAAAATAACTTGGTGATTGAGTTTCGGTTTTAGTTTCGCTCTACTTCAAAAAGGAATTCTGGCATAGACTAGCTCGTAAAAAGAATGTTCGAAATTCAAATTAGCCGCGAGGTCCGTCCATTCGGCCAGCACGCTGCGTGCACGGACAATGCGGACGAGTCGTCGTTAAATCTCCGGTTTCCGCAGAAACTCGCGCCAGATTTAAAATAAGAACATGGCCTGCACAAAAGACGGTGTGGAGCCGGTCTCCAGAACATAACAAGTTCTAATAAATTTAGGAAAAATGCTTGTTTGACTCAACATTTTGTCTGCCGCAGAATAATTCATTTGTTTAGATACTGTCTGCATGAATAAACTTTTTTTTTTTATTTACTCTTGATCGATTTTTTTTATTTGCAATGCAATTTTTGTGACGAGTTCGAAATAAAACTATTCTAAGACCTTTTTGTTTTAAACGAATTAATATCTATTAATTACAGTACAGTCGGAAACGAATATTGCTGAACGCATTCAAATAAAAAATAATACTTCACACCTCGGTAAACTGTGCCGTCGATATACAAAATTACGGAAGATACAAAAGATTTTATTGCATGTGTGCTACAGATAACAAAATAAAAGTTTTTCTAATCTATTCTATTCTATTTCACAGGATCATGCATAATCAAGCCTTTGTCTAACAGTGGGACAGTCTATAGACTCCAATAAAATGCATAATCATCTTTCGTTGGCGATTGATAGTACAGAAAAGAAACAGAATTGTATTGAAAGCTAAGAAGTATTAGCCTTTTGCACCCGTATATTATGATTTTTCCATCACCTGAAGGTTGCCTGGAAGATATCGCTTATAGCGTAAGGCCGCCTTCTGCTCATTTTATTGTACCTCTGTTTATGTTGTATGTTTTGTTTTTGTCCCGGGTGTGCAAGTTTATTCACTTATACAGGGCACAAAAAAAGGACCTCCGACTTACAAACTAGGTCGAAAACCTGTATCTTCTAAGTCGGGATTCCGTCGCACTTTCTGTGCAAACAAATTACAAATTATATTCTAAACCTAAAAGGAATTTGGAAAAGTTTATCATAAAGGAATTTGGTAAAGATAATGGTAAGAGTGAGTATGGGTGGGGGTGTGTTAGGTTGTGTGGGAGTGTGTAATACTGTAAGTGTGCATCTGTAGTGTAGGGTGAGTGGGTGTGTGAGTGTGGGAAGTTAAGTGTTAATAATCTGAAGAACGTAATGAGTTTAGTGTGTAAAAACAGTAAAATTTTATGTTATATGATTAGAGCCTCAGTTTTGTCGTAATCTAAAGAGAGTAGCCATCTATTAAGTTTTACTTTACAATTCTTTTTATTTAGTGGGTAGATATCAAGGTGATCGTTTATTTTATTGTACAACCTGGCACTTAATGATAGTATATTTGTATTTGTATTCTTTTAATTCTTTTTTTAGGCAACAGGAGCGGGCCGGCTCTGTGCCGCGGCCCCCCGGCAAGCCGATTTCACGATTTAGCCATGGCGACTGACAATAAGCGTTACGTCGCTGTCACCGAGAGTTCACGGCCTCAGTTGATTCATAAACCACTCTTAACGCGACAAACGTGACTTTTACTTACCGACTGTACCTGAAACAACCTCTCCTCTAACTCTTAACAGAAACGTCTTAGGACTCAAAGTTGTTTGACATTCGTTTTTAGAGACGCAGCTATGTGTTAAGTAGGCATGAAAACTACATGCCTCATCAGACATACAGACTCCTAAGCAATTCATTTGACGCAGACAATAGTGAGAATTCGCGGAAAGTTGTACTTTCTAAATTTTAGCGTAACTTAAGTTTCTTTTAAGGTTTCCGCGTTGGTCGTTGCATAATTTTGTTGCGGAGTCATTAATATTTCAACCGCTAATGTATCTGCTAGGTGCATATACTAATTGAAATTCCAACTCAATTTTTAAAATTAATTTTTATTGATCCATATGGAATTTTCTCGTTAATTTTTGGTGTTTGGAGCCTTTAACCTATAATATAGCAATGGTAGAGTAAAAAAAAATGACGTTGTAAAAATGTACTATAAGGTACTCATTTACAATAAAAACATTTTGATTTGATATAATAAATTTGAAAGGGCCAAAAAATATCTACAAGAATATAAAAAATATGTCAAAAAATAATAACAATAATTGAGGTTGCTGTAAAAGCGAATTGTCATAAAAAATATTTGTAATTAATATACCTATTCAATTTATTAATATTATATAAATAGTATGTAGTATTATATTATATGTTAAAGTGTATATAAAATAAATTATTAAATTCATTAATTGAAATATAAAGTCATGTCCGGAAGGCAAGTCAGCAATTTTTACTTATATACGCGGGATTACCTAACTATAGTTAGTACATCGCGTTGTACCTGACGATTTAAGCTCTTTATTTTGGATTCCCTACCTACATTAAACACTAAAATAATAAACTGACACAATTTATATTTCTCCAAAAAATTAACACCCACAAATAAAACCGCAATCAAAGATAATCTCGATTTTAAATTTTACGGTATTTTCACACGAATATGTTGTAAACAAAACCCTTAACAATATAAGCTGTGTCAAAGTTAACCGCAAACAAGCTTTCAACCCGGCGGCGCCCGCCAAAAGCTCGCACTACTCCGCAATCTTATACCATCTTGAGCTTTTTTACGTTTCGCACACCCTTAACAGAACCATAGATAACACTTGAGAAGACAAAAAATAAGGTTGTCTACGCTTAGTGCCTTGTTTATCTTTGGTTAACAAGCAAACGAATTGTAGGGATTGTAAGATTTTGTTAGTTATTATCAGATACAAATTCTTAAAGTGTTGAATGGTTAATACTTGCGGTTGTTGGTACTTGGTGAAACTTGTAGTACATGATTAGATTTAAATAATATACTGTTTCACGGGTTTTTATTGTATTTTATTAATTACATCCGGTTTCGTTTACACATCTTCAGGTATTTCCATTATAAAATACCTGAAGATGTGTAAACTGGTCATAATTAATAAAATACAATAAAAACCCGTGAAACAGTAAACTATATAAGTCTAATCATTGACTTAATGTTTAGATAAGACTAAACTTGTTAAAATTATTTTTACGCATTTATTTATAAGATAATTAACTAGAAATAACAATTATCTCAAACTTTATTAGAAAACTAGAAATAACTGCTAATCGGTTTATTAGTTTAAATTAGATTACTTAGGTAAAGAACTACAGGACAAATACTAGTATACTTTATTGCACACCCGGGACAAAAACAAAACATACAACATAAAGAGAGGTATTCAGGTGATGGAAAAATCATAAGATACATAATATAGGGGTGCAAAAGGCGTATGAAATAAATACTACCCTCAAATAAATAAATAACTACTCTATTTAATAAGATTTTTACGGGAGAAATGTAGAAGTTATCTTGTATACTGTATGTTATTACAAGAAATGATTTTACCTAAGTACCTATACTGTACTCATATACTTAATTATAATGAGGCAAATAATCACAAATGAATTGAAATACAATTAGTAAGAATCACTTTTCAAGCTTTCATTTCAGCTTACAAATTATAGTCTTTTTCATGTAGGAAGGCACGTCGAACTTTTAAAAAAACCTAAATAAAATACCGATTCTTACTGATGAAAGCCAAATCAAATCAATCAAATCAAAACGTTTTTATTTTAAGCTCCTTATAGTACATTATTACATCATTTTTTTTAATACTCTACCACCACTTCGTAAGGTGCTATAGCTGAAAGGAAAGAAGCGGCGCAAGAAACTTTCAGCAGCACATCTTTTGAAATAAATATATCTTATAATAATTATGAATACAATCATATACCTACACAATGTGCAGAGCTGGAGCTGAATTTAGGACCTAGCCTCTTTATCATTTAATGGAAGTCTTCCGATTAGTATCTTCTGGGTCACAGAGAGAACTACCATTGAGAATCCGTATTTTATTTATGATTATTCAAATCGATTATTTTAGGCCAAATTCAATAAATAAATAATAATAATAATAATATATCCCATACAATCAATAAATATAAATGTAAAAAAAGAACTAAACAGACAAAAATAAACTAGGTACTAAATTAGTAAGTAAGTAAGTAATACGTTTATTTCACACACAGCAATGACCGAAACAGTTATAATTATAATAATTATGTAGTCAAAGGTAAACATATCTAAATCACGTCTGATGGTCTGCTGTTGTTGTGAAAAGGGCCTCAACTCAGCTTATTGCTGCAGACAAAAATGCCAGCGCTGGTATTCTGTTGGTCCATGACCGATGGCTGGCCAAAACCTGTCCAAGAGGACAAAGATACGACACAAATAAATTTAATTGAAGGTAGTATTGATAAGTTAAAAATATATATACGAGTACCTACATTTACCATGACACATAAATGATAAAAAATATATAAATATCGTAAATAAATAAATATATATAATTATACTATATTAATTATTTTTTTCGGACTCCGGTGCATAATATAGGTACTGTTTCATGATTTTTTTTTAATTGTATTTTATTAATTCACCGGTTTAACCGGTCGTAATTAAACAAATACAATAAAATACCTGTGAAGCAGTATATTATTTAAGTCTAATCATGTACTACAAGTTTCACCAAATACCAACAACCGCTAGTATTAACCAGTATTTTATGTAGGTCTTATATGAAAAAAACTATAAGTATAGCCACTTTATACTAATATCACTTACTAAACCTCTTTTATTTTATTAAATGCTTTGAAAACTTACCAGACATCTTCATTTTTACACTTGTGTCAAAATTCAACATTCGTTCATTTTCGCCATGGTAAATTAGTAAGAAGAGTCGCACTCTACTTCTACCTATTTTACAAAAGTCACTAAAGTCTATGACGTTAATAGGTAACAAAATCACGTAATAATTAATCTCATATTACAACTAAATTATTAATATCAGTTCAAAATTAACCTAATAAAGTTCCACTGATTAAATTATTTTATTTACACTGCACAATGTTCCTCACAGCTAGCATTCTAATTTCAAATTTTTAAACAAAAGGTAACTGTTCGATTTTCAAACGCAGTCTATAGTGATGTACGCGTGTTGTCGAGTAACGGGATCGAGTGTGATAATGGAGTGTCGTGTTATCACGGCGCGTCGCGTCAAGCAGCAATGTGCGGCGACCGCGACGCACGGTGCCAGAGTAACGAGAGGAAGCGAGAGCCAGCTCATCCCTAGAATCCCGAATCACATACCCTCGCCCGGGCCGCCCCGCACCCTTCACGCCCCGCCTGTCTCTTCGACACCCCTCTCTCTCACACAACCGTCTCGGGGTCGGTACACAAGGTTACAGTCTGAAAATACTCTCGGAGCTTTTCAATGGACTTGACAACGAAACGTATTTGAAAAGGCTAACTGAAAATACTGTTGCTTTTATAAATATTGTTTTTATTCGTCATACCTACATAGTAGAACGCTGCGGAAAGTTGAAATTGTTCTGTTTTTCGTTCGTCGGAGAATTAAAATAACCGTAGGTAATTAAAAATATAAAATCTCATTTAGACTGAAATATAGTGAAACAAAATTCTATTGAAAAGGGTACTAGGTAACTTTTTAATTGATGCTTAGATTAAAAATGGTGCTTTTTTGGAGAAGACTCTACTTATGTAGGCACTCCTACATACATTAAATTTACTTTACATTCATAATTTACGCGAGAAAATCAGAAAATGAAATTCAGAGTAGAAATAAATGTTACTTTAGTATCAGTATGAGTTAATGTTCATGTTATCGTTGCCAAGGATCAACTGCAGAACTCAGTGGAAATGTAATAATAACATTATTACAATATTTTACAGCAGGAGACGTACAAACAATGGTCCTTCAGTTATCGACAGCGCTTATAACAAATCACTTGTATAACACGACCAGACTAATCAGAGCTCCGAGATTTCACCTGGCGACCCCTTTACTTGTACATTCATTATGAAAATCAAGGGGAAAGGTGTGTCAATTGAAAGTGGCCAATGATACGAGACAAGCACCGATTAAGAAAACAAACCGGATTGAATGTGACCCGGCAACATCTGAGCCTTATCGTTTGGAATTCAATCAAATGGTGCACTGTTTCTAAACAAATTACAGACGCTGACCTTATTTTAACAAGACTCTAGATACTTCTAAAATCAACTGCATCGAGTTTGGAACAGAATTAAAAATAATAAAAAAATCATCAAAATCCACGAGCGACCAAAGATTTTCCGCCCCACATTTTCACCGCTGCCAGACAATTTTATTCAACGTTTGAAAATAGCTTCTCAAGCCAAGTGAGACGGCAGATAACTAGATAACGCTCAAGATCTGTGCCCGGCACCGTGATTGGTCCACGGCGGTGGGGGCGTGGCCTCAGTGCGGATGCACCAATGGGATGCTCCTTATTATCTTCGTCTTTGTCTGTCAGCGGATTCTGTATCGTCGCACAGGTGTGTAGTGTATCAAGAAGTCGATTGACGTCGCCACATCACTATGTATACATCTACGACGGTCATGATTCTAAGCGTACGATATAACGGTGGTATTTTGTTTACGATTCACCACGACAATAATGAAAGGTTTATAGAATGAGTTGTAAAATGTATTTAATCGTACTCGCTAAATAACCTAATAATTTTATGAACCACGTGGTTTTTTTTTATATTTGACAACCTCCCTACAAAATATGAAGTTAGTTAGTATGTATTTTATAGTATAGTACAATTAAAACAATAATTACCGTATAGTAATTCTCTTCTAATTAATTTATATGCACCTGCCTTACAATATCTCTATGACCCAATGGTTAGCTGGTAGAAAATGCCGCATGGCATTAAGCTCGCCTCATGTACTATTTTTGTGCATTATAGTGTTAAATTAATAAATAAGTTATAAATGGAAATAACTACATATTATTATTTCACTAGAAAAGGACGGTAGTCACATTCAACTAACTCATGATTTTGGAGAAAACAAAGTTTCAAGTCCCATGAGCACTTATTATCAAAGTGGGTAGTTAAGTGCTACGAGTAAGTAGTACTTATTATGAAATAAGTAGGTACCTAGGTATATGTATTTTCAACACTGAATTAAAAAAAAATGAAAAACAAAAAACGTACTGATATCTGGCAATGCAGAAGAGAAAAAGCATGCTTTTTCTGAAATTCCTAAATTATGTAGGTAGGTTATTATTAGGTAGGGTATTTACCACTGCTTGATCCTTTTTATGTAGGTATGTGAATACTGATACCAGAAAATACCTATATGTAATTTACTTTTATCATAAAAATACTGCAATTCTAGAGCCATTTTCCTATAACGCTATAGATAATGTTCATTAAAATTAATTAGGCAAATGTTGTACGATCGCATCGTACTTTTTATTGGTAGGTAGGTACCTAACTAATTATTATTTAAAATTAGATATTACATGTTGAAATTGAACTAAGAAAACAGCACATCATCAAGGAAATAAAGCAAGTAATCATCAAAGCCATGCAACAATTTTCATGTCACCTCTCACTGGATCGAATTGTGTCTAACTTGGTTTGATTATCCAACTGTTCGCTATGACAAACCGAATACAGCCTCGAGAAAGCGACAAATAGAATCGATTTGCGACAGACACGTTGCTGATAATTGATTCGACGTTTCTACGGATTCTATCGATTCCCCGCGCAATATTTAATCGATTGAGTTTCAAACACTGCTGCTAAAAACGGAGACTTTTAGAGTAAACGTTAGGATTATTTGGTTTCTACTAATACGATATGAAAATGGTACGACTGTGTACAAAGTCAGCCTGGGGTGGTTCCACCTTTCACCTATTTCTGCCGCAAACACAGCAAAGCTAGCATTGCTGTGTTTCGGTTTTTAGGATAAGAGACGCACTCCTTCTAAGTTCTCAAGATTATCAGCGCATCCCATACTCCCTCTCTCTTCTAAGTCGTTATGCTCATAGCTGAGTGTCGTGATCATTCTAAGGAATTAATCACATAGAAGGGGGGGGGGGGGGGGGGGGGGGGGGGGTGCCATTGCCTTCCCCATTTCACACACTGGTTATCTCAGTGTGCAGGTTTCCTCCCGATGTTTTCCTTCACCGTCAGAGCACTCGGTAAATGTACGTAAGTCTTTCGAAAAAACAGAAAATCTCTTTGGTACATGGCATTGCCTGGTTTCGAACTCGGGCCTCCAGCATGGGAGTCCGACGTCCTAGCCACGACGCCACCGACGCTCTTACTCCCTCTAATAACATATTATTATAGTGAGATGAGATGTCTATGGGCGACAGTTACCACTTACCACCAGGTAGCCTCTTTCCTTGCCTGGTCTCCTTATTAAAGTTTGGGTTCGGATGAACCTTATCTTATCTTATGATAGGGGGCCGGGAATATAATCCCAGCGGCACATCGCCCCTTGAGGATTTTTTGTGCCTATGCCATTTGACACACTGGTCATCTCAGTGTGCAGGTTTCCTCACGATGTTTTCCTTCACCGTCAGAGCAGTCGATAAATGTACGTAAGTCTTCGAAAAATACGAAAATCTCATTGGGACATGGCACTGCACGGTTTCGAACACGGATCTAGCATGGGAGTCCGGTGCCCTAGCCACTGTCCCACCGACGTTCTTGGGTTCGGATGAAAGTAAGTAATTTCAAGGCAGTGGAGTGTACTCTCTTAGATTAATATTCTCGCTTTTCTTTTCTTCATGAATGTAATAATTCCAGCTGTCTCCAGCGGGCGTGCATGAAAATTTATATCATTTAATATCACAACCGCATGAATTTATTAGAAACGAAGGCTATGACTGCTATATTATAGTACAACATAACTTACATTGCAATGAATTTTAATAACAGTAGGTATTCTTTATTTGTTGGCTAACTAAATATATTTTGAGTTTGTCATTCTTTGAGATAGAGAATGTGAATACCATGTGTCTTTGGGTATTCTCTATGTAACTTCGTCTGTCAGTTGCCGGATGCGATGTGACCATATTCCCATACATTACTCAGGGCATTGAAATATCAAATGTATGGAACTATATCTCCATTTTCACAAACCCTATAGCTCGCTGTCAGTGCTCACATCATCGTTCTACAGTCCGATTTCTGTGAGAATACCAAATCGTACCAGCCAGTTTGTAGGTAATTCATTAGGATTAGGAAATATACTTTGAGTATGAACTTAATTTTAAATAAAGTTTATATATATATTAAGTAAGCTTCATTGTAAGGTAAATAGCCCGGTGAAGCTGTAAAGGTCATTGGGACCAGTGCTGTGTACATTATGTGTCTTCTGATGATAAGAAATCCACTATCATTTGTTCTCGATCCCCACTGCGTTACCAACATTATAGCCACGAAAACAGTGCATATGGCACTCATACTTCCATCTACCATCTATACTCCTACACAAAACAAACGTCCAGCTTTGGGAGGCTGTATTGAATACGAAATGTGCCCAGTACGTGCCACCGGACCTCACGCGACGCGCCTTATTTCTGCGGCGACATTTTTATTTGCGGACCCCCCTGGCACCTCCCTTTGTCCGTGATCTCCCTCTGCGGAGGAGGAATGCTTGAGGGAAAAAGTTTGAGGAAGTTTTGTTGTGTTTGTGGTTCCTTTGAGATGGCTACTGCTCGAATTTTGAGTGGTCAAGTAATAATGTTTAGACTTCAAGAGGATTGTGTTTCTTAACCATACAGAACGACTTTCTTGTTTCATAGTTTATTCATCCTTAACAATATACATTGTAATTGTTTCCGATTTAATGGGGTAATGGTATGATATTACTTTCCTCAAATCAAATCAAATCAAACTTTTTTATTGTAAGTAAGTACCTTAAAGTACATTTTTACAACGTCATGTTTTACTCTACCACCGCTTCGTAAGGTGCTGTATCTGAAAGGAAAGAATTCAATTCATTTCACACACGGTTGCATAGGTTTGCTGAAGATGTTTTCATTTACAGTTAGAGCAAAAATTCGGAAAACCGTATTGGTATATAGGACATTACATGGTTTTGAACCTAGACCAGCATGGTTGCACGGCGTTCTAGCCGCCACAATGTTACTGACGCACTTAAGAAAAGATAAAAGACCAAATCAAATCAGATCTATTTTTTCTAAGAATGTCTGGGATTACAAGAGTGAAGCAGAATCAAGGTATAGGAGTATCATAAAAAATTTCACCATGGCGATTGAATGACATAAAAAAGATTGGAAATAATATCCGCGAGCAGTATTTGCAACTGAAACCTTACCAAGTCTTGCCTCGATTGACATTACAAAGTTACCATAAATAAAGGCATTTCTACACGTATAAATATCTAAGTACATCTCCAGCAACCGTTCAGTCGGAATGGGGTTTTCGGGCTCCCATTGTGAACTAAGCTTTTATCGCATTGATAAACTACCAACTGTCCATTGCACTTGAAAGGATCACCGATAGAGTTTAAAGCGTCTCTACGACTGGAAATCGATGGTAAAGACTTTTCAATTCAATTGAATCAAAGATGTTATCTGTGATACCTACTCTACAATCGAGTGTTAGAATATTTTTGTGAAATTGCAGCTTTGTCCAGCCCTTATAGAAGACTGTGAGAATCTACAGATTTTTGGAGAATCACAACTCACTAAGAAAATTGATTTCTGGATACAGCCCTGTATACTATCATATAAATTGAAAACGTTTATTTAGCGCTGTAAACACCAGAATACAGAAGTATACAAAGTTTAATACATGCAGCACAGAACATCTGATGTGGTACAGTGCCAAAAAGGGTACACTAGCTCAGCATAATGCTGAGGCAAGCCACAGCGCTGATTTTCAGCTGGTCCCTCAGTGACTGTACGGACGAAGAAAGCAACAGTGTGTGCGTGACAAACAAACATGACAAACATGTTGACAATGTTTACGAACAACACGCTCTCTAACAGCTTTTGTAAGCTTTTGCTTTTTGCTTTTGCAAATTATGTCTTTTTAACCTAAATAACCACTGTATTCTAACTTTGTATTGTAACTATTCTTATTCTTATTTGTACTTAGCCTATAGCCTAGGTCTACCCATTTACAAAATAACAATTTTGTCACATTAAAACACCCTTTTTCTCCGGACTAAACCAAACGGCCACTAAAAGACTTACGTTTAAAATGTCGAATTTAAATCGCCACGACAAAGGGGCAGCCATTTCAATTTTGAGAGAAGAGAGTTCTAAATCGAAAAGTGCGATAGCCACTCGGTAAGCGCCTCCTGGGGCGACTCTATGGAATTTATAGGCGTAATAAAATAGCGTTGGGTAATGCTGGCAGTTACTATGTCGTCTCATTCGTATATCTCGGACGATCGTTACAAGAAACTGCATCGCATTTTCTTGTAACTAGTTAAATATTTACCTTTACAAATGTCAAAAATATCTTCCTTTTAAAAATATTCGAACCAATAATATTCATGTAGAGGATTGTAGAGCCTCTTAATGCTTTTTTTTTTTTTTTTTTTTTTTGTATTTAATATATTTATCTTTTGATAATAAAATTACGCTTAGATACGTCATGGTACAATTATTATCCGTTATCACATTTAAATTATTACTTACATGCTACTAGCTGCTGTAAAAGGGCATTGTCAAAAGAAAAAGAAAAAATATGGCTGCTGCATAAGGCATTGTCAAATACGAATGTACATTATGTAATAGTAAGTTTGTACACAATTTCAAATTTAAATTTACTTAACGCTACTAGCTGCTGTAAAGGGGCATTGTCAATACATACTACGGATCTAATACAGTCAGAATAAAATAATACTATTATTTATAAAATGTCATAAAATGAATATCAAATATCACAATAATAAAATTACAATCTATTATTTATCGTTTAGCTCATGTAATGAGTACAACTCCATGTTTATTAACATTTTTTTAGATATTTTTTTAAAGGATTTGTTACTACAGTCTATTGTGGCTTCAGAAAATATGTTGTAGAATTTAACACTATTATAAATAAAACTTTTCAACTTCTTGGTTAATCTACATTTAACTGGAATAAGTTTACGTTTATTTCTGGTGTCAAACGAGTGTACATCAGATTGTTTTGGAGTATTGGACAAGTTACTGCGTGCATATAAAAGATTAGAATAAACATAGGTTGAGTAAAATGTCATGATACAGGCGTCTTTAAATTTACCACGGCATGATGTTAGCGGAGATGATATCGAGTGAAGAGTCCTGATTGCTCTCTTTTGCAAAATGAAAATTTTGTTAGCAGTTGCAGCATTCCCCCAGAACTTAATTCCATAGCTCATTATGCTATGAAAATAGGCGTGGTAGACTATAGTCGCTGTTTTAGTGCCACATAACTGCCTTACTTTCAAAATTGCATATATTGCCGAGCTTAATCTAGACGCCAGTTTTTTGATATGGGTTTCCCAATTCAACCTTCTATCCAAGTACACACCAAGGAACTTCACCACGTCAACAAACTCCACAGATTGAGTGCCAATAGTTATATTCTCAGGTATATGGATATCTTTTGTTCCGAGCCAAAAATGCACAGCTTTAGTTTTACTAACATTAAATAACAAATTGTTGGTAGAGAACCAGTCATGTAGATTTTTCAAAGAGACATTAACTATTCTAATGAGGTCTGATAAATTGCGATGATTGAATATTATAGAGGTATCATCAGCAAACATTGTAACTGAACCATTATCGCCGATACAACTAGGCATATCATTCACATATACCAGGAACAAAAATGGACCCAGTATTGATCCTTGGGGTACGCCAAAGTTACAAAATTTGGCACTGGATTGCATACTATTAACCTGAGTTATGTGCTTCCTATCTGACAGATAAGAACGCATAAGTTCTAAAGCTTTGCCATGTATTCCGTAATGTTTTAATTTGCCCAATAGTATCTGATGATCAACGCAGTCAAAAGCCTTGGATAAATCACAAAACACCCCTATGGTCTTCTGTGACTCATCCAAGGATTCTAATATAGTTCTCAATATATTTGCAATAGCATCGTCAGTACTTTTATTCTTTTGGAAACCAAATTGATTGGAGACAAATACTTTATTATTATCAAAATGTTTAGTAAGTTGTTCTAAAATAATTTTCTCGAAAATTTTACTAATTGTTGGTTGAATGGCAATGGGTCGATAATTATTACAATCTGATTTAGATCCGCTTTTATATAGAGGTATTAGTTTACTAAGTTTCAAGTCATTTGGGAAAGTACCACTACTAATGCAGTTATTAAATATGTTAGAAAGTGTAAATGATAATTCGTGTATAATATTTTTCAACAAGGTTGTTGACATTCCATTTAAATCTAAACAATTTTTATTCTTCAGTTCCTTAAAGATTTTTACTATCTTAGTTGCAGTTACTGCTGTAAATTCAAAATTAGACTCAATTTCGTGCCCAGATTTTTTAGTAAATGCCAATGCTTTCTCGAGATCACCTAGATTGTGGGTCAGTTTACCGGCAATAGTAGAAAAGTAGTTATTGAGTGTTTCTACGCAAGGTGATTCGACTGAATCATGTGTTGCTCGTTTAGTATCTTTACCTGTCTCGGTGTTAATGACCTTCCATGTTGCCTTTATTTTATTATTTGCCCTGTTTATTTTGTTACCAATAAAATTTTGTTTAGCTGTTATGCAAACTTTTTTAAATATATTACTATATTTTTTTACTTTTTCATCTAGAGTATCATTTGTTGCTCTTTGCCTATACAAATCGAAGAGTTTTTTTCTTGATATCCATATACCTTTCGTTGCCCACTCATTAAACTTACATTTGGAATTTGGTATTACTGTAACAAGAGGGATGTGATTATCTATATCCTTCAGCAGATTAAACATAAATGTTTGGAAATATTCATTTGGATCACTAATCACTGGTAAAGTTGACAAAGAGTTGTCAAGTGCTTGCTTTAATTTTTCAATCTTAGTGGGTACACATTTTCGAGTTTTATAGGGTGTAGGTCTACTGTTTATGCTATAAGATGTATTTACTGTAACTATTTGACCAAAATGATCCGACATTATGCTACATACCACTTCAGTTTTTTTGACTTCAGAACAATTAGTGAATATGTTGTCGATGCATGTTGCCGAACTGGATGTTACACGTGTCGGCTCATATATGATGCGCTTTAAATTAAAACAGTTAAACAATTCTTCGAGTTCATGTTTGTCATCATTATTAAGAAAGTTAATATTGAAATCACCGCATATGAATACAGTTTTGATTGAGTTTGTAACTTTCTGAAGGATGATTTCCATTTGAGAAATGTATGTATCAATATTACCGTCCGGTGAACGATATGTAGAGATTATTATATATTTACTCGTCTCTACACAGGCCACTTCGATATGAAATTCAATAGTTAATGCTACAATATCCTTCCTTTCCTTACATTTTAATTCCTTTCTCATAAAGACTGCAGTACCGCCTTGTTTCATTTTTATCCTATCATATCTACTCCCACAGTGGTAACCATCCAATACAAATATCTGTTCCTGCTTACCAAAAGTTTCTGTGCAACACAGAACATCAATTTTATTGTCTTGTAATGCAAGGCCAATATCAAGGAGTTTATTAGATAAGCCACGGGTATTCTGGTGCATTATGCTGAATTTATGCATCAGCTCTGTTCCTTGTGAGTTTTGTTTTTTTCTAAAAAAGTACAATCAGACTTATTGAGTACATTAACAGTATTATACCCAATAATTTCATCGGTAGGGATTATAAATTTCAAATTGGATTTACATTGGCTTACATTTGGATCGATGATCACTTTACAAAGAGTAGCTTTTCCTATTTTACTAAGGGTGCCATTTCTTGAAAAACATTTATTGCTAAAATGATTTAAATCGATAAATTTCGTAGATTGTGAACAATTTAAAATTTTATATACCATAGTATTATAATTGTAAATGTAATCATTATTCAGGTGAAATGCCTTATTAATGTTTTCATTTCGGTAGGGAACTGCTGTCACTACTAGCGTTATTCCTTTAATCGTACAAATATTTATTATTTTCTTAATTTTTTCTGTGTAAAAAGTATGTTTATGTTTGTAGTCAATATTTTTTGAAACTATTACAACAGTATCACCTTTATGTAGGTTATGTATTTTATTTAGAGTCGAATCTAACAATACATTCAATGGAACATTTGGGCTGCAGTAACATATTGTGTTACAATTCTCATTGTTGTACAAATATGGTGCGATATTTTTTCCCATTTCGTCACTGATCAACACCAGCATATTTGCAGAATCTTTTTTACAATTCTTGCGTTGCGTCTCATCTGCCGGACACTCTTTGTGTTCGATGTCATTACTTAATACATTAGACTCTTGTCTCTGTTCATTTTCCTCTCTCACATAGTCTATCTCTCTGCTCTCCCTTTCCTCTGTATTACTCTCATTCAGCACATGTTCGCTATCTCTGTTCACATTTTCTTCTGTGCTGTTTTTCCTCAACTCATTTTCTATCTCTTTCTCTTTGTTTTCCACATTTGACGATGATAATAACATTGGCGTTTCTTGTTTTGTAGGTAGTGTGTTGTTCTTTGATTTACGGTTCGAGTTTACAGTTCTGGTTTCTTGTAGTGTATTAATCATTTTAGTTATGCTTTCATTTTGACAGCAGATCTCTGTTTGTTTATTAATATGGGATTTCATTGGGCTAGGTTTCCGGTTATTCGTCGATTTTTTTACATTTTGACTTTTAGTAATATTCGTAAATTGCCTTGACTTCGTTCCCTTCTTTGGCGTTTTCTTGTTTACCTTTTTAACGGTTACAATTTTTATCTTGTCTTTAGTATTATTCTGGTTCGGTTTCGTCTGGGTTTTAAGTTTAAGACATATGTTTTCATCTTGAAGTTTTATTATCTGAGATTTTAATGAGTCAATTTCTTTATTCAATGTCTCAACAGTGTTTTCATTTTCATGTTGCGCCGTACGTCTAAGTTCTTCGAAGAGAACTGCATTTTTCTCATGCATTTGGATGATTTGAAGAGCCTCTTCATAGTCCTCGATATCGCGGGATTGTTTGATGATATCTTGTTTATATTCATCCCGTTGTGCCATCACATCATAAAGTTCTATTTCTTGTTCTGCTAGTTGTGTTTTTAGGGTCGCTACTTGACTAACAAGTTTGGCATGATCTTCCGCAGCTTCCTCATGCTCCTTTATCATGTTTATATTCAGTTGTTGAGCGTTTTGCAGCTCCGTTGTTAGGATTCGAATCTGTTGTTCCATTGCCTGGGTTATCTGACTGCGTGTTAGGGGCATGATTCAGTTATTTTGTAGCGCCCTCCTATCTCAATGTATCGTATAAAATGCTTATTAGTATTTAGCAAGATTCACTAGATGGCGTTAGACCTCTATAATATTTTATTGAGAGAATGTATTTTTAGACGGGATAATTTTTCTTGTATTCGGATTTCAACCTAACAAATAACTTGTCTTAATAATATCTTCACAATAATACAATTTGTAAGTTGTCAAAAAAGGCGACGTTTTTGTTTGGTTTCGATCCGGCGGTGCTTTGGTGCTTGGAACCACTACTTTAGCCGTTCGGCTAAATGGATATGCTAACGAGTGGTGAATTTTGTGGTCATATGAAGTTGTTATTAAGTATTTATGTAGGTAGTTAGTTAGTAATCATTATTTGACACTTATTCCATTTCACCCTCACTGTTATTTTATCACTGTACAATATTTATTTTGTCCTATTTCGAGTTGTAACACATTAATTTAACGATATTTCGACCAATTCAGATTTACACAGTCACATTTCACTGGAAACAGTTTGTTATTTGTTTATAGAATTATAATTTGTTTGGTTGTGAAAATCGTAATTAATTACGTTCAATTATGTATCTTCTCGTTAACAATAACACTTGCAAACACTTGTATGTCAGTATTGTGGTAAAATGATCACTAAATGTATGTTATTGACTGAACATTTAATTTGTTTACATTTTAAAACTCAATTTCGACGGAGCGAATGTTTACTTGACAGCTATAGACTAACACAGTACAACTTTAGTGCTTTACAATCTTATAAAAAAATCTAGCCTCTACATTAATACTTAATAATCACTATATAATGGTTCGTCCGTTGCCGTTTTATATGGTTACGAATCTAGAATTTTTATCACCGTTCTGGCTGAAATACGAACTTGACCTGTATTTGATCCTAAAGATTATCTCTGAATTTGAAGAAAATCTGTTGAGTTTGGTGGGAGTTATTTAAGTCATATAACTCGTATATATAACCACAGAAATCTTGACTTTCAAAATATTTGCTTATTGGTTATAAGTAAATCTTTAAGTATATCTTGTGTGTTGGTTACACACAAAATATACTTAAAGATTTCTTAGTATATGAGATAGTATCTGTCTTAGATACTATCTCATATACTAAGAAATCTTTAAGTATATCTATCTATAATATTTCATTTCCTCAGCTCCTAAAGATATAACCTAGCACATAACTTTATATTGATTTTTCTGTAATTTCTATGGTTGTAATCTGTTGTGTTTACCTAATTAATAAATTAAATTAAATTATAAAAAGCAAACTCTAGAATTGATTTTGCATTCAAGACTTACGTGTGTACAATCGCAGAATAAAAACGTAAACCAGTTGTGACCGTTGTTTGGAAAGCTGTCTATCATTAATTTCCTTAATTAGTGTCAAAGTCTGAGCGAGCCGTCCGCAAGACGGAAGCGACCAAGATGGAAATGTTTATTGCATGACGGCCGCGCGTGTTCACGGCAAAATGTGACGTTTACTATTGGTTATGATTTCAGAAAAATAATTAGACAAAATGGCGGACAGGAAGAGAACAATGACATGGACATAGTACATGACATGTATAAGGTACAGTCCACTAGAGAGATTAGAAAAAAAAACTAGTGCAAAAAGTACATGTGATAATATGATTAGGTTTTTAAAGATTTTAAAAATATACTAAAACTATTGAATGCGAAGATGATAAAGAAAATAATGTATAAGTACAAGAGCAATTTTGTGTTATCTCAAATGAAATTGTTTAAATTATCCTTCAGGTTGTTCCATTATTATTTATATTCTAAGCTTGTACAGTCGGCAACGAAACTCGCTAAGCACATTAACATTGAAAAAATTACTAAGCACGATAAAGGCCATCGCATATTATTCCAACTCGACGCAAACCCGGCACCAACTCAACTCGGAAGCAACCATTGAAATGCGAGTTTTATATAGTATTACATATAGTAGGTTACTTCTTCTTCTTCGTCTTCGATGAGTGGTCAACGCGTGGTCCACTTATCGACGACGACTTCACTTTAATTTTGAAAACCTACTGTATGTGATACGATATAAAGCTCACTCAGTTGAGTTGGTGTCGGGTTCGTGTCGAGTTGGTACAATTTGCAATGGCCTTAACTCTGCATTCATGAAACTTCGTTGCCGACTGTACACTAAAACAAAAACATTGACAATTAAATCTGGTTCTATGACATCTGGGTACCTAATACACAAGACCAAGAGACTCCAAATTAAGCTTAGAAATAGGGTAGACATTAAGAAACTTGACAAAACGCGAAACAATTTCCACGTGAAAAGTTTCCCTATGCACGTTAACTTTACAAAATGCCCATGAATTAAGGCTTACGAGTAAAAACACTTGAGTACCACACCCTATTGTAAACGGGGAAGCGTCACAACTCTCGGTATCATGTCAAATTAAGTAATCGTGGTGTAATTGAGCCGGCTATCACAGAACAAGGGCTCATCAATCAACCCACCCCATCACCATCGCAGTTACACGGTTCTAAGTCATGAGCTGTAGATGTAGAGGGTATAAAGATTTTGGAGGTCTATATACTGTTTATGTTTGATAAAACCATTGATGTCAAGTCCTTTATTTTGTTATACAGAAAGAAAAAGCTTTAATTGTAACGAGAAATCAGGACAATTCGGTATTTGACTAAATTATCAACTTACCCGTACATTGACATCCTGAAGAAGGATCTAAAATTCGATTTTCGATATCTCGACTAACATCAAAAATATTAATGATTTAAGTTAGTACTGGAGAGATGCTCTGTCTCTTTTTACCAAAACAGTTCTTCATATGTACCTAGCCATAGTCAGGACCTACTTGTATGGCGCTATTACACAGTGACGTCATGATGTAATATTGCCGTTTCTTTCTATCGTCTGATTTTTGATTGCATGTAGCTATTTTATTTTTCAACAAATTGTAATTCTGTTTTTACATTCAATTTATGTCTATTACTTAATTTTTAAGAAATGCATTTAATATTTGTTACTTGAAAACTACCGAATTGTTCATATAGTATCCATTACAATTTGTTATAGCATCCATTACAAAAAAAAACTAGAAATCTTGTACAGCAGATCCATTACAGCATATCTCGTTACTATTACGAGATATTTTTTTCCGTGCACGGTATGTATGTACATTGTATCTCTATGACACCAAGAAAAATATTACCATCCCTTTGGCTTCAAAACCAAGATAAGTAAAAATCGTAGCACCACGTCGTAGCACAGGTCGTAGGCTCCGTAGAGCTTTAGACTTAGGACACAGCGGTGGGTTAAAGCCACTTACAGCGTTATCCTCACTTCAGTTTTAGTAGTCATTAGCGAAAATCCCGCTAATGCTTCTTGTGGCCGGAGAGCTTTGGAAAGATGCCTTGATTTTAAGAGGGATTAACACAGAAATTGGACTAATGATGGTAAACTCCACTAGAATAATGGTGTGAGCACTCACAGCGAGCCAAGGGTTTGTGCATTTGCACAATTCAATGCCCGATTGTATGGAAAAATGCTCACATCACTTGCGCTAACTGGCAGACGAGGTTTCCACATAAAACTTCTCTACAGAGCAATCTATATAGGATGAAATCCAAAATATTTGAGGATTAATTTACAATCCAGCACAATAGAAACAATGTTTCAGTAAGTAAGTATTGCCTGCATTGTAAGTATTGCACAAATTAGTATTTTGCATGAAAATCACTTGATGACGTTTCACTAAGGCAGAATTTTAATTTTGAATCTTAATTAATTAAGTTAATTCATTAAATCAAATCAAAAATATTTAAATACAACGTTGTCCCGTGTGCAGAGAGAATGGAGCGCCACGAAACTCAATGTATTTAGTCTATGAAATAGACTTCCCGATGGTATCATACAAAGTTAAAAGCAAGATAACAGATATACACGCGCTAACTCTTGTAGGGCAGACGATATTCTCATGGGGTGCTCCCATATGTTTATGAATTGCGTTAGTCCTCCCCTACGACTGTGTACTCTGCAATGTTTTCTCTACCGAGGGAGAGATTTAATGTAATTATTTTAAACTTAAAAACACAGAAGAACTTTGTGTTGGTAGACTTTAGAGCAAAAGTAAATGCAATATAACACATCAGTGCATCGCCCTTTTTCTAGAACTTGGCGGACACACTCGCGTGTGTCTTCATATTATATTATATCACTTCTCATCGTCACACCGGCATCACTGACGATAATAATGAAATAACGCCATTACACTAGAAATATCCAGTACTACTAGTTCGATCGCTTCCACCGCCCTATTCGCCTTACGTAATAAAATCCATAAAATTTTAATGATAGAATATTTTTATGTGACACAATGGCTGTTTTGTATTGTACCTCTCTTTATGTTGTATGTATTGTTTTTGTCCAGGGTGTGCAATAAAGTATATTTGTTGTATATTTGGTTGTTTGGTGTCATTTGGCAGATTCACTAGCGGCGATGAGTTGGAATAACATGTCGAGCAACTAGCTACGTATGTATCATAGTTATACATTTTATTCGCTGGTCGGCTAGTTAGTAGTTTGGTGTCATTTGACAGCCTCACTGGCGGTGAGCGGGGTGGAATAACATGTCAAAACTGCTGACTGTAATATTGTAGTATTATCATATTTATATTTGTTACCGGGTGGTCAGCAGTTGATGCTATTCAGTCACACTACTGGATCCGACGTTTAGCATGTCAGACAGGATAACGGCCTACTATTCCATTATTATTTTCATCATTATTATTATTTATTTATTATCACGCTATATAAACGTATCACGTATGTCTGCTTTTCGTGATGTGATGAACATCAGAACCTACTCTACGTATTTAACAAGCACACGATATAGTTACATATTATGATAACACCATAACCGTCTTTCTCAAACCATCAAACTCACTCTACCTATGAACGATTCCGACCCCTACTAAGAGACCATTAGACTTGATAACGCGACAATATAGTTCCACCATTGACTTCCTCACAAAAGACTTTCGCAAATTACACACCAGGCCGGCAATTACGAGCGCGTAACAACAGATACATTTGTATGACAATGATCCAGTTTTTGTATGAAATATGATATTAAAATACGGCAATTTTATTGTGAGAGCAAACTGGATTCGGATAAGCGAAGAGTTTTGTTTGGATTTTCATTGAAAACGGAAATTCTACGAGGGGGGAACAAACGACTCTCCTGTTTTTCAGAGAATTACAGCATATTCTGGCACAGAACTTAATAAATAACAATGTGTAGTTAATATAGTAACCGATGCAATATAGGCGGTATCATCGGTAAAAGTAAACAATTCCAGAAAAGCTTTATGACGAAATTAGAAAAAAAACAGCATGACTTTAGTCATTTTAGTTTTTTTTTTTTCATAAATAAAAACCTTTATAGATTTTGAAAGCTTCCAAATAACAACTAAAATACAACATTCTTTGTCAAACCTTTTGTCAAACAAAAAACCGCTTACTGCTGTTAAAAATCTATTTAATTCAACGATGTCACGTTATCGAATAGATACTCGTACATTAATTTTAATATAATGTCACATAGTGATAACCTTTCGCACGCGTCTCTTAGAACTGATAATAGCAACCCGATCTCACTTCCGATTTCCGCACAGTTTCACAGAATAACCTTGTATTGTAGCCGATGTACTAATTAATATAACTGATGATAAGACATGTTCCTCTCAATCTTTATTTCCTAGTAACGAATTTCTCAATCGCCTTTTTACATGTAAAGCTTGTGGTTATTTGGTTATCTTTACTTCTACGAGTAGTCGAGTAGTACCTGTGTTTCTTTGGGGATGAATTTAGATAGATAGAAACACTTTATTGTACACAAATACAGGAAAAGTAAAAACTACAGGAATAGTAGCGTGTCTGGAAGAGATCGTTTTAAGCGATAAGGCCGCCTTTGTACATACTAATTGGACATTAAAGAGATTAGCGACAGTGTTGTGTGAAGATGTGAAAAAGGTTAATTAAGGTGAATTTAGTTTAGTTATATAGGTTAGCTATAGGTCTATCCTATACCTACATGATTTCCAAATAGTTAAATTAAACATTATACCTCTGGGTAAATCTCTGAATTGGCACCTACGTTTTTTTCGCCTGTTCCACATATCCCTACTGATCTATCCCTACTTTGTATTCGATACTAAGGTTATTTTAATTTACTACCACCAACCTACCTATGTACCTACATAATTATGTACTTTAAATAGAAAACACAGTAAATCGAAAACAGAAATTTTCTGTGTCAATGGCGTATTCCTGTTTCACACAAAAACCGTTTGGGAATGATAATGAGAACGTCAACGGAGTGAGAGGCGCCCGACTGCGATCTGTCACCAGTGAATGCGTCAAAGGGTTTTGTCGCGGCGCGAATTAAACCGGCCAGCGGGAGGCTGCCGAGGCGACGATCAATTGATCGGGAACCGGTTCTATCCGGATTTTGTTGTACCTAATGGTTATTTAGGTTGTAATTTTAGTGAAACATACCAAGTTAAAATTTGATCGCCGAGTTTCAGACATTAAATAAAAACAATAGGATATCGATAGCGATATCATAATAAAATCACCATTGAAAGGCAGTAAATACTGTCAGCTTATCTAATTATTAATTTCATTGATCCACTTTTAAGTTATCCTACGATTGTGAAAATGTTTTCGTTCAATAGATTATTCTAATTATATAAAATAACACTTATGATTTATGTTACGCATCGCATAACCACTAACTAACCAGCAAGTAACATTACCATTACCTTTCAAATCCCAGCAACTGGCTTATATGACTGGATATATGTTCATATTGAAGTTCAGCTAGAACTTTCGCAGTAACTTTGGATTGTTTAAATGATATAAAGTCAGCTCAAATGTTAGCAATGCTCTTTTGTTCAAATATGAAAAAAACATTTCAATGTTAGTTTAGTATGAAGTCGGTTAAACTTCTGTATTACGTAACTGAAATTTGGAAGCCCATTCGTAAAATTAAAGTATGTAGGTTTATATATACATATTATGTAATGTAGTGGTAGATAAACAAATAAACTAATTATTTAAACAATCATAAAATTTAGAAAATGCTAATAATACCTAACTAACTCACATCTACAATCATCAAACAAAGCATAAAGTCACGTCTCTCGAGTAGATAATACTGTGACAAATAACTGCAAAATTAAAGGAACATTCACTATCAAAATTACAAAATTAAACTTAGATGATGTTTCTTAAACTGTATAAAGACGCATCCTCTAATTTTCCGTGCTCAATGACAACGTAAAAGTCATTAATCATAAATTTCATATAGAAAGAATAAGAAAGACATTACCGGAGTTTCATCTGTTACCCGGACTACCGATCAAATAATTACCTTCCCGATAAAATATTGGCATGGCTCCCTCCGCCGCGTGCCCGCGAGCCACAACTGTCGATGTCACCTTAATTTACGGCGCTCAATTATAAATTTTACATCTTCCACCGAAACAATATCATCTCTATACTTAATTGTTAAAGTCGTTTATGCCAAATCACTAGGGTAAAAGACGGTTATTTCCAAGTCTTGATCGTTGTCGTTGGGGAATTTACGAATAAAAGTCAAACTTTGGCAACTCGACTTACCGAAATGGGAACAATCTTTTTCGGGACATTAACTATCCCAAAAACAATAATTCTGACAGTAACATTTTATCAAAAGTCATTATTTTTTCACATATAGATAAATATTTAAAGCGATTGATAAATTTTATTATTAAAAGCTGACACTAACATGGTTTCCCGTAATTAAAATTGTTTGTTTGCAGCAAAATGATAAAAATTGATAATTAATGGAAGTGGCATTATAACGACCGTTTTAAAGCGACATTTTCAAAACAAAAATTACAGTTTCCTCTAACCTCTGACACTAGATAACTTGCAATGCTAATTAAGTAACAACAATCGATGTGTCCTTGTTATTAACAGAAATCCTTATTAAGGCTAAGCTTAAATTGCTAAACCCTGCAACAGGTTATTCGGCTTATTTTAGGAAATTTGATAATTATTACAGATTTTCAGGTAAATCACAAGAATTTCATATTCTTTCACTTTTTCATTAATGGCTAAATTAAGTACCATTTAAACCAGGATTCTTATCAAGATTTGTTTTTATTTTGGGCTCCCATAAGTTTTACAGATTCTTTACAAATAACAAAGAAATCATCAAAAGTTATAAGTTCAAAAGAAGCAGTTATTGAGAACTATTCCGAAATAGTAAGAGTGAAGCGGTTCAAATCAACTTTACCCTACATCTTCATTAGATAAGTTTTGTAATACAATGTAATAATATGAGTATTAATGAAAGGGTTTTTAATCATCTCAAGTGTATTTTAAAGGTATTGTTTATTATTCTGCTTATATATTATTAAATATTGATTATAACTACGTGTTACGTATAGTATTTATTCAGTAATTAATTAGATACTACCTACTTCATGTACTTAATTACAATTAAGGAAGTAAGCACCAATTAGTTCAGTAACGTTGTAAATATCATTATTGAAAAGTAATAGATAACATACAGTGACTTAATGAACTAAAAACAAGTATAATCCCAATTATGTCACTAGTGACATAATCTTTCAATTTCCTTGTAGTGATAATATGACAGATCACTTTAAATAAATGTGACATAACCAGTGATAAAATAGGTATAATTTATTGACCAATTAAGCCCCCAGACCCCCACACTAAGTTTAATCTATAATACTTATCATAAAAACTATATAGATTTGTCCTAAATCGTGGTGTTCCTAAAGATTTAACACAACATTTTGAGAACAAATAGAGATATGAACAAATAGAAATGCCACTGGGTTTGCTAATACGAAATAACAATTTCAGAGAACAGATCTAACCAGTAAATAGTAGTTAATATTTTTAGGTAATTACGTGTAACGTGTGTCCACTATCGTATACAAATATAAACCAGTAACCCAAACATCGACTTTAAAATAGTCTAAAAGATGAGAATAGAACGAGAACACAAAGATATGATTAAACTGCCAGCCACCGCGAGCTTTATTTTATAAAATAAAAATTATTTGACGAGGGTGCGCCATTAATTTCGGCGACAATGTGATAAATAATGAGAGAGGTGTAATGCGGGGGCGGCATCCCTCTAAACCGGCGCTTTGACGGGCTGCTTCTGAAGTTTTGACGGCTCACATCCTAATTTTCTTTCTGTCGGGAGAGTGTCGCTCCCGCCACTTTTCAATAACAGTTTCGCTTTGTGGCAACATTTCAATTTCAACTTTTTTTTTACCGGCATTTGGAGGGCGCTCTTTAAGATGGGAGGTGAAATTAAAGGTCAATATCAAGCAATTAGTTATTTAACAAGTTTGTCCCAGCTTATTTTAACAAGTTTGTCCCAGCTTATTTAACAAGTTTGTCCCAGCTTATTTAACAAGTTTGTCCCAGCTTATTTAACAAGTTTGTCCCAGCTTATTTAACAAGTTTGTCCCAGCTTATTTAACAAGTTTGTCCCAGCTTATTTAACAAGTTTGTCCCAGCTTATGTAACAAGTTTGTTCCAGCTTATTTAACAAGTTTGTCCCAGCTTATTTCTGGTTTGCTCTACGACGGCTTACCTCAAAGGTGACGGTATGTCAATTTGAAACATGATCAATGATCAAAGGCTTGTCAGTAACACGTCGTGATACGGCGTAACCTCAATGCAGTTATGGATTTCAATTATCAAATTAATATTGTAATAGAAAGAGATACAACAAATCCATGCATATGTAGACAGGTGGACACAGGCAATAGGGTAATTGAGTCGTATTCAATTGTTGATTAAAAAAATAGATTTTCAAAAAACCATTAATGAAAAAAAAACAGATTCGTTTAAAAATTACTAAGTTATAAGTTGTTATAATTTAATTATATCTGTCTTTTTCTAAAACGGTATTTTCTATTCAGAGTATTTGGTACTAGCAGCATAAGTGACGTCACTTGATGCTAGCGCTGTTTTTGTCTAATTAATAACTTTGAACCTTTATATCTCGGAAACTACTATGGATATTACAATTTTTTTGTCGTTGTGCGCCTAATAATAACCTAAGCCAAATAAAAACATTCCTAGTATTATCTCAAAATTAGAATTATTAATTATTATCACTAGGTCAGAGAAACAAATTAAAACGGCACCGTATGTATTACATGTTATTGGTAACTATGTGTGTTTGAGGTAATGTCGATATCGCGCAGGCGCGGATGTCGAGTTTTTTTAATGGTTATGGTACGAAGTAGTTGGCCTGTGAAATGTAGTGCATTTAATACGAAAGAGTTCTTGTATGCAGTGCCATACAACAAACAAATATTTACATATTACAATCGAAATCTGTTATTTAATATTTAATTAAAACAATATTATCACACGACCATGACGAATTAACCTCTGTATGTTATTGATTGTGGTTTCTTAATGAACAAATTACGAAATGGGAGTAGAAAAAATATTTTTTAATACCTACTCGTATAAGTCTTTCGACATTTTGTGTTTCGCGGTCATAATTCTCATGATATCCACTCCTGTACAAATTTGAGCAAACTGCGAATTGTACGAATCGAGAATTGTACGAACTGAAAACTTTACCAATTGAGAAATTTCACCAATTGCTCACAATTCCCTGATACACATCGCTCCGGCGACGTAACAGTATTATATTCAGTATAATCAAATAAGCCAATAATAATACTATAAAACAATCATAATACTGGCATCATTTTCCTACGATTTTAGTGAACTTAAGATAATAAATGATAAATGAAAATATATTACACTTACACGCGTCATAATTATTATACTATCAGCTTATCTGACTTTTAATTAATTAGTGCCGGCTGAGGTATCCATCTCTAACTCAAAATCACTATACACATTGTAGAATAGTCGTCTTTGTTATAATATAAAAGTTGTATACTCATACTCATTTAATAAAACCATCGGGACACCAGGAACTCTTGGTTACGTCATTCTTTATACAAATTTGAAATTCAAATACAATTCATGTTACATATAAACATAACTGGACAGGAGCGAACAGACCAGCCGAGTTACGTTTAAAATTTAGCAAAATATAACCAATTATGTACATTGTTTATTAAATTTAAAAATTAAGATTGTAGCACCTGTAAAGGGGCTTTGTTATTTATCTAAATTAATAAATAATAAAATTAATATATCTGCTGTAAAGGGGCATTGTCGTACAAAGTATTATATTATTTATAGGAACATATAGCTGGTTTTTCCGAGTACATTTTTCCAAAAAATACCCGCTTGAAAGCACGAAATAAATATTCTTGATTCACCAAAACATTATTTCTAAGCAAATCTGAAACGTTTACTATTGGCGACGATGACCACTTATATTACGGCACGTTTGATCGTCTGCTCGCCATACCCATTAAAAAAAATTCTAATCAGTATTCGAAATACCTATCTATACCTAATTATGTTGCAGGGAAATAGCCGAATTCAGTGAAATAGCCGAACGGGTATTTGGCAAAGAGTGGGGGGAACTATTTGCTCTGAGGGTCCGGAGCACCTTTGGCGGAAGGTGGAGAATATGAAGGGAGGGCAGGTTCCCCGGGGTTTTTTCCTCCATTCTACTTACTCTTTAAAAAGGTTTAGGACGGTACTTCAATTTCAATTTATTCTGTTCTTAAAAATAATGTCACACAATTATCTATATAAATGTTTATATATAGTCATTAAAGTATACGTCTACTATGAACATTCGCGTTCATATCATAATAATTAAAAAATAACATTCAATAATTTATTAATTACTTAATTATATTAATCATGATTTCATAGAAAAGTCTTACTACTTACGTACACGCAATATTCGCAGTCCCCTCCCCTCTCCAACCAATCTCGTAACTCATTATTACATGATAAACAGTTTCAATCTACCATCCGTCACTACTGACGACCAAAAAACCCCAAATCCGTTGAGTATTCGGCTATTTCCCTGAATTCGGCTATTTCCCTGCGATATATGCATAGTTCTACATTAACATTTCCACCATTAATAATGCAATATCAGAGACAGATATCGAGTACAGTCGGCTCCGATGAATTATTCGCCTCAGCTTGCTCAGGGCCGCGCCTGATCCGTGAAAAATTGTTTATTTTAAAACGCTATTTTCCCATTGCATACTTCATAGGGATTGTATACGTAACACTGATGGTGCAATGGGTTATGAAAATATCGGCATTGAAATCTGCCGGCTGTTGTAATGTTTTGTTTTTTTCTATAACATCCCATATTTTAGAACTAAAATAAGGATTCCATATTATCAGCAATAGCAGTAACAAAAAGGCTTGGAATGAACTATAAATGAAATATTATAAATAATAAAATAAATAGGTAAATATTTTTTTTATGTATTTACCTATTCTGGAATGGACAGAAATATTACAAAAAACAAATTGTGTTTATTCTGTAAGTATTGAAATAAATATATAGGTTATATTTACCTTTACATTTATTTTGTTACGAATTATAACCTAAAAAAATAATTATCGATGCTTATAGGTTTGGTTTCTGTATTAACACTTTTCCTTAAGCATTTTTTATGGTTAACAGGAAAACAACTATTTAGATGATAAAACTTTCTTAATCAAAATTACTAAGTTTAGACCTAAATAATGTTAATATCTCTTATCATAAAATCAAGCAAATAAAACTAAGTTACTCTAAGATTAGCCATAAATACAACTGTGAATATTTTAGTTACTGAAATGAAGAACCGCCATTTTGATTCCAGTAACACACATTATTGTTATATTCACAGTTTTGTTGTTTTTATCGCTTATCTTAGAGTAACTTAGCTTTATCAATTAATGTTCCATCACGTAGCACGTAAAAAAAATCGTAGTAACTTTCAGCCTTTTCAAATACTATTAATTTATTCCATTCAATTTTAAATTCGGGTTGCTGATAATAATGAAGCCCATCGTAGCTCGTGCGAACATGGTGTCCATATATCACGCAGTACTCATCACGTTTTTAATAAAAACTGGTGCCAGATTTGTTTGCATTTTCATACTTACTTACAAACGAGTGTGTATCTCTGATCAGAACTAGATTGTTCATTTGAAATTACATTCAGATATAAAATTGTATATGTATGTCTGAATGTAATTTTAATTGAACAATCTAGTTCCACATCATACGAGTATGTAAACCTTGCCTATAGGTATATAAAAACCCTGTTAAGAGGACGGCAATGGTAATTTTATAATCTGTGTATTTTAAAAAAAAATTAAGGTTTACGTACTAAGTGTATATTAGCTTTTATATACATATATAGCTATTATTATAATGTTCCGTAAAGGGATACTCAAATACAAATTCGAAACCTTCGTGAAAATCAAACCTTTAAAATTTCCATAACAATCTTTAAGAACGTTGCAACTTTAAGAATACTATCAGTAATTTATTTATATGTATAGGCAGGCAGTAGCTATGTCGCAGGGAAATAGCCAAAAGCAGGGGATCACTAGACTAGTATAGTGATATAGTGAAAGGTCGACTCCCTGTCGATGATTTGGCTAAATCCCTAGGGATTTGGCCAAATTACTAGTCTAGTCTAGTGAAATAGTGAATGGTTGATTAGTGGTTAAATCAAAAGTGGACCCCAATTTTGGTACAATGGTTTTCTTTATTATTGAAAACTAAAGTTCATTTTGAGTAACAGACTAAGATTTTTAATTTCAATCTAATAGGGCGCCATATTTCAATTCATGTGGCTATGTATGTGCCTATAGGCTTGTATATTATATTGATTGATTGTTAGATTTCTTCATCTGCCGACAAATTATCGTAATTATAAACTGTGGGGCCCACTCCAAGCCTCTCAGGTTGCTGTCCAAATATACGTTGGGGTCCGTTATGGGTCTCGCAATCAAAAGAATTCTATCGAAACTCCGGCCCCATATCTATTCTTTCGTACCCCTAACCTTTTTAACACTTTGCCAATCGGAAATTAACCTTATAGTTCAAAGGAAAAGGTTTCTATTCTAAACGTAAAGTAGAAGGCATTGGAAGTCGAGTGTCTACGAAAGAAATCGTCGATAAACAAAAGTATAAGTTAAATTAATGCTTTACTTCTCAGTTATGTCTGTATACAGTGTGATTCATTTGGTACTGTTGTTATCTAACAAATATAGTCTGGCTTGGAATTTATATTAAAGGAAAATTGATAGTATTATCGTGATAAGTTTACGAGTATAAGATTCGAAAAGATATTGGTTATCACATATTTTTTCCTAATTTATTACTTCTTACGTATTAAAAAATCATTTATGGTAAGTATATTATGACGATGAAAATAGATAAGTTATCATCTAGTCTGAGAGATAACGAAATAACTTACATAAGTTTATTCGGCGAAATACACTGGAAAGCAAAAATAACGTGTCACTTAAAAAATATGATATTTCCTTAAATATATGAGATTGATTCCTGAAATTGTAGTATGTTGAAGATGACTTATTAATACATAAAAAAGTACACAAACCTTTTATACACTATTTAATTTAAATTTATAAAAAAATAAAAACGTAACATTCTATTTATACGAACGATCTGTCTCTACAACTTTGGGACATGTCACGGTTTTTCTAAGTGACCCGTTATTTTTGCGTGTCTGTATATAATAAACAACTAAAAACTACATCCTGTATAGCATTCGAAGAACAAAACCCAACTCATGATGAAGCCCTTGAAATAATAAAGGTATCCGGACATTTTGTTCTGAAGTCACGAGGTCGAGAATCGAACCCGCGTTCTGAAGCGATTGTTTTCTACCCTACGAACGTTTGTAAAGGACAAAAGATGGTCTGATAAGAATCATTGCTCAAGGTATAGCTTATTTATTAAGTTGGTTGGTTATACAACAAAGAAAAAAAGATTTTTTATGCCGAGTAATAAACGTACTTTTTCGGATCAGAAAAAAGAGCTAACTTATTGAAAGATATATAAGTATCAAAACTACAGATATCTAAAATAAGATAAAATTAAAAGCTAATTTTCTGATTAAACTCCTCCTAACTCCTTAAAAAATTACTTACGTAAAAACATTACAGTAACATACAAGGGGTCACGCCATGACATTACCCTTTCGTCTCACTTTTTCATCAATTTATTTACGTAAAAAAGAGTTTTTTTGTAACTTTTTGCGTTACCGTTAGGTTTATAATGAATTTCGCACGGTTCGTTACAAACACCAGCCCTGGGGTGTCAGATGTATTTGAATGTAACGCTAATTTTGGTTTTCTAAACCCTTTGGCGACAATAACATTGTTACAGCTATCTTTCTACGAATGTCCCTATCTCTACCTGTCCTTACAGATACATCAAAAGGGTTGATCCTTTTCCTTGACCTTTTAACACGAGGGTGAGGGTTAATTTTTTGCGAAATATGTGAATCTGCAAAAAAGATAGTCCTAATCAAGGTCGATTGTTAACCTGAAAAGGTTATCTCCTTTATCTTTGAAATATGGGTTTAGAAATATCTCAATTTTGGTTTTGACTTTTTCGGTCCATATTTCATAGCAAATTGCATTTTTCGTTCTCATAGGGCAGTGTAACCGCCAAGTTCCTATACTCTAAATAGAACATTTCAGGAATTTGTGCGGTACTCTGTTATCTGAACAAAATAAATTGTAAACATATGATTACGAGATAAAATTTAATTATAACAAGAAACCTGTGTTAAAAAATAATGAATTAAATCTTCAGATGCACTGGAAGAGTAATACTTACTTAGAGCATTGTTAGGTCTGTATGTATGTAGCTCATTCAACATTTTGACTTCTCAAACAACATGGACATTATCAACCATTTGTAAGGACACCTGCGGAGACCCATAGGTGTTCTCGTTTTGTATTAAAATCTTATAGATCCACATTACATCACTTCAAATTCTACCTTATAACTTTAATTCTAGAGCTTAAAATGGTATCATAATTTATAAATGAATGCATAGCCACAGGGCGTATCTGTTTTGTCAAGGTAGTCATGTGAATAATCACAAAATCCTTTTAGTGATTATCATTTCAATGACAATAAAAGTCATATAAAGGGGCTCTATATAAATGCCGCGTAATAATCGAATACATGAGTGAACAAACATCTTTTTAATATCCCAATGAGCAAGGTTGGCAATAGTGTATTACACTTTTATAGGTATATTTTACATAGACTTAGTTTATACTACAAATGTCAGGACACACACAATTTGCATTTTTATTTTAAGCGAACTCTCGGACTTTAGTGGCGGAATCTAGTTTTAAACATAATTTCTGTCTTTGTAGATGAATATACAATACAATACAATACAAATATTCTTTATTGCACACAGTACAGAAGAAAAGATACAAAATACAAATACGATTGGCGGCCTTAAGCTATTTCTTCCAGGCAACCTTTGGGTGATGGAGTTTTTTGTAAAATACAATATAAGCGGGTGCAAGAATTAATTAAATAATATATAAAAATGTTACATAATTTTATCTTCCATCTTGGTGATATTGGACGTACCTAACGAACACCGTTTGAAACAATTCGCAACAGCCCGTTGCGTAATAATCGCAATGTCTTACAAAGACGTGAAATCAACTTTAATTGAACTGGCACAGAAAATACAAAGCCTTAATTATTTATAGCAGAAAAAACTTAACAAAAAACCTCGGCAGCATCCCCTCGATTGATAAACGCCTACGTCCGCTACGCCGTAGACTTCGTAGACACAGATCGATTTGCGGCTACAAGTGACAAAGTTTTTCAAGATGGCGCGAGGTTGGGGGGACAGGGGGGATGCTCATATTTTTTACTGTCGACCGGGGTGAGCAGTGGAGCCGATCGCTACAGGGCTCTCCACTCGGCCTCTTAAAAGCTTGCCTCAGAGGTTTCTGAGTTACTGAGAATACATGTGCGGTTATGTAAGTGTCTGTGTTACTTTATGTTGGGATCCGGGAGTTCGGGAGGGACTGTCTGCGTATGTGTGTATCTCTCTTTGAGTTTGTACATTGGCATTCATTTATGTTTCTCTAGTGTTAAGGTGTACTGTTTCGTATATAGGGGTGATCGTTTTATTTTAAAGTGGCTTAAATGATGTCGTAGTTTATAGAGGAAGGAAAAATTCAATGTGATGTGTAGGCCATTATCAGATTTTATGTTATACATTATTTTATAGGTCCTCATACTTGTATACTTGTATGCATCGGTGGCACAGTGGCTAGGACACCCGACTCCCGTGCGGGAGGTCCGGTTTCGAAACCGTGCAATGCCATGTACCAATGAGTTTTCGGTTTCTTCGAAGACTTACGTACATTTACCGACTGCTCTAATGGTGAAGGAAAACATCGTGAGGAAACCTACATGTCTTCGAAGGCGTGTGAAATCCACCAAACAGCACTGGGCCCGCTCGGTGGATCATGGCCCGTACCCCCTTGTGCAAGGGGAGGCCTGTGCCCCAGCAGTGGGGACATTAATAGGCTGATGATGATGACTGGTATGGAAATCTTTCAAATAAGCCAAAACAGATAGATAGTTGAAAATATTTGACTGGTAGTTACTTAATTATTCACTGGTCCTACATCGTTATTCAAGGCGAAAGTCATTGCAAACTATGGCGAGGCCATTTCAACTCCCATCCACAGTCGTCAAAAATAAAAAAGCTCGCCCACCCAATCGCCCAGCCACCTACCGTATAAGCATGCTTGTGCTTTATATAACAGGATTACATACCTACTTATACATAAGACGTATAATTATGTATAATGAATGTCGAAACAGTAGTACCTAGTACTCGTAAGTAACAGTAATATTAGTTATATTATAATAGTAAAGTATTAACTAGTCTATCTATACTAGTGATACAAGGAAAGCATAAACCACTATCACTTATGAACGAGGGTCACTCATAAAGAATTAACGACTTAATAACATTTATTATACAAACGTCGGTAGATAAACTAGTATCTCGGGTAATAGAATCGGGGGCAGAGTCAATATCCTAGCTGTGTTTACTGGTACTCCGCGAGGGAGTAACGAGGTAACTTAGGTTGAATTCCAAAACCAATTCATTATAATTTCGTTGATTTTTGACCGACTTCAAAAAAGGAGAAGGTTATTATACACAAATAAAAGAGCTACGAAACGTAGATTCATAATTAAATCTATGACGATAGGTATCTGTAAAAATGAAAAGATTTCAGAACAATATTATTAATGAAATGTAAAAAAAAAACGATCTAATCAAATTGACAGTTCAGGCCATTAGTAATAAATATCAGAAATAATTTCCTCAGTAACATTATTGTTATTTTTAATTTAATATTTCGTAAATTCATCTTTGACCTTTTGGACTAAAATGACGTACTTACCTTACTTATTTTAATTTACAAAGTGTGAATATTTGTCAAAAAATGACTGTCAACAGTAAAAGGCCTCAAAAGGTTAAAAATCTCAGTTACGACAGCATCCGTATCTGTTTACACGGTGTACACAAATCCGGCAGCGCACTTGAAATTAATTTCATATAGCCCCGGGCAGGGGGTAAAGAGGGGGAGGGAGTATCTCGTACTTCGTCAGTATAGTCCAAACACATCGGTTCCGGGTTTATTCAAAATTAGAGTTATTGGATACGGTCACAAATCTACTGATACTGGTCTTAAAATCATTCATAAAAATCCTGTTCCGCGTTCTTTCAACGAACATTTTTGATAAAACTCCCGTTTTACATAACACTTGATTATTTATCGCGGTATCCACCACCCACATAAGTCCACATAGACACTTGGAATTTTAAATAATTTTTATAACATTTTACTCCTAGTTATAGCTTCAGTCACAATGAAACCAATATTTTGCATTGTCCACAGTGTTTCAGCCCAGCTTTACGCTTGGTTTCGGCGATATCCACAGTGCTCGATAGACACACGTGCACTATGACAGGATAATGTTGTGACTGCAAAAAGGTTAGGGTATCGCGGGAATGAAACGTAGAGTCAGGCCGAAGAATTGTTGCCAATGCAACAATGTTTAGGTCCGACTATTTTGCATTGACAAGAATATTTACATGCGATTCTACGCTTGGTTCCCGCGATACCCACTACACATAGAGGAGAATTATTTTAAAACAATTTAGTACAATGAAACCGAAACTATTTGGCATTGTCCACAATGTTTCGGTCCAGCTCTACGCTTGGTCCCGGCGATACCCACAGTGGTCCATAGACACGTGCACAGTGGATAATGTTGTAGCCGCAAATAGCTTCGGGCGAGTGTGCGACTGAATAACCTAATTATCACAGTTTGATATTAAATTGATGATTACGTAATATAGAGTAGTCGTCTTTAACTTTAGAAGAAACAATTCAGGAAAATTACTGTATATTTGGTAATAACTAATATTAATATCCCTAATTAATTTTAAATATTTACAAATTGAATTAGGACAGAAATGTGTTTAAATAAAAAGAACAGTCTGTTGTTTTGTTTTTAAATAAGAACAAAATAGGAAGAACATGAAATAACAATTAAACCTACTTTGCAAACATAGCCGAAAGGTCAAGGATTATAAAGAAGAACCTAGGGCCCAGTTATTATAAAATAGACGAAGATTTCTTCATAAATGATATAGATATAGTTTTAAATATAATTTTATACTAAGTTATTTAATACAAGTCGTACATTTTTAGCAGTCGGGAATGAAGAATTTGTAGAAATGTTTTTTGGAATAAATGCAATAACAAAACGCAATTGATTCAGTCCTACCTTTACCCTAACTGGACCGCTCACTAATCTGGCCCGTATTTCCTCTATGGGTTATGTCAAGGCACAAACAACCTTGTGCGTGTTGGAATAAAATTTAATCTCCTTTTTACTTTTTATCTATTTAGTCAGGGTGGAAATCTATGGTCTGACTTCAGACAGAAAGAATCCTGGCTGCCAATAAACTGTCAAAAACACTGGGCTTCGAAATGTATGGAAATTCGCCATCCTTTACACGATTTTCAAAAAGGAATCTTTTTCCTATCGGGCTATTCTGCGCTCTGCCGAACGACAAAGAGGGGTAAAACAAAAAGAATAAAAACCCCGAAAACAATGCCCTCCGTTTAATGTGAGAGTTGTGTTCACGTATTGTCTGAACACGGGAAGAGCGTACTCTTGCAATGAAATCATTGTAATTGAAGCGAGTGTTTTGTTTAATTATTTTCATTGTTTTTTAATAACATCTATCGTGTATGCAGCTGTAGTGATATATTTCAAATGTTCGGTAGAATTTATGGAGTGTACTTTGAAATTTGTAATACAATTCGGTAGTTTCCAAGTAACAAATATTAAATGTATTTCTAAAAATTAATAAATGGACATAAATGAATGGTCAAATGTAAAACAGTATTAAAATTATTTGAAAAATAAAATAGCTACATGCTTTCAAAAATCAGACGATAGAAAGAAACGACAATAGATGATTATGACGTCACAGTGCTGTAAACCTACATAATGCATTTCTACCACCTTTTCGTTTTGATTCGATTATTGAAAGAAATCTTCGTCAAACATAAACCACATTAAATATGAGTTTTTGAAAAACATTTAAGGTGAGTTAGACTTAAACTGGGGTGTATAACGAGTTCGTCCTTTAAAAATCAAAATTGAATTAAAATGTTCTAAAATCTGACCGAGTTTTTTATTTTACGGCACAGAAATCGAACTAGTAGCGCCTTTCAAAATCTTTGGTTATACCAAATTATTTCCTTTATTTCCAACCCAAATAAATCCACATAAGTTATTGTATACAGTATAGGTACAGCAAAAAGAACACAATATCCGCCCATTTAATTGGAAAAATAAATATAATATAGATCGAAATAACCGTAACATTATTAGAGAACGCTCTCGTACAATTATCAAAATTTCACGGTTGAACATATAAAATGAGCTCCATTCGTCAGCGTGCAGTAAACGCGACAACGCTTAGCTACATTCGTTCGCGGATATCTAAATACGCGGATCCTATTAAATCAGAAATAGGTATCCAATCAGTGCGATCACGCTTGGCTGCGTTTATGCAGTCGTTATGGCAGTAATGTTCCAAGTCTACTTGAGACCAGCACATCTGCGAGCATTCGTGCTTATTTTTAAGTTTTATGTGAGATTATGGGATGTATAAATGGAAACTATTTCCAATAAGGATGGTTGTTGCTGTGTGCCCTGAATATACCTAAATAGAAAAGTAATATAATCAAAAGTTTATTATCAAATCTGATAAAATTATCTAAAGATAAGTACCTACCTACAGTAGACAATATAATAGATACAAAATCAGTCAATACGAAGGCAAGTTTACATTAATTACATCATTACATCAAAAGCTATACATAATATCACAAAATATTATGTAAATAAGGAAGAAGAAAGGTGAAGCTATATTATGTAATAGAATTCAACAATTTTCCGCGCCTCCGCATCGGAGGGTTGTCAAATCGAGACTCGCTCCCCCAGCGAATTGACAAAATAGCCTCGGTACAAATACCCGCCAAAACGATAGAAAAGCCCACAAAAGGCTGAAGCCACTCCACAACTCTCGACCTAAACGCTTTAACTATGTCCCAACCCCATGCTTCAGGATTGCTCACTCCACTTGTCTCCAAAAACCCGTGAATATTTCATAGGATTTTATGCCCAATAACTAAGCGAGGAAGAGTTGGGTTCGCGTGAGGGTACCGAGATAATGATGGCACTTCAGCTGTGGTTTTGGTATTGCTTCTAATTGGTGGTGGTCCTCATGCAAAACTGTTGCACGCGCCACCCCTATGTGCTAAATCAGAAGTGGGAATACATACATTTTACCGTTTTACCTAACATCATAAACGATACATTGACGCGTTTATTATGATGAAGTACGAGTAAGTTTAATATACGAG
The DNA here is from genome assembly GCA_947369225.1 of Hofmannophila pseudospretella. NCBI lineage: Eukaryota > Metazoa > Arthropoda > Insecta > Lepidoptera > Oecophoridae > Hofmannophila > Hofmannophila pseudospretella. The sequence goes on from OX376326.1 coordinate 8,388,204, forward strand.
TACAGTACAGTATTAAATCTTTAACAATTTAATAAAGCGGGTATATCTTAATACCTATCACTAAATCCGTCCAATAAGGAGAGAGCAAGGAGATCAGGCGCGGGTTCATTCAAACTTAGGCCTGAATTTGGAATACTATTATAAAAAGCCCTTTCTTTTATATTTCCTACTCCAAGTAGAGTTCCATCACTATACATAATGCTGGCAGCTGCGTTCTCTAGACGTTGGTCCCTTTCCCAACAGGTAACAAAGACTACCGCTGAGACAACCTGGCCATTTTAATTAGGTACCGGGACGAATGGCGAGCAAGCTACGGACGGAAAATGAGCGAAATGAGCAAGTGAGAGGAGGCCCTTATTGTGACTCTACATACGGTTCGACTTTTCCAGTCTAAGAATAAATATTACCTAATGTAAGTATGTTTTAAAATATACGGTATTAACCTAATTTTTATTTTATTGCATTAATCAACTTACATGGACATCCTGAAGAAGATTCTAAAATTCGTTTTTCGATATCTCAAAATTAGAGTTTAAAAAAAAAACATATGTTAAATACCCAATTCTACTATCGGTCGCCTGAGAAGCAGTAACAGTGATTTGACTATTGATTACCTGAGTAGCATTAACAGTGATTCGACTATCGATCGCCTGAGAAGCAGTAACAGTGATTCTACTATCGATCACCTCAGTAGCAGTAACAGTGGTGATTCGTCTATAGGTCATATGAGTAGCATAATAGTGATTCGACCGTCGCTGGTCCGAGTAGCAGTAACAGTGAGTCGCAGTAATAAAATAACTGACATGTTGTATAGTCGGTCCGTGTGTAGCTCGTTGAGACAGAAGTCAGTTTATCGCCGCTGGGCGTGCTCGGCGCTGCATTCCGATCGCCCCGACCCGCGTCGGTTTACGACCGACCATTAATGACACACCACACGGTAACGACCGGGAAGAGAATCGATTCACGACCCGTTTTACTATCGCGGTTGAGAGTGGCTGCTCATGTGACAGATTTTGATATTCATCATTCTGGACGTCAGATTCATGTTCTGGAAATCAAGAGCTCCTACGCAAGGGGAATTGATGGCTCACACATTTTTTTGTGCAACTTGAGTAAACAATTATAAAGTAAGACCATTGATGTGTACGGCCGCAGGCTCATGGCTCTTCACGGAGAAAATTTTCTACCTTTTTCTAATTTTTTTCGAAGAGTAGATTATCGAGAAGATTTTGTTACTCTTACATCACGCATGCATGATAAATCACAATGACCAAGCATCTGAAGTGAAGTGTCTTTTCTGACGATTTATAAGACAAGTCACGTAACTGTTATCTTTGATTCTGCTCTGTAACGATGTACACTCTACGTAAGCTGTTACGTTACTCGATAAAACGAATATACGTGACACTTTATCGAACTATATCTTACAAAGATAGGGACATCGTCTTTATTATTATGATCATAGCGCTCAGGGATAATATTTGCAAAGTATTGGTGATTTAACGAGTATCACGATAAAATAATCAAATAATAGGTAAGCAATTAAAACTGCGCAGTGGGGGATTATTTGTTTTATGAGATACGGGCACGAAAATTGCATTTAGGTTATGTGTGCTTACTTTCTCAAAACTGAAGTTATGGTCATCTTTAAAAAAAGAATATTACCTACAAATTTTCAGAAATCTATTCCCATATATCTAAGGAGAAGGCACCGTTTAGGTTTATACAATACTCTTAAGAGAAAGAAAGTCAGAAGTCAAATTTTCATAAATCTGCTACAACAACCAACTGATAGAGTAGAGAACATTTTTCAGGGTAAAATTCGTATAATAATTTGAATGGGATCCAAACGTTGGATAAGTTTGTAGTAGCGTCGTCTATTTTAGCTATAGACTCATTGTATAGAACACAAATGGTAAAATTAGTAAGCATAACACTAAATCTGCTTTAATAAAAGACAACAAGAAATCAAAATTCAATGACACTTACCATACACGAGGACACCGCAACGCGGCGTATTTTTCGGATCCTCCTTACCAGGAGTCGGTCACCCAAGAACGGCACAAACAACACGGCAGAGTTGACCATAAGACCAGCACGGAAGACTACCAAAACTAAAATGAACACCTTCAATACCAAAGTCTCCTTCCCCATATCTCCCAGATAAAACTAGATTACAAAAATAGAATAATTCCGACGATAATAAAATCATCATCCTTTCAGATTCCTTATCGTCTGATAAAATATTGTATTGGCGACATGTTTTGTTTGTCTGACTATGCATATTATATTGATGAAATCTAAAATGATGGGTGGGAATCCCGGTGATTATCGTGATCGATGTCGCTCAAAGTGATATGGTTAATGGCGAACGTGACACCAGGCATCACTTTATCGACCATGAGCACTCCTTTAATATTTAAGGAGTGCTTGAGATTTAAGGGGGATGTCTCTATTATGAAAAAAAATATTATGATATTTTTGCTACAATACAATACATAGAAAATTACAAATATATATAAAAAAAGACTTTCTTAACGTTTAAGCTGCAGCAAACAAAGCAATTAATCTGATTAGTACTCTGATTTCCTACACTGGTCATACAGACCGTTATGTTGTGTTAATGTTCTTTATTTTTATTGTATAAAGACAGAAGATAAGCAAATCTGATGGTAAATGTTCTTAGAGGTTTTCGATTCACTGCTGACTTTGAGGACTTAGACGAAGAGCCTCATGTCCCGGTAATTACGCCCTGGCTCTCTTACCCTTCAAACCGAAAAGCAGCAATGCAAACATAACCAGCTTTGTGGCAGAATTAGGAAAAAGGGTAGTATTACATCAGGCTGACTCTGCACAGAATCGTAGCACAAGTTACTACCTTCAGACTAATCTGTATTCTGTACCACATTTGTTTACGGCTTAAACTAGCTTTGAAACTTGAGGCTTTGAAATTAAACCCCAATTTAGTCAGATAATGCCAGAATCGTAAAATGTCCAACTTAAAAATTATTCCCAAATCCTGAAATGCCAAGGTCTTGAATAGTCCAAATCAGAAGGATGCATGGCAAAGTATACCGCAGTAGGACTCCGCCTGCTGCACCTTGCATTAGACCTAGGCTGTTTGGACATACCACATTTGCCTCCTACTAAACGCAATAAGAAAAAAAGAAACCTCTCTCTTCTCTGTGGCTTTCCCGCGACCGGTCGTTAAGTTTTGGAAGTGAGATGAAAAATATCAAAAGCCCTGTGAATTGTGCCATAAAGTGCTTCAACTGAAGATCACGATCTCCCGGAAGCGCTCCCATTTCCACCAGCATCCTGCCGTCCCGATCAGATCAGCAAAGTTGTGTAAACCCCAACCTTTGGAGTCGCGGTAAGTCCTACCTGCCTATTTTGAGATCTAGGCCATTATTCACCCAAATGCGATTCATTTAGCTACACCTTTTAATATGATATCCCACTTGTCGCAACTGGAAATTGATTAATTATTGGATTTTGACCCGACGAATCCATCTAATGATGATTCTGCAACCTGCTTAAAAATGTATGATATCAACTCAATACTATATCAGTGGAAAATCAATTTTTCGCAGTTTCATGACTTGAAGGTGACAGCATGACGTGACGTCGAAACAATGTTTACGCGCACGTGTAATTGTACTCCGAAAAGATTATACAGCGAAATAAGCAGATATACGTAAGCTTCTTGTACATAAGTAGGTATCTAAATCCAGAGATAATTTAATTACCTAGGTAGTATCAGTTTTATATACACCTTCCTGTTTACCTATATAATTCATAATACCTCTAATACCTCTGTGTCTGGTTCGATTTGAAAAAGAAATTTACAAATCAAATAACTACATTAAAGAACCTAAGACAATCCCCCAAGGTGCAAGGATCAGAGCTCGTCTGGGAAAGTTTTCCCTAATTCTGCCGCAAAACAGTAATGCCTGCATTGCTTTGTTCCGGTTTGAAGGATAAGAGGCAGCGTAATTACCGGTATATGAGATATCAAGTCCAACTCCACCTACGTCCTCAAATTAACAGCGCATCTAACTCCTCTTGCAATATTTTGGTGTGATTAGATGTCTATGGGTGATGGTGACCATAGACACGATAACCACCAAGTGGCCCGTCTGCTCGTCTACTTACCTTCAACTTAAAAATATTCTAATACAGTCTGTCCCGCAATCATCTCATTTTCAGAAAGTAACATTTTTAACGGAATAATTGTACTTACAACTGATTTGATTTGATGTCAAAGATACCCGATTAAATAATTACTTACTTATTAGTAAGTACCTACCTGCATTTTCGTCATTATTTGCTGATGCATTGGCGTCCACTTCATTACCTGAAATGAAACAGAATCATTTTATTTCTAGTAAATGATTGGTATCCAAATAAACTACTCGTATATCTCTACATTTGTGAAACCTTTGAAGAACTATATACAAAAAGAAGGATGGCGAATTTTCTTTAACTATACCTATATCATTTATGAAGAGGTCTACGTTTATTTATTTTATAATAACTGGGCCCTGGGTCGTCTTCCTTCTTTAACATGTCTACAAAGATTCTTTCTATCTTAACTTAGAAACTATAACTAAAATCGTATAAAAATAACGATACGAAAAATCAAAAAAAGTAATTACATGTGGTAGGTAGGTACTCGTATTCGTATAAGTAACTACTTAACTCGTATAATAAATTATTAATTAAAAGGTTATTTATACTTATTCCTACTGTCAAAATATAAAATGACGTTGAACGATTTTAATTGATTACAATAATTACCTATCATCGAATCAATATTGTATTCATATTACCGTGTCAATCTTATCTATCAAAAATGTTGCGTAATCTATGATTTGTAATAACTTAAGGCGAGGTTTTCCACTTTTGGCGATAATGCGTACACTAACTTCAGAAATTCAACTGGGGTCAGTTTAAAAAATACTACTTATCTTTTCGGAGTGCTTTCGGGTAAGTTTTTTTAAATAAAACTTAATAATGAAACAAATATGTTTTTTTTTTCAGTTGGCGTCACTAGTGTGCTGAGAACCTCGCCTTAAGCTATTTAATATTAAATTATTTCGCAAATACGAGTATATAATTTTAAAAAATTGTTTCGTAATGCAAATTTCAAGATAGGTAATCTGTTTAAAAACCGGCCAAGAGCGAGTCGAACCTCGCCATATCATGTATAATCCGTACTATAAGAACGTTTTGTTAGTATTGTTTGAAAAAACTTTTGCATTATTTTGCTAATAATTTACAAACTATAAGTTATATTATAACTTATGACATCGTACGACTGATGTATCAAGTAGTGTAGTGTAGTTTTTAGTATTTGTTGTTCAAATAGACTATATGATCCATATTCCTAGCTAATTCCATACCTATAGACTTGGTAACAAAAGTTATCTAAAATAAACATTTTTTTCGAGCGCTTACGTCGTTATTTCTCTACGGAATAATAATAAAAAATGTATTCGTACTGTACTTCATTTCAATTTCAATTTCAATTTATTTAATCTCATTTTGGTTTACAGAGATATCTCCAAAACACCATCATGTCATACAATACTTACATTATACATAATATTTACAATTGAACTATTATAGGTACTTATTTACTATTTAAGTATATAAAGCTATTTTTTACAAATGTTCCCATGTTATCAACAAATATATCTATTTCGAAGTTCTGAGCGAGCATGTCACCGAGCAGGCGGCGCGCGCGTGACGTGGGCGCGTTGCGTGCGCGTCGCGTGCGCGTGTGCGGACACTCAAACACACGAGGCGCACGGCGCGGCGCCATTGCACTGTTGCCTGCTTTCGGCACCCTCAGCATCATTTGCTCCAATGCAGACTGGTTGTCTATCTTATTGTGAATTACCGAGTAATAGTGCACCACCAGCTGAAGTTTCCGTCGTAACTCTAGCGTGTCCAAGCCGACCATACCCGACACAAACAGGGAAGGATATAAGTATGGGTAGTACCCATGAGCTCTAAACAGCATTATCCCACATGTTAGGGTACAAAAGTATATATTTTATTGACCTTTTACTATTATATTTTTCTCTGAAATATAATTCCTACAAAATTACAGTCGATTTTCGGGAATACATAATATTATACGAGTATGTATGTAAAAAGAAGTCTGTATCTAATTCCGTTTCGGCGCTAGACTCGCATGACAGACGGATGGACGGTTCCGTTTCCCCTTCGGGGTACGGATCCCTAAAAAAATGTTGTGTAAATATGAACTTACCAGATTCCTCAGTTTCGTCCGCGTTGATTATATTTATGTGTATTTTACCATGGTAAAAGTAGCTTACCTATGTTTGACCCAAGGTTCTATTAGGTTTGCATGAAAAAAATTTGGTTTACGTCTACTTATTCGATTTTATTTTTCGTATTTAAATGGCAAAATACGAGTTACTTATGCTTGTATCTGTTATAATAGTATGATATGCTGGTACCGACCAGTACAGAATGGGGTTGTACGACGGCGTTGCAGGATATTACATGAGCTAATTGTATTAATTGCGTGCACGCATCACCCCAGGAGATACATACCCACCTATTGCACTTATCTATAATAATAAAAACTAGCCAAGAGCGTGTCGGTACGTACATGATAGGATTCCGTAGCCGTTTTCATATTTGTTAAGTTATATTTATCTGTTACTACGTACGCTATCCTAAACTTAAGTCATTGAGGCTGGTCATTTTGGAAAATGGATCACTAGATCTTTTGGGAAATGGACAATTGAACATTCTGCACACAAACGGCTAATAAATTTATATTTGAGTTCATTCTAAGCCGCGGATCACATACAAGGAACAAACGCCAGATTATATCTTAATCCATGATGACTCTTTAATTTTTGATAATCAATCCAAAGTATGACAGCGCCCGTTGTGTGCCCGTTTTGTGCCAATCAATAGTGAACTTTATAGAAGTTTGCATACAGTTCAAGACAGTTAAAAATTTGAATATCGCATTCATGCCGCATCTCTTGTGTGTTATCTGCACCTAACAATTTTCTTTAGTGACGTAAGTTTTACATAATGAATACACATGACAATTCAAAATATTTTTCCTTGTACCAAATAGACACATCTACTTACTAGATATCTTAATATATATATCTAATCAGGGAGCCTTGAACAACGCACCGTTTCTGATGATGCTAATGTTACAGCTACAGATAACACAGCCAACATGATTTATTTCATTTCATTTATTTTAAATACTTTACAATTTTATACGGCACTGAGCCAATAGGAATTGTAGTATATACAACCCAATATTAACGAAACCCATAACTTAAATTTAAAAATTTAAGAAACACCCGACGTACCGTTGTGTTGATCCCCTTACTTTTTCCTGGTCATTATCAGGTCCTTAATATTCCAGATGTGGAAGGGCACCATGTTCATAAATATTTGAGCTCAAACTCGAACCACCTAACTGTTACCGTTCCAGAGATCCTATCATACTCCAACATCCCAAGGTACTCCAATATCTTAGAACCACTGTTCCATTTTTCATCTAACATGGCTAAGAACATTCAGCAGATTAGACCTGCGGCGCCTGAAGGCGGGATGACGCTCCGGGCTTCGCCCTACACGGAGTTCGCCCTTCGGCCTCGCCATGGCTATCTTAAAATTCCTAGCTCCACATCATTTTCATTTATTTTTGGCCGCCATCTTTAATTATTTTTTTCTTGTAATGTCTCAGGATTACCTACAACTTTAGTTTGAGAAGACCCCATCTATTATAGTTTCAGCGAGCTGATAATCTTACAATTCTTCTAGTTTCATCTGTTTAATTATTATTTTTATTTACGACTAAACTCACTTTTGACCTTAGTCTCAACTGGTGGGAAGTTGCGACGAGGCCGAAGATGGAGCACACGGGTTTAGTAAGTACTAGTTTTTAATTCTTTACGTATGTACGAATATATATTATTACTCCATATATATGGGATATACTCCATATATATGAGGATATATTCTTACATACCTATAATAGTTTTACTGCTCCAGTGGTCGTTGTCATAATAATACTCCTATAGCAATGTGTGGCAACCAACCCTCGAGTGCTCTATCAAAACATCTTGAGACGCAACTACAGTTACGCCCGAACACCTTTCCACCTACTTACGACCTAAATAATACGTCGAGGCACGCGACAGGACAGCGGAACAAAGACGCAATGCACTACAAACCATCATTACCGAATCCAAGAAAAAGAAGTCAGAGCCAGCTGCCTTCCTACTTCCTCTGCATACAAAACCGTGTAATACAAGATGTTCGCTTTGTTGGCGGTTTATTTTAGGGCTCTTTCATTATGGTACTCAATTTGGCGCGTGTTCTTATCTATGTGTTATGTTATGTGTATGTGTGTTTAGAGGTGCGTAGACGCGTGCCATTTGGTTTATGATAAGTGAAAGTCATTTGATTTTTTGGTATGACGTAATTATTGGTTTTAATTTAATTTTATTTATTTATTAGGTAAACACAACAGATTACAACCATAGAAATTACAGAAAAATCAATATAAAGTTATGAGCTAGGTCGTAACCCTTAACGTGTAAACACAGCATGGTTAGGAAGTAGAAAATTGATTGTTGTACAATATTGAGTTATGAAAAAATACTATTGAATGTAATGACTAAAAAACTTATGCCTATTTGAAAAATAAAAATAATAAAGTAAAGACTATAAAGTACTACTAGGTTTTAGTACTTACTCGTATCAAATCAAAGATATCTGTAATATCGATAATACAGGCACCTATATCTGGTACGTGCGAGTATTAGCATTATTAGTTTGATGACTATACAAATATTATACAAAATCCAGTATCTTGGCATAGTCAAGAAACTGGATTTTGTATAATCGATTGCTTGACGTGAATACGCGTTTTGGGGGAATAGAACTATGTCGGTTAGAATAACAGCAAAATAAATCCAATCTGGTATTTCCATCAAAATTTCTCAAGAGCCAATCTTGGAGTGAACTTCTATCTAAACCCAGGTATATATTCACGTCAAAAATTAAAGCATCATACATACCTCATATCCGCAGACACGTGTCTCTATCAAAGACTGTGCCTCATAATAACCCTCAAAAGGTGAGGTCAATAAAATTGCGTTCATTAGAAACCAAAACCAGTACGAACCAGTTTCAAGATGGTCGCGAGCGCCATCTGCCGAGGGCGGCGTCTTCCGCTGCATTGTGATTGTGAGCGCACACCGGCTGCGCACGCGTCGGTAATGCAACGCTCTAATTCTTTGGGGTAGCGTCTGGGAGGTCATTTGTGTCTGAATCAAATCTGTCGGGTCAGGGAACTTAGCGATTTGGCGGACCTGACTAAAAACTATTATCCAATGACAAAGGTGACTAACTGCATATCACGCTTTCAAATCACTATTTTTGGGAAAAAATTGAACGAAAATTGCGTGATATGAAATGAGTCATTTTATCACTAGTGACAAAATACAGAACAAAGCCACTGGATTTAATTATATTCAAAGCCAATAACTCTGTGCCGGATCTTCGATTTATTTTATTGATTTGTTTTATTTGTGCTTCGCCTTATTGAACTCCAATTCCTATATATATATATAACAATAGCAATATAAATAGTGTAAGGAGAGAAATCGTTTCACGATTTCTTATAAATATTCAAATAATGAATTTCTTATAAGTTTCAATATAAATATTCAAAATATTTTCAATCTTCAGAACACAATATCAAAAAATATTGCTTTCTTGCTTGCTTATCGTATGATTAGTGATTAGTGGGGACCTATTGTCAGAGTTGTTCAGGCCGCCCGAAGGCCTCTCACAACCGGGACCGACTGCTTAACGTGCTCTCCGAAGCACGGAGGAGCTCAGATGAAATATGCCACTAGCGGTCACCCATCCTGGTACTGACCGCGCCAAACGTTGCTTAACCTGCACGATCACTTTCGGACCGTGCTCGTGGCTAGTCTATGAGCTCTCAGTAGGAGATAATCCTGCAATGTTTTACCACTAGAGGCGCCACTAGCAGTTCAAAAAAAACATTCAAAAATCCGACGTACGTGTACGACTTAAAGATGATTTTGTTCTAAACTTTGACAATAATTTGATAAATAAATAATGATTATTTTGATTAATATTGGATGATTTTACAAGACTTTTGATTATTAAACTTTAAATTAGCACATAAAGCCAAATATAGATACGTACCTTTCCACCAAATTCCTTCAGACTCTCGCCACTCAACAGATTTTTAGGTTTGCTATTTTGAAATGGCCATATGATGCCATAATATCATCACAATTTTACTATAGCTTTGAGAAATAAAATAAAATAAATCCAAATAACGAGAAAATTGTTATATCTTCAAAAATGACGTTTCGTTTTGCTTTTCTGTTTACGGAGTGTGCTCGTGGCTCCATCTACGCAACGCTTAGCGTTTTATGTCCTATTGCTTAAGTAATCAATAGAAGACAGTTGGTTAAAATATAGACACATATTTTATTGTATTCAATTAGCAATATTAGCGACATATTTCGAATTTATAAAGGTTAACCCTCAAACGCTGGCCGCGCCAGTCTGCCGCGGTCTGAATGGCTGTCTGAATGACACCCATTCAGACCGCGGACCCTTGTTTGCACGGAAGCTAAGCCGCTGTATAACGGTGTTTGTCAGCACAAATTTATGTGCGTCGTTACCGTGCTGTCACAAATCTACTTATCTACCAGAACCACGCCTTCAATAATATGAGCTTTAGCCTTGTGGACATCTGTGAGTCAATATTCTGTTATAGACGCGTTTGTGGAAGTAAAACTTTTGATTTTGTGGCCTAGGTTTTCTGCAAAGTGTCGGTCTTAGATAGATAGATAGATTAATACTTTATTGCATACAAGAAATTTACATAGAATAAGTGTACAAAGGCCTTATCTCTTCCAGGCAACCTAGGTGATAGAAGAATGATTAGTAGGTTACAGGAAGTATAGTGCAGAAAGTGACATATAAAATATTTATTAGTTTATATACTTTTAATACATAAGTAAAGCTCGATACGAATATCAAAATACTATGACCCTAGCGATAAAACAATACATATAATATAAATACAAAATTATTGATAAGTACATAAATTCTTGTAAAGCTTTGGGTATATTTATTTAAAATGAATGTTGTGTAGTTAATATAGTGTTACATTGATAGGGTTTAATCTCAAGTGGCATAAACTAACATGTATAACGCAGTAAGATTTTCCTCGAAAATTGACTATAGCAAACTCTAGTCATTATCACTAGATACATTTGTTATATAGTACCTATTATCCTATACAATAAAGCACAATATGCCACGAAAAGGCGAACAAGCAGATGGGCGAGGTTTTGACCCCGCCATAGCTTGCCACGTCTTTCAAGTCGTTTACTATTTGTATTCAGTTTCTAACTTTTTATGTATACTCGTAATATATGGTAGCATAGCGTACTGATATATGGTAATCTACTTATCTTATCTTATGATAGGGGGTCGGGAATTATCCAGCGGCACTTCGACCCTTGAGGATCTTTTGTGCCTACCCCATTTTACACACTGGTCATCTCAGTGTACAGGTTTCCTCACGATGTTTTCCTTCGCCGTTAGAGCAGTCGGTAAATGTACGCAAATCTTCGAAAAATACGAAAATCTCATTGGTACATGGCACTATGGTATTCCTCATTGCTGAGGGTCGTGATCATTCTATGGAATTAATCACATAGAACGACCATCGTGGCAGATTTGGTGGTTTGCCATTGCCTTCCCCATTTTACACGCTGTTTATCTCAGTGTACAGGTTTCCTCACCATGTTTTCCTCCTCCGTCAGAGCAGTCGGTAAATGTACCGAAATGTATGTCTTTCGAAAAAAATTAAAAACTCATTGGTACCATTGCCTGGTTTCGAACCCGGACCTCCCGCATGGGAGTCCGGTGTCCTAGGCACTGTACCACCGACGCTCTTGTAATCTACTTAACTTGTTTTAACCAATGTGAAATGATGTTTATTCAAAATAAAATAACACTAAAATAAATGCTTAAGCTAAAATTACAAGATACCTAACTATTTTACAAATAAAATACCTGGCCTAGGTCGCTCCCTACAGGGAGTGTACCGAGGACTTGTCTAAACTTATCTTTGCAACAAAAAATTTTTCAACTCGATTATTGTATTCAGTTTTTACCTTTTTATGTATACTCGTAATATATGGTAGCACAGTGTACTCATATATGGTAATCTACTTAACTTGTTCTTGTCTTTGTTACAAAGCTTGCTGAAATATTCCTCAAAATCACCGAACAACCTGTTCAATCGTACTTTAATTGATTCTAGAAACCTCAACGTCCTATTTACCATCTACCATAACACACATTACACAATATGAAAGCTGCACACAGACACAGAGTAGATGAGTGTATTTATCGTATCGTAGTATCGGAGGTACGGGCATTGTCCATTGTATCGACGCCTTGGGCCATTGTTCCTTGTGTACACAGTTCCAGCCACATCGATCCACTTGCATGTACTACGTGTTATGTTATGGCTTCCACTATGTACTGATATGGCTCTAGAATGTGAAGGAAATGTCGTTGTAAATGACAGTTGGAATGGAAAGCTTAGTTTTCTTAGAAAGGCTTATTTGTATCGTTGACGTAATATTATGGTAGTGCGAAAATTCACTTTACTCGATCGAAATATTCACCCCTAACAATACATACATGGTGCCAAATTCGCCTAAATTACAACGTTTGTAGTTCTATTTCTATCCAATTCCAATTTAATTTTCGTTCCAATTCTATTTGGACACCAAATCGCATTCTGTTGACGCATAACTCTACCACTGCCACCTTTCGATTTACTATCGATCGGGCAAAAGTACCTCGGGAGGAACTTATGTTCGATCGTTACATTTGACAGTTGAAGCGTTTTGTTACCGTTCAACTGCGATACAGTATAAACTAAACGTTTTAGTAGAATGTACAAATACGTTACTGATCGATTGATCGTTGACTCGATCGGAACTTAACTGAAATTGGATCGTTAGTGGATAATAGCATAGAAATACGTCATAACGATGCAGTTTAGATTCTATTTAGTTACGTTGTATTTAGTGGAATCGATGTCCTGTTTGTTTAACCTATATAATTTTAGAATCTATACAGAAAGAAAACCTTGTTTACTTCAATCAAGAACTTGTTTCAATACGAGTATATAAAGTCGGATTATTAACTTAAAGCAAGACATTGTTAACTTCAACCAAGATCTTAGTCATATCTATTAAGTAATTTGTGCAAATGAATAAAATTTACTTTATACGCTCTAAATCAAACAAGCTTTCTTTCACTGTAGTATCAGTAAAAAGTAAAACTAAAAAAAAATACTCACATAAAAATAAACAACGGAAAAGTTGACAACACTAAATAACAGAAAACCACATAAAGATTTATACGCAAGCACACCTTGCAATCACACCTAAACTTCTACCAACGACATGATTAAATGACAAATGTATGTTCCCCCGAACAATGAGATTTACAGTTGATCATATGAGTAAACTCCCCAAATGTAATATGCTTCCGAATATAAATTGTCACATTCTTGTAATTCTTGTAATAACCGCATGTTGCTGTCAGTTAATGGTGTAAATCCACCCATTCGCGTTATGACTATACGGAACAGCATACTCGCGCTTCGTCACCAAATTATGTGATTTATTGTCGTACAGGATCAAGCGACAATTTCACAGGGCGAATGTGGAATCGTGTCACACAAGGAGAATTCGCTTATCCGAAAAACTATATACGCATATTTTTTTATATTATATATATTGGTTGGTCATATCACTAATAAAAGTGTAGTACATTGTAGGTGAAGAATTGTCTGTTTCTCAAAATTATAAAAATGAAATCTCCAGTAGTGTGAAAAGTGTTATGCTACTGAGGGGAAACGGGGGCAATATTGAACGATAATATTATAATAAACTATGACGCTATATTGTGAATATGACAGTCCGCGTGTCGCGCGACCCCCGCACAACGCCGTTTAAGGGTTAATTCCGCGCCCCGACAGAGGGTCGTCTTTGTAAACTGAAAGGATTATTTAAACAATGACTTCCGAACATTCATCACTTTTGTTCACGCCCGTTGTACTAATAAAGATTAATAAAATTATGACAAAGTCGTCAATTTGCCAAATTAACAACTTTATCATCTCTCATATCAATAGGAATGTAGGAAATAACTTAGTTGGCTAATATGGCAAAGAAATTATTCTTACCCTAGGTATATAAATACCAAGGGTATTTCGATTCGTCATATGGAAGTTAGGTTAGGTTAGGTCGGGTTATGGCCACACGCTGCTGTGACGGGAGGAACCGGAAGGTGGAAAATACACCTCTGAGGAAGAGCCCAAGGCAAATGCTGGGAGGGCACTCGTGCTTTCCTCTGGAGATCCCGGAGCCCTCCGATATGCACGAGGCCGGCCATCGAGGGGGCTTTAGTGAGTAAAAATCTCACATAACCCAATCTCTCCTCCCAAAAAAAAGGTCACGTATGGTTATCTTATAAATCTTTTAGCTAAAAACCTTAGCCAATATCCCCATGTTACGTCACTAGTGATAAAATGTGTATAACAGTAACATATCTTGATAACCTCATTAAAATAGAGATTATACGCATTCGGCTAATATTCATATCTATAAGTGTGCCGGCCGACAAACGTCTTCATAATATGAAGTGAAATAAATTAAGTGCACATTTTTCCTTTCCCCCAATCGCCTCGGCTTCATAAGAAAACTGCATTTCCTCTGACACGATAATAAAGCGTCTGCAGTGACACCAAACACGGATTAACTTTCAGCGATAGCCCCCTCACTATCAATCGTAACTAGAGACCACGAAGCTTCGGTTTTGGCTTCAGCTTTACACTATACGATTCATCCACTATAAAAGTTGAAACCAGGTTTTTATTTCGTACCTACTAAACAACTTTTGTTAATCATACATAAAGCACAATTGACCTCTTTCTCATCTTTCTTTAGGTCGCAGTGTCTCACAGCCCTAAACTCGACCATAAAATTGTAGATAAATTTTTAAATGATAACGCGTGTCTGGAAGTTTATAATTATTTAATCAATCAACAGTATAAAATGTAAAATAATATATTAATAAATAAAAAAATTAATAAACAATAGTTTGTTAATAAACAGACTTTAAAGAATGGTATACAATTTAATAAAAACATTAATACATTTTATTTTTAAGCGATCGAACTTTTCAGCTATACTTATCAGGCGCTGTGCCAGGGCAGCAGTGTAGCGTTTGAGAATTTGTGTTACCCACATGGTCATATAATAGGTCGAAGCCTTAAAAAAGAAATAGATTTAAAAAATCATAACATTTTCTTTGCACTGAATGTATTGAATGGATTTTTTAAAGTCTCAACTTCGGTTTCAACTTTAACCACTACATTTTTCTTTGCCAATCTCTAGTCGTAAGACACGGACACGATCCGTTAAGTGGTCGATCGGGCCCCGCGGCGATTTAATTCACTTCTCACGCGACGCGGCGGGCGGAGGGTTAAGGGATTACGAGACACGCGACTCTACAGATATTGTCGATTTGGGGAGACGGGACGCGCCAGAGTAATGATGCTGACATAATCGTACGGAGGATTTGCGAAGTTGCCTTTGGATTTGGGTTTATTAATTTATTAATGTTAATGTTATATTGAGAGCGTCGGTAGCTTAGAGGCTAGGACGTCGGACTTCCATCCTGGAGGTCCGGGTTCGAAACCATGCCATGTACCAATGAGTTTTTTATTTACCGACTGCTCTAACGGTGAAGGAAAATATCGTGAGGAAACATGCATGTCTGAGGAACTGAAAAAGTTTTCGAAGGCGTGTGAAATCCACCAATCAGCACTGGGCACGCTCGGTGGATCATGGTCCGTACCCCCTTGTGTAAGGGGAGACCTGTGCCCCAACAGTGGGGACATTAATAGGCTGATGATGATGATGATGATGTTATATTGGAAAAGGAAATTCATACAGAACGCGTATGAATAAGTTTGAGTCTTTTCTAGCTCTTTTATTAACTTTTGTTTAGCTTTTGTTTAGTCGCTGCTGCAAAAGAGTTATTTTAATTCATATAAACAAATTATTACCCACTTTAAATATAAACTCCGCTATCTTGAAACGGAACATGGGTTCGGTCAAAAAAATCAAGAAAACGGATAGATTTTTATGGAGAAATCTATCAGTTTTCTTGATATTTTTTTTAATTTCATGAGGAGAGTAGGCAAGCAAACGGGCCACCTGATAGATAAGTATCACCCGTAGACAACTCACCTGACTATAATGTTAATAGAGGGTTTTCAATGCGCTACTACCTTGAGAACATAGATGGAGTGCCTCCTCATATGCCGGTAATTACGTGACTCATGTGATTTCTATGGGTTCGGTCCGAATCCGTTTCTAAATCGCTGCAGGGGTCTAAAGGCGTGAATAAGTATTTCCTCATTCCTCGAAGAATTTTATTATCTACAGTCGCTGAAATATTTGTTCTGCACAGTTGTTAACAACATTAAAAGTCTCAAATGTCATTGATTTCTTTTATGTCTTTTTACACACAATAATTATAATTTGATCTAACTTAAAAAAAATAAGAATCTAAGGAAGACTTCTGCTACAACATAGTTTGATCGAATGTTTTAACGCAATAATATGACTGGCTATTAATATATTCAAATAAAAAAATATCTGTATCATTAAACGGCATTTACCCGCGACATTGCTCGCCATTATAGAGATGTCATATTTTTTGTCACTGCGCCCGCGCATCGGCCACGCGGCTTTGTCACCCTCTGCGCTCGCGCTCGCTAATTAGCGTAACATTGACGAATGTAATCCAATATCTGAGGAGGATATAGTGAGGGGCTCTTACTATTCGTCTATACTGCAGGAGTTCATATCTGTAGATGTACTACGTTTCTGCAAACTCCTGTGAACTCCTGCAGTTCTATTTGTTATCTCACTAAGATTTTTGGAACGAATCAAGAATACTTTTAAAAGTGGCAGGAGTTAAGAATTTTATCACTTTTGGTACGAATTTTACAAACCAATCCGGAAATCCGGAGCCTACCAAGTAGGTGTTTTCACTTTAACCAAAAAAATATTCGCTACAACGATCTTTATTGTGTCTTGTCTTTGTTAACCAAATAAAGTGTTTAAGTAACCGAACAAAGTTACTTTGTAAAGCTCAGATCAGAATCAACCAAGCTGTTTTTTCCGTGTAACATGTTCAAAAACACTTGATCGTATCGTATAACTTAAGCAACGTTGTTTGCGGTCAGTACCACGATAGGTGATCCTGACCGCTAGTACCACATTTTTATCTAAGCCCCTCCGTGCCTCGGAGATTTTTTTATTGAACCAGCAATTTTACTTATCTGAAAATCGAATTAAATATTTCGTATTTTTAACACCCATAAAGAGTAGTTCTGTATGAAAGTTATTTAAAAAAAAAAGAAAAAAACTTCGTCACAAAACTTTCGTAGCGTAGCTTTTCTCTGTCTGTGACAAGACTGTCATATCAAACGCGTAGTTTTTCTCTTTTACACTGTGACCAAACTTCATAGCAAGGGTTCCGCAGCATATGCCTCGAACCCCGAACTCACCCACTGTCAATATTTCACGCAATTGTGAACTAAATCCCCGCGCACAATTATTGAGTTACTATTTTATTCACTAGCTTTTGCCTCGCGGCTCCGTCCGTTTGAACCTTCACAAAGCTTATATCTAAGTAATTTTACTTAGTGTGATGTAGTGCGATTGTTAGTTAAACTTAAAATAACATATCTTCATGATTAGACTTAAATAATATACTGTTTCACGGTATTTTTATTGTATTTTATTAATTACGACCGGTTTCGTTTACACATCTTCAAGTATTTATAACATATCTTCGTTCGCAGTTCTCACTTGCTTAGAATTAAAGCTGTCAAACTATGCTACGCTGGTGAAGCTACGGCTTAAAGGACATATTATGGTGTAATTTAATTTTTCATCATAATAATATTGTGTGATAAAATGAAGTGAAAAACATATGCCTAAGTACAGCCACAATTATCTTCAAAGAATAGTTACAAGCTGTAACAGAAAATCTCTCTTCTAAGTCGTTTTCTTCATTGCTGAGGGTCGTGATCATTCTAAGGATTTAATCACATAGAACGACTCTCGTGGCAGATGGGGTGGTTTGCCATTGCCTTCCCTATTTCAAATAAAATGTCGGTAAATGTACGTAAGTCTTTCGAAAAAACCGAAAAACTCATTGGTACATGGCGTTTCCTGGTTTCGAACTAGGACCTCCCCGCATGGGATTTACACACACAAAAATCATTGGTAATGGGTGTTAAAAATAAATAAAAATGTTTTTGTACAGACTGACTCTATACTTTTATTATTAGCTTAAATAGAATTACACATGTACACTGTACGGTCTGCAGACATATAGATATGGAATAAATGGCCTCTAGCTATTATCTGTAATGACCCCATTATGCCACGGGAGGTGTTAACTGTCCGTATTTTTATTGCTGTAATGATAAATTGTCACTTTTTTGTTGTAATAATATAATTCAGACTTTATCTATATATTCGTCATCTGGTTTTTTTCTTCGAAATAATAACCTGACATTGCTTCTGGCCTATATTAACCACTGCAACTAAAGTAGATTTTTTTTTCATTAATGAATGACCCCTGCAAGTGATTTACACTGCAATTTGGCCAGTGACCGTGTTGGAATCTTGGAAATAACTTTTTATTAGACGAACTAAACTGACAGATGTTATTGTCACTTTGTAAAATAATGTTAATGTTTAATGTAATAGTGATGCGTTCAGTTCACTTGTGAATCAGTTCCCTTAGTTTACCCAAACAGGGAGCCAAAAAGATTACGTTAAATTATATATTGAAAGAAGATGGATTTCGCTCCCATACGAAATGAAGCTCAGCGATTTAACGTTTTAATTTACAAAAAATATCACGACATTACAGAAGAAAATAAAATATATTTTGATTGGTGAACTTACGGTGATTGAACTCGATCTTTGGTCACGACACTATTTTTATTTCATCAAAAACTGGCAACACAGGAAACGTCAATTTAGTCTGTCTAATAAAAAATACTAACTTAGGCTAAAATAAAATAGTAATGGCTAATGACCTACAACAAATATTGAAACAAAAATGGTAAACGTGATCTCAAGCGCTATGGTTATAGATCCGTTGTTGCTGGTTCTATTTATGGAAAATAAATTTATGAATGTGTAGAGATTATCAATTCAAAGCTTATAACGTCACTTCAAAGACATTCTTAATACAATGCCGTGATTCACATCAATGAAACATAAAAATTCAGATCCATTTCTTCTATTGTAAGATGACAACATTCTCAAGTAACAACGTAAGCAGCAATGAACACAAATGTTCTCCGAGGATTATGTACGTCAATTCACAAGCCAGCAAGCGATCCATCTTTATAATCTCGACAAGATCAGATAGATGTATTCAGATGTATCCACTTAAAGTTGTCATTACATTCAATTTCAGTATATACTCTTTGCTTTATTTTTATGTACGTTGACACGGTCAGGTGCGATCTATTTCTAAATGTGACGTCATAGGTTATGATAACTGTATATGATATGGTTTGAGATAACTCTAAGCAATACCTATCACATTGTACGAGTGTTTGATGTGAATGGAATTTTCTTTAAAATGAATCATTAGTTTAATATTTACTAAACAATTTTTAATTTAATACTTTATTTAATTTTATTTTTTAAAAAATTTTTAGACGCCCCCTGCTAGATGGAAATTACGATCTGCGCAAGGTGGCTGTCAGCGACTTGATGAGAAGAGCCGAACATCGGGCTCAATGGCGCGCCTTAGGAGAGGCCCATGTCCAGCAGTGGACTAATGTAGGCTGCTGATGAAAAAAAATATGGTTATAATCATTCAAAACTTTTTAAACAATTATTTCAGATTTATTAAAGCGCTATTTAATACTAAAAAAGGTTTAAAACTTTAATAAAATTATGATAAAATTACTTATTGCTTAACTTTGGTCAATATTTTACACTCCAGTTTACACTGACACCCTTGGTGAAAACTAGATTTCACCACTAAAAACTAGTTTTAACCAATTTCGAATTTTGATTAAAATACACATACACCTGTTTATCAACCCTTCGACTTCTATTGTGCTTCCCAGATCACTTAAGAAACTGGTTTCCAAATATTAGAATGATTAGGAACACTTAAACTAGTCTACACCACAAATCCTTATCTCAAAGGTGGTCCACTTTACCGAACCATAACGCAAAACAAATGAGACTGGAACTTTTTTGACATAAAACCGGAGACACACGATCCGTCATCGTCGCAGCGATTCGGTCGCGGCCGTCACGGAGCTCGTAAACAGCGCGCTTTATGACATCGGCCCCCGATCTGTTGAAGTGCACTTCACAATATTATTACTCGTATTTAGCTGGATTTCAGCATAAACTAGGCCAATATATAGACTTGGAATAGGTAAACAGCGCAGCTAGATTTGTAGGAAATAGTACATTATGATACAAGTGAGCTAAGTTGGTCATTACACTCGAGGGTAGATTGCATCCCGAGCTGAAGGCGAGGGTGTATGGAGCCGAAAATTTAATGAGTAATGACCAATGCTCACGTCTTTCATACGTTTTTCAACACACTTGATAGGAAGAAAAGAATCATAAATATATTTTTAGACATAAAAACACTTAGGTGGGATTTAAAAAAATGTATAGTTAAAATCACTAGTGCGGTAATGTAAAGTAAAAAGCACGCGTGTTTTATAAGCTGCATTATGAACCTAAAAGCGGTGCAATAAGAGCCACTTTACGAGCAAGTGTGTTGAAAATAATAATAATAATAAAATTATAATTAAAAAAAGTTGAAAAGTAAATTACAAAATTCTAGCATCGCTAAACTTAGTTGCCCGAGTTTCGTTCGTCTTTTGTTTTATTTCTTCTATTTTAGATGTCTTGGTTAGCCATTCTCATATGAACCACAGTAATCGGGAGAATAATAAAACGACAATATAAATCATTTCAACCACTGAAAATTACGCCCAGACGTCAAAATAGGTATACAGTTAAAACATCTTTGCACGAAACCTAAATAAAAAGAAATTCTATTGCTAAAACAATCTTTAACAGAAAAGAAAACCACGTTTCAAAGCTAAGATATGACAAAAGAAAACGTGAAGCCAAATCAACGTCCGTTCTTTTCATGCGCCATCATCACAAGGAGATAAAACAAAGCCGCGTTTGATCACACCCTTGGTATCTAGTAGGGTTTCCACAAACACTCAATTTGCTTGAGACAAGTTGCCTTTGTCAAAATAATTACTACGCAACCATGGAACTAACAAGTGTCCGCCCCCGCAGTGTTGGAGACAGTATAAAGTAGACTGCAGGAACTAGGGTTCGAATTTAAACTAACCAACGTAGGTACATATTATCATTTTTCTTGACACGGGATTGACAACTTTATCTTGACAGATGTTTAAACTTTTTTTTTGTTGGCATGCATGAGTAATAAAGATTTTCTAAATGTGCTACGTATGGCGACGATTATATATTTATATTTTATTTATTAAGGAACACAAACAGTTTACAAATAGATAGAAATACATATAAACAAAAAAAATTACACAGAAACAAAAAGGGTAACAACAATGGTTATCGTAACAACTTGAGCCTATGTCTAACTTACGAAAACACGAGAAACTGAACAAATGCACCCAGCGCGTCGTTTTTTCCCACAATCACTCACAAAAAAACCTATGATACCAGCACCATTCGAGGCGGACTACTGGCTTGTTTCCTTCACGTAAGCAACTAAGTCTGGGGAGATGCGGGCTTCGCGGCTTTATTGTTATATTGCGCTACGATTGATTACTGTTACAGTTTAAATATATACATTTCTCTGAAGCAGGGTTGTGAGAAATCCATATTTATTTATGCTTTGCCAGCAAGTTTTGTAACAGTTTTTAAATTATCGCAAATTAACCAATTAATCTAAGCGATAATGATCAGATTTGTTTCAAAACTTATCTATGAGTTATCAACAAACTTAAAAAATAATAATATATATAATTAAAACAATACATTTTTATTACAACAATTAATTACACTTTTATTTCTTTCAGATGAATCAGTCTGTTCTCAGGCTGAAAAGACACGGCCTCCCCCAAGCTCACGGATGAAGGAGTTCTCTACATGTGAAAACTTTTTGCTTTTGTAATTTGTTCTAGTATTTCATGCACTAATTCATTATTTCCAGAAATATAAACTTTTGACAAAATACGATACGTTACGATTCTCGATCAAAGTCGAGTGAAAGTCACATCTGAGATTTAACTAATTACAAAATGATTTTAAGTTTTTAGTTAATAATAAAGATATCAGCGTGTTTATCTTAATTAACTATCGTATTATAAATATTTTATTTTATTCTCGTGATTTTTTTGGCAAATTAAAATGATAAATCGCTGAGTCTCACTTGGTATGGCAGCGAAATCCATCTGGATTTCGCTGGCTTCAGTATCTATAGCTGTCACCTTGAAATGAACAGTTGTAGAACTTGATTTAACAGAAAATTTCTCGAAAACCCTTCAAGAAAATCGCAGTTCAACCCTACCTACGCCTGCTCCGATTATCCAAAACAATTAAAGTTTATTTCTGTGAAGACCGTCGCGTCAATTGTGACTCTGGGTAGCTGTGACGTCATCTGGCTTCCGGATCGCATTGGAATTATTGTTATTAATTAGAGAGCCCCTGGATTAATTAAGTAAGCGCCAATCACCCCCGTCATCCCGCGCGAATCACGCCAGTCTTACCGAACGTCTTTGTTAACATCTTAACTGTAGAGCTAATAAGACTGTAGAGCTCCTATTTGACAACTAAATCTGGTTAGAATTGGAGGAATCAGGCAGATGTTGTTGCTTCTGCACGATGCTTTTAATTATGTATTGTAAAAGTTAGATTATTTCGTACATCTTGGGTAGAACGAGAATTCAAAAGCGCCTTCAGACTTTCAATTCACTTCATTCAAATGAAAGCCCCTCTTATGATAAGATGGACTAATAAAATGAACGCCTTTGATTTGTAACTCGTGAAATAAAATTGCCTGGAATAGTATAACTTGCTTATAACCGGATTTCATAATTAGTTTCAAGAATAATTAATTACATTATACCATCTATTTATTGGATGAAAACGAAACTTCTTATTGCCTATTTTGAAATTCTTCTTATTGTTGATTTTAACCGCGATTTATCAACTACAGCAGGACAACGAAAACTATTTTCACACAAAAACCACATAGCCTACTGTTTACTTTCCGTTACTCAGCCGAAGAATTTGGGGTCAGTAAAACAGGTCTCTACGCTGGGGCCCAATTCGCCTAAATTACAACGTTTGTAGTTCTATTTCTATCCAATCGCATTCTGCTGACGCATCTGATGCCACCATTCGATTTACTATCGATCGGGCAAAAGTACCTTGGGAGGAATTTATGTTCGATCATTATATTTGACAGTTGAAGCGTTTTGCTACCGTTCAACTGCGATTCAGTATAAACTAAACGTTTTAGTAGAATGCACAAATGCGTTACTGTTCGATCGATCGTTGACGAACGGAATTTAACTGAAATTGGATCGTTAGTGGATAGTAGCATACGAAACACGTCATAACGATGCAGTTTAGATTCTATTTAGTTACGTTGTATTTAGTGGAATCGATATCCTGGTCCTGTGACCTGGCCCATATATATTTTTTCGTGCCAGGTCTCGTACCACCTAACTCTGCGAAACTCGTCACTCCCTCAGCGATAATGGAGTGGGATAATTTTAATCGTACGCGAATTGCGGGCCGTAATGTGCCAGCCACGTGACGCCACTGCCAATTCATTCGCAGACTGAACTGAACTGAACTACTCTTCAACTCTTAACTCCCAGTCTTAACTCTTAACGGCCTCGCAGACGGGAATGTCTTCCGAAGTTCATCGCATCGAAGTTATGATTAAAAGTTGGTATTAAATGAGTAATATTGTGAAGCTGCTACCAAAATGATACCAGATGGGTTTACTGTGTTACCTGCTAATACTTTCCGTTGTTATATAAACTGTCAAGTGTCCACTTGAAGTATTTAAGGAACAGTCGCTGCTCACGTTATGAGCGGAAACCAATTCTTTGAGTTACTTACGAGATGATGATATATCTCCCTTTACTTTAGAAATCAGTAACATAATCTAATAAGAATCGTGTAAGTCTATTTGAAAATAGTAAACCACCGTGATAAACTACAGAGCATTTCTACGTTACGCCTCCATAATGCTAACTCCGCACTCTTGCCAAGTGGACACTAGGCGAGACGAGCGGGAGAGTGTGGTTGGTTCGCTCGTGTCGCCTCGCCTGCGCTCGCCTCTGTAGGCGGTTTTTCGTGCAAAGAACAAAGGCCCAAATGGAAAGCGCGAGGTAACACGAGCAGGCCAACCACACTCTCCCGCTCGCTTCGCCTAGTGTCCACTTGACAAGAGTGCGGAGTTAGCATTATGGAGGCGTAATGTAGAAATGCTCTGTAGCTTATCACGGTGGTTTATATTTGTTGTCGTATTTTTAGCACGATGGATTGATGGTTGGATTTTTATTGGATTTTCATACTATACAATGTAAATAATGATACAAAGACATACTCAAACCGCAAACTATTGGAAGCAATTTCCCAGTAGAAATTACGGTCAAAAATCAGTTTTATTGAGTTATGAACCTATCATAATGAAGAATGTATTGGATTTTTTAATGTACACACGTGTTAGTAATACCTACCAGCCAAAGAAAATTGGAGGGGAGCAATTTTCCGGTAAGAAATACAACATTTTTTTAATTTTCATTTCATATTTCAATAACCTTGTAAAATATTATTGGATTCTTTTTCAGGTTTAATCAAAGTATGGTACTGTAACACAGCAAATTATTCAAAGGGGGAGGAATTATTGTTGGGGTCTCTAAACAAACAATTTCCTTATTGAACTATCGTACGAGAGTGCGGAGTTAGCATTAAAGTTCCGCCTCACAATGATTAAATCACAATATCCCCACTCCCATCATTCTGTCCCATTCATTCCCCCCTCCCCGCGGCTGGGACGAGCGAAAATTCTTTAATTTCTTGTGCAATTAACAGCGGACCTGAGCTACGCCAAGTGTCATCGTAAGTTTCAGAGCGCGTCATTAAGGGCATCTGCACAGCGGTAAATAACGAAAAAAAAGACCGCCAGAGGGCGGCAGCGGTAGAAGGAGGAAGGTGGGGGTTGGTGGTGGGGGGGATGAGAGATTTTATTTAACAAAGTCTATATTAAACCGATGCAATTAGAGAGCGTTAACGAGCAAGCGGTAATGACCTGGGTGACTATTCTTGGAGCTTTAGAGTTCGCTTTGTAGAACAGTGTTGAGTGTGGGGAAAAAGGTTTAGTTCATTTGAAATGTATGAAGAAGGAATATGATTTGTGGTAAAATTATAAGTAACCTTTATGGTGGATGTATTGTTTCTGTTTGAACGATGATTATTAAACCAAACTAAGTTGTAATTGTTAAATTATAAAATTATATGTTCTAACAAGTATTTTCGGCATTTTATTTTGTAACTGGATTCCAAGTATGACTAGTCAGTAGTACAATGAACAACTTCGTATTAAATACATAGTTACAATTGCTTTTAAAATTATGTACATATTTACTTATATTGAAATGTTTTTCGATTTTAAGACAGATTTATTTGAAAATGTTCCTATAATATCGTAAAAATATTGTAGAAACATTCGATCGTTTTCTATGCCAAAAAGTTAATAATAATACAATATAATAGTCACGCATAATTTTTCAAAATAAGCTAAACGTTACCAAAATACTTTACAAAAAATGTTACCAAATTACCTTTATATTTTATTTTACATTATTTTATTGTATCTTTTATATTTTAACTTTAATTCTTGTATATGGGTACCTTGCCTGAAATAAAGACTTTATTAATATTATATATTATAAAATGCATTGCATAAATAGCCGTCGAATTTATTATTAAATTGTATTTAGGGCTCAATTACCTATATTGAAACTGCGAGTCAACACACAAAGTACTCATAACTACCCACTTATTTATATTGCCTTATTATAACTCCGTGCATTCCTTGACCTTTCCTCATACAATTATCAGGCTTCATCCACACGTGCGTATAATTTCAACGCGAAACCCGTACGACTTCGAGAATAGCCACCCACGCCCGTTGACACATTACCCGAGAGTGATGCGAATTCAAAGCGAGTGCTTTTGAATATAATAATCGTTATACGGGTATTTATTGTTTAATTAACCCCGGAGCGGCCGTGCCCGACAATAGCTAGTAACCGTTGTTTGTAATACCCGGCCGGAATTGGAGAAGTTGGAAAAAACTTAACTGTTAACGCTAAAAGAAAAGGATGTCTTGGCCTCTTGGGCTATTTGTAGCTCAGCTTAATTGAAATGTTTTTTTTATTTTCTAAGTAAGAGAACATTTTGAAATGTTATGAAATATGTTAATGCTGCGTAATAATATACTAGTTAGATTCCAATTAGACAAAATAGGTAATAGTATATTATGTTAACAATATAAGTAGCTGTTATTTTTCTAAACATTGTGTAAATCACAAAGATAATTTTGGTGGGGCTGAAAAGCTGACTAATTTTACAGATTTATTATAATTAATTAACTCGACTTCCAATACGACAAAGTAGATAATAGTATAATAAATAAACATGTTAAAAATGTTGCAGTTATTTTTCTAAACATTGTGTAAGTCTCATTTAAAATTTAGTGCGGCTTAAAAGCTGACTAACTTTACAGATTTATTATAATTATCTCAACGACTCCAGCATTTACGAGTACTATATGACGTGACAGTAAACCAAAGCTTTTGAGGTAAAAGTCTGTGTAAAAATGTTGGCAGACTTGAAATGTTTAAACAAAAAACGTTTCAATGCCCTCTTCCAGATAATGACATCTACTTCCCTCAATTGAAAACGTGCGATGTTTCCTCAAATTAGTGTGCAATAAACAACCCAATTTGGCAGCACGGCTGCAGCTCACGCTATCCGAACAATTTGCCCTAATGACACCACTGTTTGAACCACTGTTCCTTAAACCTTAACTATCGCATCGTGTACGCTTCCTTCAGTAGTCCGATTTAGATTTCTTTGGAATTTCCGAAACCCGTTCGTGAGAACCGACAATTTATTGCTTTGCAGACGTGTGTGAGGTTTCTATTTCTATGTTGGGTTTGCAATTTTTCGATTGCTATGTCTACAATAATAATATATAAATAAATAATAATTTGAAAATTGACCAAATCACCTCTTTTTTGTCAATCATCATTATATCGTATCGCCTTGCATGTAGTCACTCCACTACTACGTATTTCATTACACCCTGTATATTAATTACGACAATAACTTTTTAAACAGAAAAGTCAGGCACCGCATAAAAAGCTACGAGTCGATAGATGGTCAAGATAAGCTAAAACGCGGTTTATTATTTTTCATGGCCAAGATTACAGAAAACATTCAATAAACTAACTGCCTTAGTTAGTTTTACTACGCCTACCGAATAACATTATCGCAGTTCATAGTTTCTAAGGTGTTTCTTTTCCTATGTTTTTTTCTTAAAACAACGTCACACTTTGAAATAATACGAGTAGGTACTTTTCTACTATAAAATGTTGAAGGAACGAAGGTCTTTAATCGAACAAAATAAACAACATTCTATTTTTTTAACCCCCGATCGAGGAAGGGGTATTATAAAGTTGACGTCTATGGTATCATGCACGAGTTTTTTTTATTTAAGACGAGGCATTGTGCAAACTAGAGTCGCCAATCTAAAAAAAATCACAACAATTAATTAAGGCATTTATCAATGTGAGAATACAAAACTATTTATAAAAATTTCTTCTCAAGAAATTCTTATTGTTTTAATATGAGAATACAAAACTATTTAAAAAAAAACCTATTCATTCGTGGAACCTTAATACCAGATCACTTTTTTTTAAATACCTTAATTAATTGATATGATTTTTTTTCGATTGGCGGCGCTAGACAATTTGTCGAGAGTGTTTAGCCATGTCTGAGAAAAATTAGACAATGGTTACCAAGATATTGGGGTAAGTATCTTTGATGTCAGATGGGATAGTAGTAGTAGGAACGGTAGTAGCTAGATGGTTCGATTTTGATCTCAAATGTTTAATACCCACATAAGGACCTTGAAGACCTGATGATGAACAGGAAAAAAGTATGAGGATCTTCACAATGACACAGTGTAAAGACTAAATTGTGACAATGGTAAGTAAGGGGTTTCTCAGATTTTTAATTTAAAGTTACAATTACGTTGTTAATATTGTTAACTCTACACTATTATAGACCTTTGCTTAACTTACTTATTTACTATAAAATAAATTAAATAATTCTGATTCGGCCGCCTACGTATCCGGGTTTTTTAAAATTGGGTACAAATTATTAGAACTACAGTATCAATGAGTGTGAAAGTGACATACGCCCAAGTATACACGAGATATTCCAACCCCTTACAAGAAACTATCAAAACTAACACGGATATTGGGCGACAAGGGGATTGCTTTTATGACATCCACCAGATGGCGCATGTCATATACTGCACCCACATATTTCTACCATATCCTGACCTCTCACCGAGATCTACGTTATCCAAAGCTACAGAAGTATAGAAGGGTCAAGTTTTGCTGGTGTAGTTTTCGGAGGTTAGGAGTCAAACGAATCCGTTACGCCGTAACATCAATAAGTTCAGAAGTAATTGATTACAGGGCATAACAATAACATATTTCAAGTTGTTGTTATGTGGTTACTAAGATAATCTGTAAAGCAATACTTTTAGGTTTAGGAACTAAATAAAATCCTACCAAGCTAATTTCGACACAGATATAACGACGTAAGTGCCTTTCAAAGATGTCAACTTTAGACCACTTTTGTTACCAGGTCTATCTTACAAACTATCTGGTGTAACATTTGGTTAAAAATAACCAAATGTTACACCATGAGCTTGAGTTTTCTCTTGGTGTGCCCCTTCTATCCCACTCTTATAAAAACCTGGACTCTGGCTCAATTAAGGCAGGGAAAATAACAAATAATAATATAATATTTGAACAAACTAAACTAAACCTTGATACATCTTGATATATCTTTAATAAAAATAAACAAAATTACTCCACAAAAACAAAGAAATCCTCTCTGCCGTTGGCTGCCAACAGGGTGATCCCCTTGGGCCAGCCATATTCAGCCTCGCAATAAATCCGGTTATTCAAAATTTACAATCTGAATTTAACGTCTGGTACTTAGATGACGGAACCCTAGGAGGTAAAGCCACAGCTGTTCTAGCCGACCTTTCTAACGTAATTAATAATTTTCAGTCCATCGGCCTAGACCTAAATACAGACAAATGCGAACTTTTTATCGCAGAAAGCGTTTCACAAGCCGACAGGACAAATCTAATTCAAAATTTTCAAAATTTGGCCCCTAATATCAAAATTGTAAATAAAGCGTCGCTCTACCTTCTAGGTTCTCCGATCTTCGAGGAAGCGATAACACCTCTCGCAGAAAAATCAATTTCTAAATTCAACCAGTGTTCCGAACGTCTCCTGGGAATTAATACGCATTCGGCCCTATTTATCTTAAAATTCTGCTTATTTGTCCCTAAATTTACTTACCTGATCCGATGCTGCCCCTTCTGGACACAAAAAAGTTTAACAGAATCCATCGACAAACTGGTTAAACGTCAATTGGAGTCAATTATCAATATAAAACTTTCAGAACATTCCTGGACCCAAGCCTCCCTCCCCATCAGATATGGTGGCTTAGGGATCCGCAAAATTACCGACGTATCTCTGCCTGCCTTTCTAGCCTCTATCCACAGCACCTCCAACCTAATAGGAAAAATCCTAGGTTCGTCCCTAACAAACTATGAGGTTACGTGCTTGGAGGAGGCTACAAAGACATGGAATATGGCTGTCCCTAACCAAACTTTTCCATCAGTCCCTGCAAGTCAGAGGTGCTGGGATGACGTCGTTTGCAAGGTCATATCATCCAGACTCCTGAACAGTAGCTGCGGTCCAACCCGCGCCAGGCTGCTGGCCGTGGCCGCCAGGGAATCTGGCCACTGGCTACACGCCTACCCCTCCGCCAACACGGGCACTTTCATTGACAACGAGACCCTTCGCTTAACGATCGCTCTCCGCCTCGGTGCCGAGGTCTGCGCGCCTCATAAGTGCCCGTGTGGTGCAGATGTCGACCCCCTCGGTCACCACGGTCTGTCCTGCCAAAAGAGCGCCGGTCGCTTCTCCCGCCACGCTGCCTTAAACGACATTCTGCGTCGCTCTCTTGCCACCGTCAACGTACCGGCCATCCTGGAGCCGAACGGTATCATGCGTGATGACGGCAGGAGACCGGACGGAATGTCGTTAATACCCTGGAAAATGGGACGTGCCCTTGTGTGGGACGCTACTTGCGTAGACACTTTGGCTCCGTCCCACCTCCAGAGTACGTGTAGGAAGGCCGGTGGGGCGGCTGAAGCGGCTGAGGGCCTTAAGGCCCACAACTACATCGGCAACCAATACAACTTTGTTGCATTTGGTGTAGAGACCCTTGGTCCTTGGGGCCCTGGAGCTTGGTCACTGTTCCGAGAGCTGTCCAAGCGTTTGTTCGATGCGACGAGGGACCCAAGGGCTGGCGGCTATCTTGCCCAAAGAATCAGCATAGCGATCCAGCGGGGTAACGCCGCCAGCATCCTTGGTACCCTACCACACGGGCCTAATCTAAGAAATTTTATAAATTACATTTAATTATTTTTTTGTGTACATTATCAAATTAATTATTTCTACATTTCTTTTCTATTGCTCTTGTTTCTGTAATTGTTTGTGTATAAATAATTTTAAGTTTTAATAAATAGTTTGTAGGTTGTATGTGGTTAAAAAAAGGCAAAAAAAAAACGCTCAATACTTACTCGACTCACACTTCGCCGATCTTTTCTTACATATGTAATGTATGAAATGTTTCTCACAATGTAGTTTATGTTTATTTAGTTTATAAGATACAAGAAAGTTTATTAGGGTACCTATACGTGTAGAAACGTGGATCTTAGATTCTAAGGAACTAGGTATGCACAAGCACCCACATTGGATGCGATCACAGTCCCGCATCTAATGAAACTAAGTTACATACCTACTGTTTCAACCAAGTAGTGTTAATTGAATCAAAACAAACTAAACAATCACTGCTTCACAACCCCTACATAATAATTAAAAGCCAATACGACCATTGCGTGATAGTATCTGTAAGTCAATTAAGGACTCGGGAGTTCCACGTAAAATTACTGTCTTGTTTCCCGCCGTGGCCCTATCTTCATATTCGATCTGACTGCGCGGTCAGAAATTACCCCCTTTTATGGATATTTCGCCCCCCGGGGGGACACTTGACCCCCTCTATCTGGATACATCATCTACCCCTAAAATGAACTAATGGGCTAGACACGGAAATAAATCACATGGAAGAGACATGCCGTAGGTGTTTATGATATCATTGTGTGGTAGAGTACATCAAAGTACATCATTCCAGTTACTAACTTGTAACTTTAATTGTACAAAGGAGAACGCAAAACTTGGGTATAGCTGAAAACAAGAATGTAGCTATAACGATTCTGATATCTGTCCTACTAGGCCTTTTTAATTTTACATCCTGTATGTCTCAAGATTCTCAGAATCAAAGAGTTTTAGATACTTCCAAGTGTAAGCTTTTAATCTGTATAACTGGCAATCTTGTTCATACATTACGTTCTCTTTTATTAATAAAAAAATTTATTTATTATGTATTTATTATTAATGTTATTAGTAAAAGAAAAAATATACTTTACGGTACATTTTTTACGCATGTAGTACTGCATATATTTTGTCCAATACAAACCGATCATATTACGAGTAGTTTTTCAATAACAACGCGATACAGCTACTTGAGGTGATTTAATGTAATCGGAAAATACGCTTCTGCCACCTGAATATATTTTAAAATAACTTCTGGGAACTGACGTTTATCAACATTCAAATTACATTTTGCGATAAGAACATTCTGATCCGTTGTCAAACTATCTCTTATTTATCTTTTAGGCAAATGTGACAAATACAAAACAGCATATAACGAGTTTCACAAAAATAATCATCATCATGATTGGCCAAATTAATTTCGAGAAAATATTTTCGAGATTCATCGTTACTGTTTTTTTTTTTATATATAAATTAGCTTCGACAAACAGGCAGACGGGCCACCTGATGGTAAGTAGTCACCGTCGTCTAGAGACACGTGCAATACCAGGGGCATTGCTTGTGTGTTGCCGGCCGTGGAGGGAGAGGACTTTTTTAACGTTCTTTTTGAAGCATCCCATGTCGTAGCGCTGTGGAAAAACGTCGGGTGGAAGAGAGTTCCACATTTTACAGGTGCGTGGCAAAAACGTTCGTGTAAAACGGGTCGTGGTAGACACCCAAGGCTTTAGAAAGTGCGGGTGTAAATTGAGCCGCCGACGAGTGGGCTGTACTCTCTCTTGGTACTGTCTCTTCTATTGTGAGTTGTGACTACATCTTTGGATAAAACTTTATATCCCACACTTCACAATAATGCACAGTTGACGATTCTCCTAAGTGCTTTATTCTATCAAACATTACACCACGCCTAGTGTGATTGGACCATTGATAAATAAAAATGCTTACAGATATTTTTTTTAGATTAGTGTTACGAAACATTGTGCAAACAAATACTGATATTATACATATATGTAGGTAGTAACTACTGACAACTGTGTATTAATAAACTCCGTATCATTGATTATTAGCCTCGTGTCTTTGATTACGAGTATTATTTATTACCCTCAATCAACTATCTTTTTTGGTGATTTAAATACTTCAAAATCAATCAATCGTGTCTAATGCTAATCATTAATCCATCACTTTTAATCCTTAGGTATTAGTTATTTCATTCATAGAGCCATCACTGTGTTGACAGTTCGGAGGTGACAGAGTCGATAATTACTTAAATAATTAAATACGAGTAATTAATACAATGGAAGACACGTCAAACTATACTCTGGGAATCCTGTCATAATAAGGTATTGTAATGATTCCTTGATATTCGTATGAATTTATCGATTAAGTTAAAGCGACAAATTACTAAAGGGTATGGCCTGGTGTGTTATCCACTGTACAGGCTTTCTTCTTCTTCAGGTGCTGGAGCACCTAGTGGTGCATTGACCTGAGACAATATTATTCCACCGCGCTCTGTCCGATGCCGAAAACTTTATGGTTTCCCAGGATATTTCAGCCGCTTCCAAGTCTTTTTAACCCCAAACCGACCGAGGAAGGGGTAAGTATAATTTTAACGCGTATATCTGTTTGTATGTTTATCTGTTTGTCTCTGGTATCATAACTCAACATCCTTTGGTTCGATTTGGATGCGGTTTTTTTTCATTTGAGTGTATTGTCGAGATAGCCATGTCTGACCAAAATAGATTTTGTAGTTTCCAACATCTGAACCTGAGTCTTCCACGCTTGCGAAAACCCCGTGTAGGTTGTCAGTTCAAGAAGGTGTAGACGATGCTGTCGGGGAGACGACGTAAGATGTGCCCTCTTCACAATGATTATCTTCCATTTATATGCGCTTTACAATTAACTCAATCGTAAAACAACTAGTTTTAGGTATATTTTATATTACTAAGTATTATTAGGTACGCTTGAATATTTATGAAAAAAACATTTTATTTTCTATAATTTTGCCAATGACCGTGTTAGAATCTTGAAAATAACTCGAACGTTTTGGCGTCTGTTTTGAAAAAAAAACAGTTTACCAACGTCGAGATTAAGGGAGATTCGTGTGCACTAGTGTATTGCATTACAAGTGCAATTGGAGGTTAGGTTGCCGTATCCACACCATCTGTAGTATTTTACTCCTATTTCACTGTTATATAACGTTCACTTAACACGGACGATTTTTAGGTAAAATACACTAGTTATACAAAAAAATAGCCACTGTGAACCAATAAAATAGTTTTTAAACAATAAAATAGGACGAACACGCCATGACAGCATGAACGCAACTACATAGCCCAAAAAATAATTATGAATCGTCTAAAACATTGATTTATCTCACCATACTATAGGGTGTTTCAATACGAGTGCACTATTTAAATTTTGTGCGTTTTTTTTTCGTGCAAGTGGCAACTCTGAAATTTGACAACTGTCAAAAAAGAAGATCGCGTTATCATTGTGAAAACTCATTACAAAAATGTGGAGAGTTACGCTGTGACCGCTCGCAAACTTCGCGGAATTTTCGGTCGAGAAAGTGCACCTAATGTGTCAACAATTCGAAGAGTGGTCAAAAAACTGGGTCGATTGTGAACAGTAAGTCTCCTTTGCGTCACCATACTTTCGTTTAGTATAAATAAGGTAAAACATAGAAAAGTCTAATGTTCTATTTAATGAATCACGTCTTCTACAATGTAAAAAAATCGATTAATACTTATAAAACTGACTTACGGCAATACTAATATACCAACGAGGGTGTTTATTTCTACAAAATTAAACAGGAAAAATATATAGGTGCCTTAATCAAATGCAGCACCTACCTATCTAAGGTTTAAGCAACCTTTTAAAATGTAAGTAAGGCAATGACGGCGACTTTCTCGCAGGGTGACGACCCAAATATTGTTATGGAAAATATGAAAATGAGTTTTATTAGCGGCTGAGTCATGGTCACCCTCCCTTCTACACCGACACCCTGGGTTTAATGATATCTCTTTGCAAAGAATAGCCCTCTATACTTGTCCACTCAAATTAAGTTGAAATTTGAATCAACCTAGCGTGGTACCTACTAGGGATGTTACGAAGCTTCGACTCCGACTCCGAAAGGTCGAAACTTTCGATCCCGGACTTCCGAGCCGAAGTCGGAGTCGGAGGTGTAAAATCAACACCTCCGACTCCGACTTCGGCTCGGATAATTTTGAATCGGAGGTTATACCGAAGATTTGTGAATAAACAT
The DNA here is from genome assembly GCA_947369225.1 of Hofmannophila pseudospretella. Lineage (NCBI taxonomy): Eukaryota > Metazoa > Arthropoda > Insecta > Lepidoptera > Oecophoridae > Hofmannophila > Hofmannophila pseudospretella. The sequence continues at coordinate 8,423,498 of OX376326.1, forward strand.
ATTCAAATATCAATATTTGATTAAATAGTGTAGGACTACATAAAGGAATATGTTTTATTGCCGCAAACGTCATCATAAAAAATATTGGCCAATATTTTAGTTCAGCTATAAAAATTAAAAAACGGTTTAAAATTTGAACTTTTTCTGAACATCTCCTCCGCCTCCGACTCCGATAAATCAAATTTAAAACCTTCGGTTCCGACTCCGGTTCCGGTAAAACCACCTCCGTAACAACCCTGGTACCTACCACCCCGTTTAACCTATGTCTGCCGCAAAGCAGACTTTACCATTATGGAAACCTTACTTTTACCCGGTTATTATCAGGTCCTCAAGGTTCCAGATGTGGGAACGGCACTAATATCCTAAACATTTCAGCATAAACTCGAACCACCTAAGTGTTACCGTCACAGAGACCCGATCTGACATCATAAATACTTCAAGATCTTGGAAACCCCTGATCCAATTTTTATCAGACATAGCTACGAGCCCTCTTGACAAAATTATCTGTTATAATAATAGTCTATAAATAAAAATGCGTCCAAATCGGATCATTGATTTTTGACAAACAGACAAACGCGTCAACTACACTACTAACACCCCTTCCTCGGTCGGTCGGGGGTTAAAAATATACTGACCCCAGATGATCCGCAACTTTAAAGATTCAAAATATGCACAAACCTCTCTGATTACGTTACAGCTACAGTTCTCAAACTTTTTATACATAAACATTCCTTACCGGTTGTCGTCATAGTTTCTTGTGAACAAGAATTTGACAACCACTTTGCATACAGACACCGTAAGCCGAGGAATATTTAAGTCGCAATGACATGCAATATAGAGGATATTCCACTAGTATATCACATATTTTTTTGGGGAAGCCAATGGCAAACCACCCTATTAAATCTGCCACGAGAGTCGTTCTATGTGATTAATTCCTTAGAATGACCACGACCTTCAGCAACCAGGAAGACAAGGAGTTTGCAAAATTACAAAGTATACCTAAATAACAAGATTAATGTATATAACTTTATATAGTACTAGCTGTTGCCGCGGCTTCGCTCGCCTGGACTTTTTTTGACACAGAAACCTTCACGGGCGTACGCACAACACCTTACCAAAGTTGGGACAAACAAAGAAACATTCATTTTTATAGCAGGGTTTATAAAAACCCTGTCAAGAGGACGCCATTCATAGTTTTATAATTTGTGTTATGGAGTTTGTACTATTTTGTACCAACAAAATAGTATTTTATTCCGCTATATATTATATATAAAATGTGTAACAGATCTGAAGTAATATTGTCATGTCCTTACGCTAGTAAATAAAAAGGTTTTTGGTATTAGCCCTGTAGTTTCAATTTATGGTACAGATATTATACATCCTGTATTCGTACTCATTATCATAGTCGGAATACAGGGTGGTGCATAAATTAACACGGCTCGGAACGCTTTATGAGCGCTATTTGTCTGTGTATGAGTGATGGGAGGAAACACCCGCTTCCTTGCGTTTAAGTGAAAGATAGAACTTCATGGTTACTTTGAAATTTATGTTAATTTAAAACCAACCTCAAACTTAAGAAAATTGTACATAATTATTTTGTATTTGGGTATTTTGTGTTTATATGTTTTTAGGGTATTTTGGTATATTGGACGTAAATTGCGACTACCTATATAAGTACTTTCATGACTTCAATTTTTCAATTCAATTAATTTATTCGAAAAACTATATACATTATGAGCGAATTAAAACTTAAGACTAATTAAAAATTTAATAATTACAAATGTCAAACTAAGTATCTAATAATGATGTTAAATAATAAATTATATTAAAGAAAAATTTAAATTTAAGTCCATTAAGCAAAGTTAGGTATGTCACATACTAAGCAAACACTTCGATATGAGAGAACCTTTCTATTTCATTATATCAGTGGCCTTTTCTCTTCTCTTCTTTCGTGAAGCAAATCTTGTCTGCATCTCTCGAAGGCTCTTTCAACGCAAAAGCTACGCGCGTAGCAAAGTGCTACGGCGCGGCGTAGCACCGCACATTAATTTAACACAAGTTTATTTAAGTTTTATTTTTTGACAATTAGACCTAGTAATAATAAAACATAAAGTCAGATGACACAATACAAAGGTTTTCGTTTTTACTGGTCTTCGGTCTTATAAAATCATAGGAATAAATAAGATTAGAAGATACGAGTAGAAGTGTTATTTCTCGTTACTGATAGGTTAAAATTGTAAAATATCAACCACTAACCCTATGCCATATTTTTTCCTGATGTAATAAAAATCTTCCAGTACACCGGAAATTGTGTATTTACTATAGGTATGTTGATTGTCGGATTAGTGCACCTCCACTATGGTAAAGCACGTTATGTAAAGCCACCATGTAATCTGAGCCTATAAAGCGGCCGTGATAACTCGTCCGATAGTGAAGCAATTTCTGAACGACACAGTAATGACACCTATATTAGGGCAGCGGTCGCCATAGGTCGCGTAATAGCCTCGACATCCGAATGATGGAGGTGGGGCCATGGACAACCTACTCGTGTTATACTCCATAACTTATGGAGAACCCACTTGCGTTACATAACAGAGACGTTATAGATAGACTATAACAAAATAGTGTCGCATTAAATAGAGTAATGATAGGGATCGATAACCGTGCTGCTAAGGGCCACTACAAACTGGCGTTTTTTAGTCATGATCTGTCATAAAAATAAACCAAATCTCGATTATGTCCATATAGCTTTTTAGAACTGAACACTGTCGCATAGTACCCAAATAAACTTTTGTTCACGAACTATGCATGTTCGATATCAAAGCGAACATCTAAATTCGTTTCTAGTCAGACAGGATGGATGGCAACGCCGTAAGCGGTCCGTTTGCCGTGCCCTTAATTTGCCTAGCAACAAACCTCAGCATATATTGACGTCCATGTTTTGTAGTAAGTAATTTCAGGCACCAATAGTTTTGTAGTTACACACTATTTTCACTTTAAAGCTTTGGTTACATAATTATAACGAAACATATTTCTCAGTGTGTGTCAATTTGAAAAGGAAAGGCAAAATACCATAGGAAAGTATACGAGTAATATTTATTCCGGAACAAAGTTTACCAGTTCACTTACACCACGACTTGATATAGGATATTCTGCTCATCCACTATTTCATTCATACTTATTTGTTAATAGATTAAAAGAATATTCTTCATTCTTAATATTAATCTCAAAATTATCTATTAAGCTACGGTATCAGTAGTAAGTATTACCACTATCTTCTAATAAGCTAATCATAAAATATTATTTATTTCAGCAATCTATTAGAAACGTGTGGAAAATTCGGACCGCGATAGCTCAATTAGAATAGAGCAGGCCCCGGAAAAGGCTAGGCGCGGATTATAATCGCGCTTGCGGCACAAAAATCACACTTTTTTTAGATTTTTCGTTCTGTATGGCATACATGCTAAATTACTTTTTATTTCTTTGCTTACTTATTCGCCGATATTACGTATATCTAACATGCCAGCCAAGTAGCAGAAGATTGTTAATATATTGATTGATTCAGTATTAATGAACTAGAATATTAAGATTAAGCCTTACTCGGTTAAAGCCTCGCAAACCGTTACGTCGCTTAGGATTTAGGTATAATCCATGCCTAAACATGAGTCACGTAGTAAATTAATATTTAGTAAGTAAGTGATTAAATCTAATTAATCTCGAATCAAACGTCCAAAGCTTATATTTTAAGCTCTTTCGCCGTGTCAAAGCTATCAAAAAGTTTAATCATCCACTTTATATTACCAATTACAATTAATCTCTCACGAAAGCACGCCCTCTGGTCTAGACGGGCAATCTCAGGTGAAATCTAGTTTGGAATCTTGAAATAATTCCATAATAAGAGCTGGACAATAAATGCTGGATCCTGTGACTTTTGGAATGATAGAATTTATTCACGAAAAGCGTGAATAAATTATGTCATTCCAAAAGTTTTTTTTTTCACTTTACTTCAACATTTTTCAACAGTCTAATTAGTAAAGCTAGTTTTCTTTGTTTATTTTAAATGGAGTTGTTAACTTGGATATACGAGAATAAAGTAAAATCTTTATTCATGAAATACATTTAGTAAATGTTGTCTTATAAAATACTTAAGTAATATTTAAGCAATTCTCTAACTACATACTTACATTGCAATATCTTGAGATATAAGTAATTTAAGACAAGTCTTACGAAAAAAATGAATCATCATGATTACGTTTTAAATCGCCTATTTTAGTAATTGAAAGTTAATGTAAAGTTAATCTGCTTTTACATTATATAAACTGGCTCCAGTACTACGAGATATACACGCATTACTTACTGCCTACCGTGGCATAGTCGAATCTCGCTTAAGGTTATTTTTTGGGGGAACTCGACTAACAAAGAATTAGTTTTCAGTGCCTAAAAAAGTGTATCAGAGTGTTAGGCCTGTCACAAACTGATAGTTGTAGACAATATTTTTTAAATTACAAAATATATTTTAGAATTAGGTAAGTATATTTGTAAAATCAAATCCACATTTATTTCGAACGATGACTGAAGTGTGTAACCGAAATAGGCGAGACAGTGACACGGTTCCTGTGCCTCCCTTCCTTCTTCTAAGTCGTATTCCTCATAGCTGAGGATCGTGATCATTCTAAGGAATTAGTCACATAGAATTACTCTCTTAGCAGATTTAATGGGGTGGTTTGCCATTGCCTTCCCCATAAAAATCTATAGTAGATTATCTTATTTATTTTTGTAAAATATTTGTTTAATATTATTTTGATCTTCTGTACCTAATTGTTTGTATGTGTGTATTGGACATAATTTTTTTCTTTTATTACCAAAATCTACAAGGCAATTAAATCTTGTAAATTTATATTCCATATTGGTAAAAAGTAACTTACCTGAAGTTACATTATAATTTTTAAGACCTTTATATCTGACCTTTATACCTTTTTACCTGTATATAAATATATGTGTATTTTATATGTATTAGTGTCTGTGTATATGTAAGTATTCGTATTTATGTACTTAAAATTGTTATGTAGTAGCATAAGTGTAGGTATATTTTTATATATTATATGAGTAGGTATTTTATAGTATGGTAAATAATAATAATTATTAAATATCTTCTATTTAATTTATATGCACCCGCCTTGCAATATCTGTATGACCCAATGGTTAGCTGGTAGAAAATGCCGCATGGCATTAAGCTCGCCTCATTTACTATTTTTGTGCATTAAAGTGTTAAATAAATAAATAAATAAATATCACCTACCTCCAACAAATACATTTATCTGTATCTTTGTATTTACTGCAACTTAATGCAAAGACATGACAGTCAGAGCAGTTCTTGGAGATGAATTCCCAACTCTCTCTCTTAGAGCAGCGATTAAAAAGATTACTGAAATTGATTTATGATTGATTGAATGACTACACTTTATTGCACAAAAATAGTGTGATACAGTGCGTACGAAACGATTAATACAATCTAGACGGTTTTATCGCTAAAAGCGATCTCTTCCAGACAACCTTCGCCTTTGATTTATTTCTTTCTTTGACAGTCGATCCTTTGTCTAATACTTTTATGGGTATTCTTCATGTACCTGGCAGCCCTGTATGTGACAGCGAGGGTCGCGTGACGACGGAATGTCGTGAGTCGTGTCGCCTTCGTCCGACAATAAAATTATAAGTCGGCCGCAGTGACAATCCAGTGATTTACGCCGGCACACACGCGAATATTCTTATATGAAAAGACCTTAAGCATTTTACTGCGGCGTAAAAAAAACAGGAGGCGGACAGGTTAATGAGGGAACCGTGCTTGTACCGGGGTTCAGACCGGGACCAAATAGCAACAAATAGTTAAGGCCCAACCGGTTCCTACTCCGGTTCGGTTCGTTTCAATTAAATGCGCTCCTTCCCACTTGAAATTAACGCACTGTGTTTGAATGCAGCGAACAGAATCGGAGCAGGAACCGAACCCATGGAGGCCGAGCATAACGCAGTACGAAGTGTGCGAATCACTATTGATCATTGCTTGTTCGTGTTCTTTGGTTGAAGTTTTAACGTCATTACGTCAACCACCCGCCGCGTGCGCATCGGCTCGGACTGGTTTGGATGCTACATCCTAGAACCGAAGGCTATACTTTTACCAAATCGTCAATTTACGCATTTAGAAATCTGTTTTAATATCAGCAACAGTTACCACCCGATTTACCGCCCGACTTACTCTAACAAGATCTAGTATGATATGACGCTCTCATTCTTTCTAACATTGCGATAAATCGACCGGTATAAAGCAAGCTGCCCCAGTGTGGGAGCTTTACAGATTTAAAAAAAATTACATTCAGCATAATCTTAATCTTCAAAATTATTTATAAAGAAAATTTCTTTAAGTCTTAGTAAATTATTTTACTCCTTAAAATTTGCAATTTTATATCATTTTCTTGAATATTTTCTGACCAAAACTGACTATGTAAAACCGGTATTTTGGTGCCAGATTTCAATCCTTAGTTCATAAGCGAGATAGCGGGTTGACATGCGACACGCGTCGCCGCTGACCGCTCTGACTTAATGGCTTTTCGTAGTTAGATGGCCTAGCTCAGATTTGAGGTTAAACATTTACATTTAGGTCTTTTAGGGTAGTGGTAGATCCTGATATGCAGGATCTCTTGGGGTGGTACCACTCTCTTACCTATTTCTGCCGCAATGCAGAAATGCTTGCATTTCTGTGTTTCGGTTTGAAGGGTAAGAGAGCCAGCGCAATTACCAGCACACGAGACACTCCATCTTAGTCCTCAAGGTCAGCAGCGCATCGAAAACCCTCTAATAATAATACAGTGAGGTGAGATGGTGTCTATGGGCGACGGTGACCACTTACCAACAGGTGGACCGTTTGCTCATCTGCTCTGATATATAATAAAAAAAGAAAAAAGTTAACAGAGAAGGTCGTTCTTTTTTATATAGATGAAGCTCTGCAAAAAATAGCTGGCAGTTGATTATGGAGAGCTGAAAATCGTACTCAATTGAGAGAGATCGAGATTCAGGAGTGAATCAAGGGGGATTCGTTGCATTTCATCCCATTCCTAGATTCATTGCGATTTTATTATGCTCAGGCAGGAGATTCATATAAGTAGAATTTCACATTTTCAGGATACATCAAGCAAAGATAAATACCATAATAGAGCTAGGCAGTAGCCTGTTGTTCTTACCTGTTCAAAATAAATCAAAACTCCATGGAATTTATTTTTAAACATATTTCTTAATTATAACAATCAAATTATTAACCCACAGTTCCTGATGGCTTCAGTACACAAAGACAATGCTGTAATGGAAATGCAAGAATAGCTGCAAATATGCAGATGCCAAGTACTTAAGTTTATTACCATAGAACAAGCGGTCATTTCCAGCAAGTGGCGACTACATTGGAAGTCCAGCGAATTCCCGCACGAAGGCTCGAGAAATAGCGGTGACTCAAAGATAAGGGCCTTAATAACCGCTGTCCACCCGAACGATAATAACGCGCCATTATGGTGGCTCTATTCGATTTGAATACGGAAAAGGAAGTCGACTGGCCAGGAAACTCAAATGACGTTTCTTCCAAAAAGTTTGGAGAAAAGAGTTTGGTTTACACATACTTTCAGTCAGAGTAAGATTACAGACTAATATTGAAATTTGGTAGGCTAGGCACTTGTAACCAAATACATTTTATTGTCTACATTGCTTGTAGGTAACAAAGATTTTGAAATTCACCCTAGGGCGCTACTAGTTGGATTTCTGTGGCTTATAACTACTAAAAACCGTATGAGCACTTACCGAACCTTCAATCTTTCTTGTACATAGTCTGTCCGTTTTGTCAAATTATTACTAAAATTAATGTTTCGCAAAGTTTTGAATCAAATCAATTTTTCTTCGACCTCATCTTCGCTTACCATCGGGCAAGTTTGAGATCAAACGTGGATTTAATTTGGAACATTAATAAAAAAGCATCGCAAAAAAGCAGATCAGGAAATTCATTCTTAGTCTGTGAAAAGACTAATTAGTTCAGAACTTTGATAATAATTTGAAACTATTAATGACCTATCTACCATCTAAATTGAGGCTAATTATCCTAAGGGCCGGGAGGGCCGTCCCTCACAAGTCCCTCCATGTAAATAAGGCTCGTATCTGATGGACGCTTTCTTTGTTTGCGCTCTCGATGTGTGCAAATTGAATCTTAATAGCGCCGTCCTACTAAGCCTTCGTACTTAATTGTAGCCGCTTTATAACTGGGCTAGAGCACTATTTTTACTGAATTTTTTGCGGTTAGTTAACGATACTTTAGTTAGTCTTAATGACACGATTCGTTTGGAAGATTTATTGTATTTGTTTTGTGGCTGACGTGGCCTTAGAAGTAACTAATTAACCATAACTGTCCTTGCATATTAAAATATGCAGTATGGCAAACCCATAGATGAATACTCATTTACATAAATACAAAATCGCAGGTACATGCATACCTACATATTATCTATCTGTGTACCTAACCAAGTCATTCTTTGCTAAAGCTACAGCTTGACTCTCTTTACTCTCTGAAAGCTCCACTATAAAATAATACTTACTTAACAACTAATACATAATTGTGTTGGTCAAAGGTGCTTACGTCAAAACACTCTTTTTGTAAAAGTGTGTTTTCTCAAATAGTTTGTAGTCACAGGTGCTTTTGGACAATTGTACTGTATATAAAAAGTAAGACAAAGTTAAGATTCGTCAACATATTTACTTACCTACTGAAAAAACCAACCCCATAACTTATGTCACATTTTGAACATTAGTCTTTGGAAGAAAGGGTTCATACCTATAAATATTAGAGTATTGCCTTGTTCCGTAGCCGACACAAATAATATAGGTCAGTTATCTGCCCCTATATCTATAAAAAATCTACAATTAACGATGAAAAAATAGGAGCTTGGCGTGACGACGCGAACTCTGTCAAGCGCGAACCGCAATAATCACAATAATCTACGAAGAGGAAATAACATGGAGCAATTAAAAGATTTCTTTCGTGAGGTCCAATTTAGGTTCGTGTCCGGAGGCCGTAACGACATACATGTGACCTAATGAAGTCGCGACCTACACGGTTGTCAAGCTTTATAACCCCAATTTTATGTATCCTAGTGAAAAATCAATCGATCTGGAAAGAGGCCAGTGACCAGTGGTCTACAACTTCGCTGAATGGAAGTTTAATCAATTGAAATTTTCTTCCAAAGACAAAGTTCGCGTTTGAACACTACACCTTTGATTGAAAATAAACAAACATATACTCGTATATAAAATGAGAGCTATGTTTAAAGAAGAATACGTTCATGTGCCATAATTTGGGAATATATTTAAATATATTTTTCCACAAAAAATTTATTTCTCAATTTAAATTAAAGGATCGCATTCTACCTTAGATCAATATTTTACTAAAGCCACGTACTGTACGTAAATAAAACTTCAGACACAAAACAAACCTTTATTAAAACAACAACCCGAAAGTTTAACAGTTGTTAACGCTATAGCGACGACTCTACATAAATAGGTTAAGTATTTTTGATAATACGAGTTATATCGTTATAAATGCTTATTAAGGCTGCTTTGGGCGTAGTCACGTCAATTAGCCCCTAATCTCACTTCGTGACTTTTGACTTATGGCCGGCCGATCTTCGATGCGTGGCCTTTCCGACGATCGGTATCAGAAAGGCGTATGGGCGGAGCCCAATAAATAAGAATATGGCATGTATGTGAGCCGTAGAACGGTTAATATTTGTGTCAAAAATAAATATAATGAACGTTTATTATGTGCAATATGGGAACGCCCCAATTATCCAAACTAGTTGACCTCTCTCTAAATTTTCGATGGAAAATATAAAAACTTCACGCACATGTATAGATTGCTGACGTAGTATTTGATAAATATCAATGAACACGTGGATAATATTTTATTAATAAATATTTATTCTAGATTATTATTAAGTACTTATTTATATGAGTACAACGCGACACAATTTTTTGTCTAAAAAGTATGGCGAAAGTTTCGGCAAACTTTCACATAAGTATTATTGGCGCTGATTTTTCTGCTTCAATATTTTTTAAACTGTAAATTCAGTTTTTAACACCGATTATGCTCATTTATTATAAGAAAAAAATCTTTTATTTTTCTAATAAAATAAGTTAAAAATTGTAAATGCAAATATGTATGAAAAATGCAAAAATATACAGTTTTCCTTCGCAATATTAACTTAATATAGCAAAGACAAAGTGTAGGTATAATTCGCGTAGCATATAAAAGATTGTAGATATCGCTTATAGATCGTTAGCCGTGGCCGTAACAGAGTAATTCGGTTCCATTAGTGCGCACACGCCGATAGGCTGCGTCCAATTACGCGGCTTTATCACCAATTAACTCTTTACGATGCTCCGAGACTCCTTGCGGATGCAATCACGATTATTATGTAAATAGAGAAAATCGAGAATTTTCTGATTACTTCCATTCGATTCGAGTCCTAAAGCTAAGTCTTTAGGCGGTTGTAGAGGCAGTTGTTAGGGTTACTTTAACATGTAAACCTGTTAATAGTTAGACGAAGAAAAAAAATACCTTTCTTCATGTCATTATCTATACCACACAAATCTGTTGGCTACAGCAGATTTATTACCGCTGGAAATCTTATGATATATTTTTTATTGAGCAACATACAGACCATCGCACATTATAGCGATTCGACGCGAACCCAAAACGTACCTACTCAACTCAGAGTAAAGCATTTAAATGTGAGCTTTATATCGTATATAATTCAGTAGGTTTTCATAATTCAAGTGAAGTAGTTGTAGACGAGTGAGTGGTCCACGCGTTGATAACTCATCGACGACTACTTCACCTTCTACTTTTGAATTTTGAAAACCTACTGTATGGAATACAGTACGGTACTCTGAGTTGAGTTCGTGCCGGGTTCGTGTCGAGTTGATATAATATGCGATGGCCATTAAACTCTATAAAATTAAGTGATCTGTAAGTATTCTGTCTGAATCAAGCCAGTGGCTGCATGCTTTACATTCGTCGAACTTGGGCACGGTTAAGACCCAACCCTTTTACGTATAGCCGTTTACCTACATCTTGGTGCCATACCGCGGCCGGGTCGCCATGGACTTTCATACTTTTTTTTTCGATGCGGACTACACTGTGTTGACCTCAGACACTGAAGGCCTTCCAGCGCTGAAGACGCTCAGCCAGAAGGGGGAGCAATAGGGCCATACAGCACAGATTTCGGCATAGACCACCGCTGACAATCTATTTTCTGCATTCTTAATGTAAACAACAACAAAGTAAGAATTCGTAGAGATGATGCCAAATGTTTGGCTATTTCCAACATCATTTTTTTTTCTATTTTCATTATCATTTTTTTCACCGTAAAAGTAGTCTAAACTGTCCTAAATCAAAGGTTGGCTGGAAGAGATCCCTTTGTACATATTTTAATTTTGTTTTTTATTTTCTGTGTATTTATATGTTGTGTACAATAAAAAGACTACAAACAAACAAACAATGATAATTTAAACCAAGACCGCATCAAATCTTTAACATTATAGTAATGTTACATTCACACTAACTACTTCTCGGTTCTTTTCAAAGTTAAATTAAGTTTTACCGGTGTAAAAGTCACAAATTCAAATAATATTTAGTAGCTAAGTAGGTACTACTATACCTACTCCCTTTCCAACAGATACATGTTAAAATTAAGATGTTGATGATTAAATAGATAATACATTTATTTGCTGTTACAACACAAAGCAATAAACACTTATACACTAAGGTTCAAATTTCACACTGTACCCTATTTAAAGTCCAATCTTAGGTAAGTACTTTTACCTTTTCTGGTATTTTCTAGAAATACTTTGAAAATTTCTTGAATATCTTGTTAACAGGTCACGGAGTTATGTATAAACACCAGAATTATTAGGAGAAAATAAACGAGTCGATTGTGAACAACTTCAAGTGAAGCCAAAAATGTTTGAGAAAGTGTAAAAGTATTTTAATTTTTCCCGAGCATTCTTAAGAAATTAGTTACAGGGCGTAACATATTATACTTGCTTGTTTGGAAAAGTGTGAACAAAAATTCACGAGTGGGATTCGAACTCTATTCCAACTGAGCTATTTATAGTCTAATGACTACGACGTTTCTTATCGTAAGCGTCCAAGATACGAGTAGTGACTAGACCCGGGCCTATGACGTGGCGGGCAGATATTATGGGCGCCAATCGCGGTAAAACGCGACGACAAGGAAAAACGTGAGAAGTAACATACTTTTTTGTAACATTATCAGTAGATTAAACCTGTAATTAATACATTTTGATACAACTTGGCAGAAGTCCCTTAAAAGAACGCAGGATATTGTCATCCCAATTAAAATACCACAAGGACGAATTCGCAGGCAACAAATTGAATTCTTATATAATAATAATGGAGTTAATAATCAGTTAATAATGGAGCTGAGAAGGTGGTTGGTACTACGCAACCTGCAGCCCAGGGCGGCCAAGACTGCTAGTCCGCCTCTGGTCACAACTTTTGTTTGACGAGTTTTGGATATTCTCAAGCATTGCTGCTGTACACTAGAAATAGGTAATAGCGGTATTACAACATTGCCAAACGTTCCCCATTTCATACACTGGCTATCTCATGGTACAGGTTTCTTCACCATGTTTGTCACCGTTAGGAGCAGTTTGTAAATGTACGTAAGTTATACGAAAAAAAAAGCTAAAGAGTCATTGGTATAATGAAACTTAGTTTCAAACCCAGCCTTCCCGCTTGGGAATCCGGCGCCCTAGCCACTACACCACCGACACTCACAGAGTCATGCCACCAGTAGGTAAAATTTCAAATATAAATATCATTTATTGGTAAATATGTGTAATGCAGATGTTACATTGTGTTTCAGTATCACCATATTCTGCCCGAAAGCGTGCAAATTTTTGTTCATTAATTAATCAATCATAATAAATTAGTAAAATAATAATAAAGGTAACAAAACAAAAACATCTTTTTTTTTACTGAAATGTCTCAATTTTAAAAATTACATAACAATTGCTACAATTAAGGTTTTGAATTCATTATAATATAAATATCAACTTTAATTAAATTTTGATAATTTTACAGCTTATCAAAGTTATCACTAAGGAGGTCAGTCAATTCGTAATAGCATTTTTCTAAGAGCAATTTCTGTAGTCTATTTTTAAATTCAAGCAAAATTAATTCTACATCTTTCATAAGCTGTAGTAAGTTATTTAACCATCGAAATCCTTATCGTAGTAGAATCTCAGATATCAATGTAATATTATCCATACAGTAATAAATTATTTAAAACAAACAGTGGTTTCAACAAATGGTACGTGCCCGCCATATAAACAAGAACATGTTTTGTCTTCCATTGTCAAAGTGGTTTATTATGGCTGTCGATGAGACGCTTAAATAATGCTTAGTAAGTACAGTTAATAGTGGTTTTAGTAGCCTGTTTTATAAACAATGCATAAATAGTTCGTAGAAAAGCACAAAGAAGCTTTAGTTTAGATTTTTAAGCCTCATCAGATTCAGAAATATGATTGCCGCTTTGTTTCGACGTAATAGCCACGGAAGGGTCTTTTCCTCTAATTCCGTTAAGAAGTTCCACCACGGAAATACCGAAGACGTTTTTACCGCTCGTTCAGTGAACGCCGTACTGATAACTGAACCAGCGCGAAAAGTCTTCAGCAGTTCCGTAGTGAAACCGTAGTTTCTCTACATTTAATGAACGAAACTACTGGGAAGTTGTCTACCTATAATACAATCGCATGATGGCAATGACAATTCCCTCGTCCGTAATATCTAAGAGATCTAAAATCCTTTACTGCTGAATCTGTCATCATATTTCTGAATCGCTCAACTTTGGTGGCCGGTGCTGTATGTTATTTTTTCTACATATTACATCACGAAGAAAGGTACACGTCCCATACTACATTTCTTACTTCATCCAAATATAACGACGGACTCAGAATTAATTTAGAGTCGCTTCATTCTGTTACAATAAAATTGCACGATACTCCAGTAACATTTCTGATCTTGGATGACGAAAATATTTGTGTAAGAGGCGTTCCTAACTTCATGTTACTGTGGAAATCCATTAATTCCCGCTTATCTTACGCTGAGACGGACACGAGATAAAGACAAGGAAACGAAACTTGACGTCACGCCTCTAACATATCTATCCTGATTGAGATAGAGCATTTAAAAATAAATGATTGGAAAAAATTAAAATGAATTATTTTTACTTATATAATGTTATGTATGTTAGTCTATAATTTTCTATGGATGTTTTGTATAGTTAGCTATATAATTTGTTGCCTGAAAATAAATAATTTATTATTATTATTATTTATCTATAGAAACATTGGTACGACTAAGTAGGTCTAATAATGACTTATTTGAATTAGAATGAAGGGAAACAATGATATGATTGCCTACAGGGAAACAAAAGCCTCACCTATTATTTATCTGACTAAACTATTTTCTTAAAACTCTTGCATATATAATACTTACCTAGATATATTTTCATGAAAAAATTAAATAATTGAATAGGAATAATGTTAAGTAAAGTAAAAGTAAACTAAAATACACTTTATTGCACAAATAATGTAAATAATGTATTGTGAAGCGGGTAAGCACTGTACGGATTGGGCGGATCCCATACAAGTGTGAGCCAAATTTATTCATTTTTTTTGTATTCGTCTTCAATCGAACATAGTGCTTTTGATAGATCTCGCCTATGAGTAAAACTTCATTTTTTATCAAGCAACAAATATCCCAACAAAAGTCATGTGTCCCACAAATCCTATTATTGTTTGGATGCTGGCGAAACAAAATCAATATAATCAGAGCGGTTATAGTAGACTATACTTATTGATCTCTCTCCTATTCCACATGACTAGAATGTTTGTTTCATAATGAAATTATGTAAGATATAAAAGAGATCACAGAACAAAAGTTATCGACATAGCTCATAGCCAAGCTGAAGTGGGCCGGTCAAATCTGTCGCAGAACCGACAACCGCTGGGGTAGACGAGTTCTGGAGTGGAGACCGCGTTTGGGCAAACGTAGTGTGGGACGCCACCCTGCTAGATGGAGCGACGATCTGCGCAAGGTGGCTGGCAGCGACTGGATGAGAAGAGCCGAATATCGGGCTGAATGGCGCGCCCTGGGTGAGGCCTAAGTCCAGCAGTGGACTAGAGTAGGCTACTGATGTATGTAAGTGAGATCTATCATGTGCACTATGTTTGGTCGGAGGTCAAGTCGTAGCCCCAAATGCGCCCAATGTCTTTTAAAATCAGATTAGTCTAAATTGGTATCTACGTCTAAGCACTTTAAAAGTAACAGGCACTTCAGTATCGTTCAGAAAACTTAGTGACCTACCCCCATTCAAAATCCAATTTCTAAAACTATCAGTCAGCGCTCTAGTTGTACTATCAATAACGTTATCACAGTGATAGATGGCCAGCCCGGAGGTTGGGACTCCCTTTGTCCACATGACGTATCGATCGCGTGACGTATCGATGTCGACCCGGAGGCTGCGACCTTCAAATTGCTTCGGGGAATTCGATGGTATAACAGATAATGATAAGTCGGTTATAGATAAATTCTCATTAAAAATATATAAAGAAGACCGCCGCGAATCGCGTTTGTTAAATAAACAGAAAGTACAGTCGGCATCAAGCTAATGTATACCAATTCTGCAATCTAAAATGATTGCTATGTCGTAACAGAGCTCATGACTGGTGCTGTAATTAGTTCTTAAGACCTTGTAATACCCATGATTGCAATAAATAAATAAATGAACAATAATGCATTCGTTATAGACTTCAGATTTGAATTGTAGAATTTTGACAGATGGTATACTTTAGCTAGAGGTCGACTGTACATATACCTACTACTTATGTATGAATCTATTTTTTTTTATTGTGTACGGATAGCAAATGGACTACCTGATGGTAGGTGGGTGGGGTACCGTCGCCCATAGATATCTCACCTCTCTATGAAGTTATTAGAGGTTATCGATGTGCTGCTAACTTGAGGACTTAGATGGAGTACTTCATGTGCCGTCAATAGGGTAGTTTCCAAGTATCAAATATTAAATGCATTTCCTAAAAATTAAGAAATAGTCCTAAATTGATGATCAAATTTGAAAAACAGAATTAAAATTCGTTTAAAATAAAATAGCTGCATGCAATCAAAATCAGAACGGTAGAAAGAAACGGCAATAAGTTTTATGACGCAACTGTTCTCTAGCGCCATACAAGCAGGTCCTGGCTGCATATAAAGGACTGTTTTGCTAGAAAGGGACTGAGCATCTGCCCACTACTAACTTTAACCATTACTATCTATGATGTTAGTTGAAATATCGAAAAACTCCGCCTTCGGACTACCAGGCGCGGGGAGGGGTTCCATCCTTATGTTGTTGATATCCCATCTGCTCGCACGAAGCGATTTGCTTCTTCGTTCATTATGCGAACGGCTAAGGAATGGAACAGCCTGCCGGCGTCTGTATTTCCCGAAACCTACAACCTTGGGATCTTCAAGGCCAGAGTGAATAGGCATTTACTGGACCCGCATGCTCCATCGTCGACCTCATCGTCGCTTACCATCAGGCGAGATCGAGGTCAAATGCGGGTTTAGAAGTAAATAAAAATAAAATAAAAAAATAAATTAATTTTAGATCCTTCTTTACTATGTCCATGTAAGTTGATTGATGCAATAATAAAAAATTAGATTAATACGGTATTACGCTGGCTCTCTTACCCTTTAAACCGAAACGCAGCAACGCAAGTATTGCTGCTTAGCGGCAGAAATAGGTAACAGTAGCTGTACAATCTATTTTTAAATTGGTTTAAATATTATAAAGAACTTCGGGACGGGCGGCAGCCGGCGAAGTTCTTTCCTTCAAGGTTTAAAGTTTCATCATTCACAAGTTGCTCAGGGAGGCATTCCACGAGATGACTACCCGGTTAAACAGTAGATCCAAGACTCAAGACCAATAAATACATAAAAAATCTATTATTTTCACAGAACATTCCACCTACTTTTGAAATAATTTAAAGCCTAGACGGAAAACAAACTAGCATTTTTACTCAAAGATTAACTAACTCCTATAATTAATTTAGCCAAAATTAATGCGAAACGATTACCCTAATTCGAATCCTTACATAAAACAACCTTATTTTTCTTATCAGCATCTCATATCGACCTTAAAGGTTTCTTTAACAGATTTTTACAAGACATAATGAAGTAAAAACTGATTGATCACGACCGAGTGCCCCTTGTAATAAGGTTCGTGTCTCACCGCCATTATCATAATAATAGCGGCGCGACGCGACGCTCGGAAGCAGATTGCATCGACTCGCGCGCACTGGACAATAACCCTTACCAACATTCATTTATAATAATTAGCATAAAACACTACAATGATATGAATGGTGGTATTTTTTTATGAAAGTCAACCTAGACGGGGAGTTATCTGTTTGGATCTAAGGAGTCACTAATCTTTCAGTTTTATGTCGTTTATGGTTTACGTGTGATTTATATTTTATATTTTTTTTATGTACTACTAAACCCGCATTTGACCTTGATCTCGCCTGATGGTAAGCGACGATGAGGTCGACGATGGAGCATGCGGGTCCAGTAAATGCCTATTCACTATGCATTGTGAATGAGTTATGTTGAATTTAATAAAATAATAATAAAGTATCTCTTTATTCTTTATCATTTTTAACATTGAGGATCTGACCGTTAATTGCACGAAATATCCTTAAAGTTAAGTCTTCATTAAAATACATGCTATCCCTTCCTACGCCATAGCTCTAGATAGAGATGACACGAGACTTAAGGAAGCCTTAATATTAAGGACGTTTCTTGCAACGCACGGTAAGTGATTCATGGTTTCTGAGTATTACGAGTATTTGATGCCGCCCGCCCATGTGCGTATAGGCGGGCGAAAATCTTTCGAATGACGCATGTTCGCATTATGCATGTTGTATGTATTACGTAATGTTGAAATACAATACAATTATAACAAGAAGTAAGTGCATGTTTTCGAAACCGTGCCGTGCCATGTACAAATGAGTTTTTCGTATTATTCAAAGACTTACGTACATTTACCGACTGCTCTAAGGGTGAAGGAAAACATCGTGAGGAAGCCACACACTGCACACTGAGATGACCAGTGTGTAAAATGGGGCAGGCACAAAAGATCCTCAAGGGTCGAAGTGCCGTTGGAGTTATTCCCGGCGCCAAATCATAAGATAAGATAAAGTGCAAGTTAAGTGCGGGGTAAGTGTAGGGTATGTGGGATAATTTGCGCAGTTTTTTGGATTTACAATTATTTTTATTTCTCGTAAACGGTTCGGATAATTTATAATTTTATCGCTGAGAATTTGAGCTGACAATACAAGAATATTAATTAACGATTTTTCCTATAAGAATCTAATTGTTGTTTGATACCGCCCGCCCACGAACCATAGGGCGGCGGAAAGCTTTCGTTTGACGCAAACTATGTTACACTGATAAAAATTAATACAACATGCTAGTGAAAGATTTTTTAGAATCGTTCGGGTAGTTTTTGAAAATCTTAAACATAAATGCTAACCCTATATACCGTTTTCATGATGTGACTATACCTATACGTATATAGGACTTGCCCTATCGATATTCTGTGAAAGCAATCCACACCGATTGACCATCTCATGCGGGGATATTCGCGACCTTACTTAGAGTAAGTGCACCTTAGAAATGTCAAGGTCAAGGAACGATAGAGGGGAAACACGAATAATATTAATTATGAGTTATATGGATATAACGGGTGTTACTCACTTCATGTTGAGGTTGCTCCGACGTTTCGGTCTATACTCAAAAGATCTTTTATGGAGTAAATCTTTTAGAAAAACATCGTTACACCCATCAATAAATCTATATGTACCATATACTATATACATATAACACTAAAATAATACTAAAGCTAAAACTAAACTAAGGCTAAGAATACTAAAAATACTAAAGAATACTAAAGATTGGGTTAAGTCCCCCACATCCGGCAGTGTACCCAAGAGACTGGCTGCGTTGCCCCGTTGGATAGCTAAGCTAATCCGCTGGGCCAAATAGGAGCCAGCTCTTGGGTCTTTTGACGCGTCGACCAGGCGCTTTGCGAGGTCCTTGAAGACGCGGTGCGCTCCCGGGCCCCAGGGTCCCGATGTTTCAACACCAAACGGCTCAAATATGTATGTTTCACCCACATCACCCATCAATTAACACTCGTAATTAAAAATATCTCATTTGTTCTATTTCTTAGTTGTAAATAATGTTTTAAATAAAATAGTTGAATTAGTAAACAAAATAGTAATTCTATGTGGTGAGGAATTCAACTAAAAAAAGAAATTTAAATTGTACATACATTCATAAACTCACGTCGAAAAATTATTTAGATTCAGAATAATGTGATTTTTAATCATGTGGCTGAGTCATACATTCAATTCAAAAAAGTAAAAATTAATCTCATTCTATCCTAACTATAGAAAAAAAAATGGTGCGCCACGAATTTCTGTCATGCATGAAAGACATTTTTCAAATCATTTAACTGTCATTCCACGATTTAGCCATGCTAGCGAACGATAAGATACACTTTCAGCATACAATATTGAAATGAAAATCATAAATCAAAGACAAGACATTTTTTTATTAATTTACTGTAATTCCAGGATTTAGCATGAGCGGGCGATAAGATAAAATATTTAAATGAAAATGACATACGAGTAAATTCATCGAAATATAGCTATTTATAATACGAAGTATAAATCAAACCTTTGTCAGATTTATGAATCGAAGTAATGAAATATCTACCTATCACAAACGCATATTGGAAGCATGAAGCATGAAGCATGCGCGTGAGTCAGAGATAAGCCGTATCTCGCTGAGATCACCTGTGCTATGAAACATGGTGTGACCAGCATTTATCAGAGTCCATTGTCTTTTCGTTGCAGTTCACGCAAATATGAGCATTTTTCTTCAGATTTATTCCATAACGCTGCATTCTTTTAGATAAATGTAGATAACCAGATTAAAACTGCCATAAAAATGCTATTGTATATTTTATTTACAGGGCGATGATCAACTTTTTTATTTTCATCCCTTTTTGTTACTGGTAAAAAAAACTGTATCGAAGAATTCAGTACCTAAATAATGTTTGTCGTGTATAGTTTCATAATTACAATATGTTTGTTTTCCTAACTCAAAACGGCCGTACTAAAAGAAACGTACTTTTACAGAAAATTGTTTTTTTATTTTTTTCATCACCCCCAAAAGCCGAAAATTCCATAGTTTTACTAATTTTTAGATTTTACTAATGTGTTTTTGTTCAGTAACGTAAGACACACCGAAAATGCATCGCAGCTACAGGCATAAGTATGTAAAGCGTCCTGATATTAAAACTATCCCTTTATCGTCATAATTCTAGACTAATACGAGTATGTCACTTTATTTATTAGCCTGAATTATAAAAGATTCATGAATTGACACTTCTTATTTAAACTTTAGAAGAATTCAGTTTCCGGAAAATCTCACAATTATATTCGTTATTTCTCGATTGCGTAACTTCCAATTCTAAATCGGAAGGCTCTACGGAAGCCCCATTTCTCTAGAGGTTTAATTATAACACAGTGCCTTCGCCCACATCTCCTTTCTTAGAACATTTCTTTGTGAACAATATTCCTGTAATTACCTTTTAGGAGGCTTCTTCGGAGATGCTTGTACATCATCAGCTATGCTTTATATAAGTAGTTAAGTATTAGTAGTCAAGCGCCGCAAATATTCTGGTCTTCTTAGCCATTACCATTTTGCTGCGCTTGCAGTTCTGTCTGATCTGTTGACACTAAAAAGTTAGTGCAGGATCTGTCCACCCGGTCCAGACCTTAGAATAGAATAGAATAGAAAAACTAATTAAAAAATATAAAAAATATGTACAAAATATGACAAAATGAGTCGGATTATAAATTGACCATATTTTACATTCTGACATGTGATATAAACATATGATATGATCTATTAAAATCTTAGAGCTGGCATGTACCTAGCACAGATTACTCACTCAGCCTGGCGATTCAGCGAGGTAGACGTAACGCGGCCAGCAGCGTCCTGGGACCATGCCGCATGCTGGGGATTTGGACGATATGTTCGGTGTGGTAAGCTTTTTCCTTAGTCATAAGTTTGTGTACATTGTATTTATATAATTGTGATTTTGATGTGTGCTCATAAAACAGATTAAATTAGTAGGTACCTACCTAATTTTGTATGATGATTATTATCTTATGATCCCCTATCATAAGCCGGGAATAGCGCACTTCCCCAGCGGCACTTCGACCCTTGAGGATCTTTTGTGCCTACTCCATTTTACACTCTGGTCATCTCAGTGTGCAGGTTTCCTCACGATGTTTTCCTTTACCGTTAGTCTTCGAAAAATATGAAAAAATTCATGGCACTGCATGGTTTCGAACCCGGACCTCCCGCATGGGAGTCCGCTCGTCTTCACTTCCTACCGCGATCATCGGTTATTATACTAGAGTACCGGTCGTGAAATAGTAATAATTTCAGTTTATCATTCTAGTAGAGGCATCAACACTAGGATATGATTTCATTTTATGCAATAATAATGTCTTTAGTGAATTGTGAACAACGTCATTTGCAAATTAAAATGAAACTGGCTACAAATATTTATATTAAAAGATATTTTAATTTTTCTAGCCTTTGCTATTGGTCAAATTTTTTGGGTGGACTTCGCGCCATTTCGGGTTTACCGAAATATGACATTTTCCTAAAAAAACTAAAACGTAATGTACCTACTCCTTATTCCTTAATATTTGGCATGACAAACCAGATTAGTAAAAAAAACTCCAACGTCATGTCTTGATCACGTCAGGTGAAGGAAATAAATGGCCATGGCTGACAGCTTTCGCGCTCTGAGGGTTGCCGTGAAGCTTAATAATATCACGAGGATATAGCACGAGGACAATTCCTTGTATGCTACCACAGGTGGAGCACCCAGGTCAAGTTGTATATGACACCTTCCTTGATGTCCAATTTCACGATTTTTGATAAGCGAGTCAATATGGAAATAAAAGTTTCAAAATTATTTTAGGATTCACTAAAATTATGTTTGAGAAGAACCTACGTACTATAGTTTCGGAAAGTTATTTTGGCAATATTCCACATTCTTCCATTTCAGGATCATGGCCACGGTGCCTTCACCGTGGCCATGGCCCTCTTGGGTTTTAAAGTACACTATGAGTACTTGGTGTGGAAGCAAAGATGGGTAGATCAATAAAAGAGTATGGTCAACTACGTTTCAAGACATTACAATTGAAAATATTTTCTTAGGGCCAAGCAAGAAAGGCTCAGACATAACTCTATATTGAGAGTCAGCTGTGCCCACTCTTTTTATTGTCCAGGTGAATGTTTCCAAACAAAACGCGTTTGTGTAACACAATGAAGTCATGTTTGTAAAATGCTGCCACTGTACGGAATCAAACCTCGTGTTATTGTTCCAAACGCCTGTCAAAACCTTAACGATTCCAACTCACCGTTTCTCTAACTATTTCTTAAGTTTTACAGCCGATTGGTCTAAGAAAACCACAGGTCACAACTTTATAAGTGGTTATTGAGTATTGAAATGCAATCTTAATTATGTCGGAAAACAATTTGCCGTGAAATACCCAATGGTGGTTTTATCGATTCTGTTTTATCATGGCATTACGGGCGCCCGCTTTAATGTAAACATCTGCCTATCGAAAGTTTACGTTGGGTTTTAGAACCGCCAGTTGAAAGACGGGCGGCCTCTTATCCTCCTCAGCTATTGGCTCCTTAAGTAAGTATGAGGTCATCCTCAATTCAAAAGTCATTTCAAATTTTAGAATCATACCGTTAATGTTCTTGAAGTCAAGTCTTCATTAAAATAAATCCTATCCCTTTTCACGCTATAGCTCTAATTAGAGATCACACAAGACTAAGGAAGCCTGGTCAGATAATGATGTGGTTGTGTTGTGTTTGAAAAAGAATAAATGGAAAAGTGTAAAATACGTTTAGTTCATAATCATTACTAAGGTAATTTATCCGTCGATGCAAACTAAAGAAAAGAGCACGGTCAGACGTCGTTTCTTAATTTACGAGGGCGTTGTGTGGCGACTGGCGAGTGTAAGTAGAATGAGCGAGCACCATCACCATCCGTGCGCCATCTGCAGGTAAGTTACGACGGCGGCGGAGCACGCACCGGCCGCTGGCAGCACACTTGCGCGCACGCACACCACGACGCCTGGCCGACTGTCCACCGGCCGAACAATCGATCGTAAATCAACTTCGATAAAATTATAGGAGGGAACACAATGGTAGTCGCCGTGAGACATCTGCGACGAATAACCAACCCTCTTCCCACCGCAAAGAGTCCGCTTTCACGCGCCACCTGGCCGCTCCTGACACGTAACTCTCCGGCTCTGAGATAAAGTCCACATTCGCACGTGTACAGACAAGAAGTGTTTATTTTGAGAAAGCCTTACCGAACAACTGTAGTCTTTACGGGGGAAATCTTTGAGATGACAATCGCTTGCTTTAGGTCCAAGACTGGTAATTGCGAAATTCACGCTTCGCGGTGCGGTACAAAAATAAGATTATGGATTCTGCTGAGCTCCAGCGTTATTGTGATTCGAGGATCCGTCCGTAGGTATGTCTGCGAGCTTTACGACGACTATTCCTGGACGCGGAGGAATAAACCGACGGCTTATTGAATATTGTTCGGGTTATTTATGGAAGACAGCGCCATTGTCCGGCACGCGGCTGTGGAGCTTACTTAACCCTGGAAGTTTATTTCAGAGAACAATATAAATTGCGTAGGTTGTTTCATTAAGCGTCAAGATTTTCACCTTTCATTGACTTTCAGTCATATTCCGCTAACTATAATATATAACCGCATTTATAAATTTTCCAGACTAACTGAATCTTGAACCGTTTCACTTGTTATCTACATACAATTTCAGATCGTAAATAGATCGTTGTAGAGAAATTAGAAGTCCCACGCAGGTTTTGAATCATCTTCTTAATATTCTGTAAAATGCAGCGTCTATGGATACTTACATGTAACACTTTTGCAGATCTGAATATTTACTGCTGATAAATCTCTACGCCGTTTCTTTTGTAAAGCAATATCGCCTTCCGAATTCAATACCTTCACCAGTACCTAAGTGAAATATTTTGAAAAACCAATTTTGTTTTATAGAAAATCAAAATTCGTTTTTCAAAATATTTCACTTAGGTACTGGTGAAGGTATTCTAATTATCTGTAGAGAGAATTCTCAAACACTACTTCAAAACCTCTCTAACAAAACAGATAATAATAACACGTAGTTTTTACGGACATCCATGAAGGCAGGGAACAAAAAGAAGGCATTCTGCACAATCAAGCCTCACAAAGGGTAACGTCCGGGCGTCGTGTTTCTTTCCCGACACTGATGAGGATCGCAGCAAGCCAGCCCAGGTTTACGAGGTCGTAAAGACGTGGCCAGATATTGAACGAGACCCGCTTCGAGTGGACAACACATGTTATATAGCTACATACATATAATATAAGTATTACATTAGGTATGTGTATGTGTGATACGAGTATGTAAAAAATGCTAGAATTGTCGCTGAAAAGTAACTGAATATTTACAGTAATTTGTCAAAATAATGGTCAAATTCTTATGGGAGAATGTAGGTATTATTCGTTTTCACAGCGACATCCGTGACAGTCAATTACTAATAGAAGTTACTCTTAGAAGTAACTTTAAAAAAGGAGCTTTCAAAATACACAGAAAGAAATATCACAAAACTATCGGCTAAAACAAAATGCATGTCTATTGTTTCAATTTTTATGCGCATCGGAATTGCACGACCTAATTCCAGCATCTCCATTCCGCCTTCGGACTACCAGGCGCGGGGAGGGGTTCCATCCTCATGTTGTTGATATCCCATCTGCTCGTACGAAGCGATTTGCTTCTTCATTCATTATGCGAACGGCTAAGGAATGGAACAGCCTGCCGGCGTCTGTATTTCCCGAAACCTACAACCTTGGGATCTTCAAGGCCAGAGTGAATAGGCATTTACTGGACCCGCATGCTCCACCGTCGACCTCATCGTCGCTTACCATCAGGCGAGATCGAGGTCAAATGCGGGTTTAGAAGTAAATAAAAAAAAATAAAAAAAATATTATAATACCAGGACCTATAGACGACCCAATCCTCTTTATCGAATTTAATTTTAAATCGGGTTTTGTTATGATATTTGTAATAATGTTAAATACACAATTTAACAGTCATCTGGCATTATTATACAAATATAAGAATTTGTTTCAAATTAAATTGCTTGAACTTTCCACAGATAAAATAATAACTCCAGATTTTTGCCTTAACACTGTTGTAATAGTTATTATTACAACCAAGAAAAGTCTTCATCATCTAAAGAGATGGTAGTAAAAAGTACACATATTTTTAATTTATTTTATGATACCTTTGTAGATATATGGTCGTATGCATTGTATGCATATGTTATATAAACTGTACAGGCGATAGTATTTCGAAACGTAACAATTGTGTTCCAGTTTAATGGACACACGATAAAAACAACCAGATATGGAATGGAACCTAATATCAGTTTTCATTCTCTACCTCCTACAAATGGAAGTGTATTCAGACTCTACCGCAGTACCTAGTACTCTAGAAAGCTCACAATACTCTTGCTGAGCTTTTGATACTTAACAAAAAGTTTTCAGAATGGAACCTAACTAAAATTTTGACGGTGGAATACTTTAGTTTTCATTATCTTCATATGCAGACACAGACATACGCGTCACACTTATAACATCCCTTCTTTCCTTCCATCCTTCCTTCCATTATTCCCTCCATCCTTTGGGGGTTATTAAGTGTAATAACCACCCATACTTTAAACTGTTTCCTACACATAGATAACAAGATATATTTTTTTATTCCGAATGCAACAATAAAGACTGTAAAACTTATTTCTCAGTTTATCTACACATTTATATCTACGGCGAATGTTCGCTATAAACTGCATCGTAAAACTGATGATTGCCACTGCATGCGCGTTGTGCAACCAATGTTTGGGAAACAGCTGTCTTAACGCTGATAACGACTCTTACCAACTATGGCCTTTGATAACATACCTTTAATACTTAGTATTATATAGGTATACTTATGTATAGTATATGTATATACGAGTATGCTTACCAAGAGGACTGTACTACTTTTATAATTCAGTTATATTCACAGAAGAATGTCTTATGGCATTCTTCTGTGGGGCCGACCGGCTGATATTGAAACTATTTTCAATCTACAGAAGAGGGAAATTCGTGCAATAGACTCTCAAAGGAAATTGTTCAGGGAAATAAATATACTGACTGTTGCGGTATATTTATGAAAATATTATGTATGTATGCAAAAACTTACAGTTGTTTCCGAAAAACTGCGATAATCATAATTTCAATACTAGAAACAAAACAAACTTGCAGTCCCACGCTTTAGACTTAGTAAAGTAAACACGTCATTTATGGGTCACTGTGTACGATTTTATACTAATTAATAAATAAATTATGTAAAAAGGGTTATTGTAAAATAAATGACTACTGAAATGATAAAGAGGCTTGGTCCTAAATTCAGCTCCACCTCTGCACATTGTGTAGGTACATATATGATTGTATTCATAATTATTACAAGATATATTTATTTCAAAAGATGTGCTACTGAAAATTTCTTGCGTCGCTTCTTTCCTTACAGCTATAGCACCTTACGAAGCGGTAGTAGAGTAAAAAATATGACGTTGTAATGTACTATAAGGTACTTACTTACAATAAAAACATTTTGATTTGATTTGATTTGTTTTAGAAGGTATGTAAAAAGTGAACGTTGGTGATGGCGTAGTGGCTAGGACGCCGTACTCTCAAGTAGAGAGTTCCAGGCACGAAACCATGCAATGTCATTTATATTTTATACCAATGAGTTTTTTGTTTTTTTCTAAAGATTTACTTACCTACATACTTACGTACCTACTTACGTGAAGATATGTATGTATGTACTTATAGGTACGTACATTTACCGACAGCTCTAACGGAGAAGGAAAACATCGCGAGGAAATCTGCACACTGAAATAACCAAGTGTGAAAGGGGGCAGGCAATGGCAAACTATCCCATTAAATCTGTCAACAAGTCGTTCTATATTATGTTATTTCCAAGAATCACGACCCTCATCAATGAGGAACACAACTAAGAAGAATAATAAAAACTGATAATTACCGCAACCAATATATTTGGTTGTCTTATTCATAGTTGCAGCTTAGGCTAGGACTACATGATCCGATTACAGCGACGGTTCGGTTCGTTCCGTCCAATCACGAAGCACTGTTTTCAAGTGGGGGGAGGGCGGAACAGTTAATTGGTTGCAGCGAATTTAACAGGCGCTGGAACCGGACGCGTGTAGTCCAGCACTCCTTCTCCATAATTTTATTGCTTGATTAAAGAAAATCTTATTGTTAGATTCGACGGGTCTCTAACCAATCAGATGACATTGAATTAATCGTCAATTAAAATTTTACTTTGTGATTGATAATATAAATAACCTAAATCAATAAAAGAATATTCATGGTCATAAAATGTTGTGTAACATAATTAATATCTAAATAGTTTACAGAAACACTTACCTTTATTTAATCGTACTTAATCAATCAACAACAAACAAAAGAGCGCTGCCTTTTCCCGAGCACATACTAAAAGTAAATAAAGAAAAGCCTCCGTGCTCATCCAATGACAAATGACAACTGAGGGCACATCCCTATAAGCACCAACACAGAACAAAACCCTCTCTATCTCAAACACACACGATATAGTATCGAGCGGCAACGCCGGGAGGATGTCCCTCGCTATCTTGTCAGGCGGGGGAGGCGCCGACCAATCGCAGAGCGCGCCCAGCGCATCCCACTGTCCACATTACACCTACTGCGCATCTTCAGATGTTTTTAAAAAGAAAACTTCGCTTCCGATCGCAAACCCGCCAAAGAGTTTGCATAGCCGAAGTTTTGTTCCAAATTCAAAAGTTACAAGTGGCCAGTACTCACCCTGCGCCTGAAGCCGCCTCGCCACCGCCTTCGATCGCATCGCGTCCTCCACGACGCCAGTCAACTCAACGGGACAGCTTTCCTCAATTATTTACCGATTTACGGCGATCGATGACACAAGAGTCTGTATTTTGAAAAGAAAAGAAAGTTTTTCGAAATTGGAACGTGGGGTTGGATTGCGCGCGCGTTGTTTCGCGGGCGGGCGCAGTGCGGCGCGGGCGGGCGTCGGGAGCGTACGTGTTCCTTCTTTCCAGGATGGGAAGGGAAGGTGTTTGCGCGAGGAGCACGGCGTGTCACGCGAGCGGCCGGCGGGACACTGCGTTCACGTGCTCCGCCGCACCGCGACCGCGGGGAAAGCGATTTTCACGCGGGAAACGCGATAGTGACCGCGCGCTGTCTCGACTCGACCCGCGGCCTGCGACAACTGTCATAGACGTGGGCCGGCTGGCCGCTCGCGCCGCCGACTTTACCATACCACCCACCGCCTCACAGCGAACTTTACGTGTCACCGTCCAGTCGAACTACCGCGCTATATCTTTTCTCTTCCCACACAAACAGCGACTATTTTGTGTCGATAATGTAGGGTCCTATTTTATTAGCGGCAAATATTTCTAGGGTGTCATCTATAGGTTATAATAACGATAGGGCAAAACAATATTGTTTTTACTTATTAAATTTTCGAGGAAAACGACAACATTGTTTGTTTGAAAATTCTACAAGTGAATTATTTATTGCTATTCTAATACTGAACTAAGAAGTATGAATGAAACTCGTTTCATTCATAACGACACGGATGAGTTTCTGCCGCCAAGGCGCAAAATAATGGGGTTTACTTTTCTTTAGTGTGGAATCTTTTCATACAAGTAGTTCGTACAGCAAGTAATTTTTTCGTGTAAAGTGGTACAAATAACCAGCACATACCCCGCTCCAAATATTTGCTACTAATTAAAAAGGACCTTATATTTTCGTTATTTGACAACGAATAGGTCTTCATTATAACAACATTCAGCTTATAATTATATTTCCAAGTAGTAGAGAAAGAAGGCAGTGTGAAGTATGTAAGAAGGCAGTGTGAAGTATGTAAGAAGGCAGTGTGAAGTATGTAAGAAGGCAGTGTGAAGTATATAAGAAGGCAGTGTGAAGTATGTAAGAAGGCAGTGTGAAGTATGTAAGAAGGCAGTGTGAAGTATGTAAGAAGAGTATAAAGATCAACTTTTATGCAAACTGAAACAGACATAGTACTTAGGTACTTAGGTAAGTAAGTAGGTACTTATCTACCTACAAACATGTTAACTACAATTATACTCACCTACTACCTACTTACATTGGTCATGAATGGTGAAACCATTACCACACACCAACAGCCAATTACCTTTTTAAAAGTATTTGTATTTTTATTTATTCAAACACAAGTTAATAGAATTACGTAACTAAAAAAAACAAAGTAACTTAACCTAAAGTAACTTAAAGTAAAGTAACTTCAGAGTTTTTATCTGTTAAGGAACCAATAATCAGTTATACTTTTCCATGTGCCTGTCCTAAACCTAAATTTAAAAACACGTCGAAAAGCGACGGAATAACAAAACTATAAGCGTTATCTAAACTTATCTAAGTTATCGTTAAGCCAAGCGGCACACTTAAGTTCTTTTAGAAACGTTCCTTTTGACCTCAAAGCTCGAGGCTTAATTCAGCTTATTTATGCTATGAACTTTTGCGTGGTCACCTGCCCATTTCTTTTTCTAATTAACATTCCTCTACACTCACACGCATGCGTTCGTTCCTTCTATAACATAACTTATAAATAAATCAGTCTCTGTGATTAAACGTTTCGTTGGGCATCCATAATCCAATCTACCAACTACAGTCCCAAGTTCGATTCTCTATGACGACAAGTTTGTCATAACTTTCGTTAATGTATTTTATTACTTACTTGTATACTTCATCATCATCATCAGCCTATTAATATCCCCACTGTTGGGGCAGAGGCCTTCCCTTGTACAAGAGGGGTACGGGCCACGATCCACCGAGCGGGCCCAGTGCTGATTGGTGGATTTCACACGCCTTCGGAAACTTTTAATTTCCTCAGAAAAGAAACATTAATTAAACGATTAAAAAACATGGCTTAGGTGTCATTCATTAAAATAGTCAAGTCCACTATTTTTGTATACAAATTATCGTAATACTGTTTATAGATACATCTTCTTCTAAGTCGTTTTCCTCATTGCTGAGGGTCGTGTCCATTCTAAGGAATTAATCAAATACCACTCTCGTGGAAGTTTTAATGGGGTGGTTTTCCATTGCCTTCCCCATTTCACACACTGGTTATTCAGATAACCAGTGTGTGAAATAGGGAAGACAATGCATGTACGCTGCTTGCATGCTGAGGCATGCAAGTTTCCTCACGATGTTTTCCTTCAGCATTAGAGCAGTCGGTAAATGTACGTAAGCCTTCGAAAAAATCCGAAAAACTCATTGGTACTTACATGGCATTGCATGGTTCCTCTCGCATGGGAGTCCGGTGCCCTAACCACTAGACCACCGACGTTCGTATACTTACATACCTGAAAACTGCCGTACCGACAAAAACATATCATCAGAAACCGAATTTCCGAAAGCTCGAAATCTGATGAAAACTGCAACTCTTGAAAACTGTATCGGTAACTATTCTGCGTTTTTTTTTTTTTTCAAATAATCCTCATTTTATTCAAGATTTGCCGTCTTCGGAGCTAAAACTGCATCTCTTCAAAAATACAACGGTATTATGCCGTTTTCTTTTAAATTAAATCCTCATTTTAATTTCAAGATTTGGCGGTTTCACAGATAATAAGATCTTACCTTTGTAATTTTATTATTACAACGCTCTCTCATAGAATACCAGCAATGTTAATAGGTCAAAGCTTATAAATTCTACCCACAAAAGGGGCCTCGTCCAAGCGAAGCCAAGTTCTATCTATAAACTTAAGATAAATTCTTACAACTTACTTATTCACAACATTCTTACCTACACTAAAATTCTTCAAAAATCCTTAAAAATTCTAGTCTTATTAAAGCTTTCTAGACTTTATGATGCTACTCTAGTGATTTGAGGTCAATACCCTCGTCTGACCAGCTCGCAGCGATAAAGCCTTGCCATCATATTAAACCTATGTAGGTGCGCGATATGCATCGTAAAGTTTATAACTTGGATCAAAAGAAATAGAACATTATTCTTCTGTTTTGATTCTTCAATATCGAAATTAATTGATATTCAATTGGTCGCGCGTTGATGTCTTTTGTTCATTAAAAAAATGATTATTTTTAACAACTTTTTTTATTTATGATTTGACATGCTTAGTGTGTCTACAAACCTATACCTACTATGGTAACTGTAATGGTTCCTAATATAATTATGTATACTTACCTACCTTAGAGATGTACCTACGCACACAATAGCTCAGTTACGTCAGAGCGGTAAAGCGCATAGTATTGAATTCAGTTTGACTTAATTCAATCCAGTGTAAATGCATTCAGTAGGTATGGTTAGTTTGCGATTTACAACCTATAAATAGAAGATTGTCTAGTTAGACGACTAAATCGTTGATAATTAGTCGACTGAATTCAGTCAAGTGTAAACGCTGTAGAGGCAGCCACAGTAAAGGAAGGCTTTCTTTTTAGAAAAGCAGGCAGCAGGTAGGTATGTAATATTAACACCCTCCTCCCGAAATTTTCATCTAAAATTTTTACCTAAACCAACAACAAAAAAACTAACATGAAACCCCATAAAACACATCAGTAAATATTTGTCAGTTTCCTCCACCAATCTCAAAGAAAACTTCAAAAATAATTTTCCCAACAAATAATTTCCATTTCCAAATGGAGTCTTGAGTCTTGACAGACGTATCGACTGAAGAGCCTCGAACGCGAAGGCTGCCCCTCCCAAAGACCTCCCAAGACCCCCTAAAGCCCCCCGGGGGGGTAGAGGCCGTAAATATGATTATCAACGGGGGAGGCGACGCGGACTAATCATATTCTCTGCAATTTACATAAATATTAGCGTGTTCCGTGACACACGACCGGGCAGTCATTAAAAAAACGAAGGTACCTGTAGACTGGACGTACTGGACGAAGGCACACGAAGCTCCTAATGAAGAGGCAAGGGTACGTCTATAAACCACATGAATTAAAGAAGGTTGAAGGTACTATTTCAGAAATAACAAACCTTTGTCTAGTTATTATCAATGTTCATTTGAAATTAGCAAAAGTGGTTTATTATCTAAAGTGTCAAAATCCTTCCTTGTGAATTTTGTAAGATTTTACAATTTAGTACCAGAAAAAATAAATGAGCAAAATGACATTAAATTTAAAAACACTTAAAAAAACTGTCTCGTAAAGCATACTATACTGTGTCAGACTTTATGACTGACAAAGATGCAGATTTATGATTAATATTACTAATTTATTATTAATTTTAAGTTCTTAAATTGTTATATATATTAAATATAAAAAAGGTTTCTGGTAAGAATGTTACCGATAGTTTTGTAGTAACTGTTTTCACTTTACAGGTAGACAAAGCTTTATTTTCTGACTTTTCGATTAATCCCGATTACATAAAAGAGTTGAGAGGTACACGACACGTCCTTAAAGTTAAGGTTTCCTTAAGTCTCTATCTAGAGCTATGGCGTAGAGAAGGATGGCATGTATATTGATTAAGACTTAACATTAATGACGGGTAACGTACTCAGTTTATGAACAATCCTCCAAGTCGATGGTAGATACGAATACGGGCCTCCGAAGTCACTTTGTCTTTTTTATGAGTGATTAATGTACGAGCGGGGGTGGGGGTGGGGTGTTGTTTGCGTAGATATGCATATTCAAAAGGAAAAATTGTGGCCCCTGTCAATGTAAGTTTGGTTTGAGGACAAAAGTTTTTAGGCGATTGTAGAACCTTTATATTTTAATCGACGACAAAAGAAAGGAGGTTCTAAATTCGACGCGTGTGTTTTCTACACGTAATAATTTTAGTAAGATGAGATGTCTATGAGCGATGGTAGTAACGTTACCATCTGGGCCGTATTACACAAAACAACAGTCCTTGTAATAACAAGTATAAAAAGGCAACATTATAGAAATCCCCATCAATGTTGCCATTTTAGATTTGTAATTACGTGGATTATTGTATCATGAAATAGGGCCCAGATCACAGAGTTACCAATATAATATTTGATTTCTGTGGCCCAGATGGCCGGTTTGCTTATCAGCTCTCATTATGCAACAAAAAACTATCTAATTTTTTTATTAAACAAATAGAATTAGTATAAAGAGCTTTTTCAACACCGGCATAAATATTCTAATCCGTCTCTGCATACACTCTAACCTGATTTTTTTATAAGGACAGCAGATCTTACCTGATGGTAAGATCATGTCCCATAGATATCTCACCTCACTATAATTGTTATTAGAGGGTTTCCGATGCGCTGCTAACCTTGAGGGCTTCGATGGAGTAACTCATATGCCAGTAATCAATCAGGTTATTTTACCCTTCAAACCGAAACACGTAACACAGCAATACAAACAAAGCAGCAATGCGTTGTGGCAGAAATTGGTATCGCCCCAGACTGACTTCTCGTCATGTTCATCACGATTTCGTCTAGGCTCATAACTGATGACATCTGTAACAAAAATTACAACATTTACGTCACTATGTAATCTGATTTTGACAGCATCACTTACAACGTCAATCTCCTAAATAATACAACCATCTCCAGCGAGAACAAACAAAAGTAAATTATTAATTACAACACCTTCCCTCTACCCTTCCTATAAATTAAGGGGCCAGATGTTAACAGACTCAAAACAAACCTCAAACATCTTGTTAAGCCACCCACTGAGATGCCCACTAGGCAAAACACATGCAAACGTGTTTCTAACACATCCATACCACCTTTAACTGTCTAAGCTTTCTACCTTAAGAGTTACGTAGAAAGATAGAAATTCGCCCAAAATGTTTACGGTTTTTGTCTTTGTTGAGTCGAGGCAGTTTCCTCTATGTATCGTACGAAGATTCCCTGTTTCATTCCGAAACGACACCTTAACTTTCCAATATCAGAGAAAATTCCACCTTAAAAGCGGAGGAACAGAACTGAAAAGGAATTGTTCAGCTGGAAGGTTTACAGCGTTTTGTTAGTAAAGGACATGTGATATGATATCAAGGCGAGACAGAGAGGGACAGTAGAGCGCAGGCTCCTCGGCAGACGTCGCGGTCGCCATGGCAACACATCGATTCGCCGCACCCTCGCCCCTCAATGCAGCCTCCTCCCGTATCCAGGTCATCCGAAGCTCTGGAGTTTAGTGGTTTGATGTTGTTTAATTAGTTCTTATGTAACGTGTGCTGTATGTGGTTGAATGTTGTATGTACCATTGATACCTATACTCCATTTTTAAC
This sequence comes from Hofmannophila pseudospretella, assembly GCA_947369225.1. Taxonomy (NCBI): domain Eukaryota; kingdom Metazoa; phylum Arthropoda; class Insecta; order Lepidoptera; family Oecophoridae; genus Hofmannophila; species Hofmannophila pseudospretella. The sequence continues at coordinate 8,458,169 of OX376326.1, forward strand.
ACACTTATAGGTCGACAGGAATTTTAAGTAAAATTAACTTATTCTAGGACTTTGTAAATAATTTTCCCAAACATTTTTATTTACGACTAATGAAGAAGCACACGGGCTTACTAAATACTGGGTCTTTTATAAAGACTGCCGAAACCCCAACGCCAAAGCGAAAATATCTGACGACAGACTTTACATTGAAGGGTAGTCACTAACCAGGCGGAGCCTGAAGGGGTCCTACCACCAGCAAGTTACTCGAGTTAGTCGCCTCGTACGACACGCTTGCCCAGTGACCAGAATATCCTCAATATTTTGCACAAAACTCCAGGTTCATAGAGTCACCCCCGTCTTAGAATTACAATCCCTAATATGAAAAATAATTCTCATACTCCGTCTGGCACCGAACCTGTGACCAAACCTACACCCTCTAGTTTGACTAATTCCGCCGACTCACAATACTTCCAGCATTCCCAATTGCCCTTTTCCAGTTCTGGTACATTTAAGGTTACCTTTGATGTTCTAACGAAATGTCGACCCAATTCTTATCTCAAAGACACGTCAGGGCCCCGTGGGGCTTACAAAGGCAAAGAGGCTGGACCCTAATAGGGGCACTCGGGGCAAACCTCCTCTCGCCCTCCTTCGGCCTTTGACGCGTAAAATGAAGGCAATTTAAAAAGGTAAGGTAGCGTCAATTCTTGTATACTACGTCTTGTATAATTGTATAAGGTGCCTTTTTTGTAATTTTGAACTTTGAAGATTGTTTTTTTGTTAAACGAAGGTAGAGGATATCAGGGTCGAAACAGGGGCAGATGGGGATTACTCCCCCACAAATCTTATATAATAACTAGATGTACCTATATATAATGTATGATTATGGAGTTTATTCAAAATAAAATAATACTAAAATAATACATACTTAAGGCTAAAATTACAAAATACCTATTATATTTTACAAGTAAAAGACCTTGAAAAGTATGATTATTGATTAATACTGTGTTATAATATTGATTAGTAGGATCTCAAGGTGTGAACGCGAACTTGAATTAAGGAATATATAACAGTTGGAACACAAAAACGTCTTGCATCAACACAAATCCTGCGTGGAAGCAACTTTCTTGCTCTAGCGAAGATAGCGAACGATGTTTCTGAGCGACTAAAAAAGATAGATAATTATGGGAAAATATTTTTTTTTAAATAATGTCCCGCGTGGGAACGTTCCGTGCAGAAGGAACGACTTCATGGAAAATACGGTTCCGCACGGAACCATTACTCCTAAATAAATATCACTTTGGCACTAATAAGTTACCTGTGGGCCCACATCAGGAAGTCTAGGATTAATCTCTTGTCAAACATAATATAGTTAACCCTAGGACATTCTTAGTTAAGGACATTTAACCCGTACTTTGATGTATGTTGAATTAAATGTAAGTTCTCTAAGCGGGAAATATCGCTAAGGTTGCTGCGACACGATTCGGTGTTCCTCGGCACGGGCTAGCCTAGTGAGGTCCTCCCACTCTCTAACAGCTTGCAACGCTTCTACTTCAAACATATCACTGTGTAATTTTAATGCTTATTATTTACTTGGTTGAGTATTACGTACTTAATAAATAAATACAAATACAAATTATTTGACCGATTTTTCTGTGTGGTTTGTTGATGAGTACTCGGTGGTTTTAAACTTTTAGACCAACCTCTATACCTCTATAGAGGTTAACAGGTGGAACAGCTAAGATATTCAATATATTTAAACTGATATTGCTACTAGATCACGTAGGTAGTGCAAAAGGTGGTAAGTACGAGATTTTAATTTCTCAAGAGGAAAAAGTGCCTAGTCAATAATTTACATTTTGTGCGTTTTTGGGACCATCCAAAAATATATTTTAACTTAGCATAAAAGGTGTAGTTTCAATTAATGAAACTATCAATGGATCTGAAGATATTTAAAAAATCTATAGAATAAGTTCATTCTAATTTTGAATATCAGTGACGAAATTATCGCCTGTTAACACTTAGCTGTTCCTGTATATCTACATACCTTACCTAAATATATATAAGTCCTTTTTTTTACCTACATTCCAACGATTCCATGCAAAGGCAGGCTTTTTGACATTTGAGAGAATGAATAGGAGGTACTCTAAAATGTGCGTAATTGACCACTTAGCCTCGGACTTCACGGGTCTGGATCCAGTCACGGTTCGATTCTCGGCAAAGAATCACAAAGCGCTGATCTCAAGTGGGGGGAGGGCGGAGCGAATGTCACTGGTTGCAGCGAACCAAACCGGGGCTGGAACCGAACCCGTGAAGTCTTAGCCGTAGAATGTTTTACGGCGAGGCATTGCGTACACTAGTGCAGCCAATCGACAAAAAAATCATATTTGTTTCATTGTTTAATTTTTGTTCTGAATTCAAAAAAAAATAAAAAAAAATTCAAAATTGACATCCGTCTAATAAAAGCCGATCAGCTGAAAAGTCGCATATATTTCTCCAATTTTTTGAAATTATTTCAAGTGGAGACCGTGACAAGTATAATAATTTCCATTAATTTTTTAACAAGTATAATAATTATTGAGCTAATTTAATTTTGTAAATATTAATTGTTTTTAACTCTTTTTTTAATAATTTAGCTCAAGTGTTTAATTAAGTCTGTAGTTTTGTTAAATTAATTATTTTTGTTTTTGCGTTTAAAGGATGTTCTGAATTCAAAATTGACATCCGTCCGTCTAATAAAAGCCGATCGATATTTTCTGAATTTATTTCAGTTTTTTTTTAAACTTACCCGTAAGCACACCGAAAGGATAAGTAGTATTTTTTAAGCTGCATTAATAAACTTGGATGAATTCCTGAAGTTACTGTACGCATTATAGCCAAAAGTGGCCGTTTTTACAGTACAGTAACTTCAGGAGTTCAACTAGGGTTATTAATGCTAGCTTAAAAAATAAGACTTATCCTTACGGAGTGCTTTCGGGTAAGTTTTTTAAATAAAAATTAATAATGATACAAATATGATATATTTTTTTTCGATTAACAGCGCTTGTGTGCGGAGTTTACTTTAATTGAGCATTGAATCATTATGATTATTATCCATATACTGAACATTTTATTTATTTACAACTTAAAAGAGTAATAAAAAGAAATGTAGAAATAATTAATTAATGTACACACAAAAAATTAAATGTAACTTATAAAATTTCTTAGATTATTATGATTATTATATAAAATATACAAACAGATCTTCAAAGGCATGACCCTGCCCAAATAAGGCATTTTTTACTATATAAAGACATCTAGCCAAAATAAACTGTAAGATTGTCTACAATTTCATTTTGTACAGATTTTTAGTACAAGAGACATCTAGCGAGCCACAAAAGCATTATAAAATAACAAAGGCAATCAGAGTCATCTACTGAACAATGATGGTATTAAAATGTCAACAAACAAGCAACATTGCTAATAAAATAGAATTTCAAACTGGTCATAGATGGCGCAAGCAAGGTTCGTTATACTGTTTTACCGACTAATGTTGCCATATTGTTACTGAAAAATATATTGAATCGATTACAGAAACGATATTGATTTTTTTAACAGAATCCAAAAATGGACGGTTCTCAATTTGACTCTATGTTTTTAGTAACAAAAAAATAAACGAAATTACCAAAAAGATTAAATATAAATATTTAACTACATTTTGTAATTTATCCTCTCTTCATTTGTTTTTACTTTTAAATTTCGAGTCTAAATGCTCAATCAAAACATAGTGCGAATGAGACTATATGCGTAATTTCCAAGAACTCAAAGAAAGTCCGCACCGCACTACGTTTTAATTATGCAGTTAGACTCGAAATTTAAGAATATAATATTATTCGTGCGTGATGCGACACCTTGCTAGACATACACCCATGACCTAGATCTAAGACTGAGACCCTGACCAGACCCAAGAACTTTAAACTTAGAACATCCATGGATCTAACATTTGGAAATACCCACTGACATAACCTAAAACTCTGGACTGGACTTCGGAGCTAAATCTAAATCTGATTTCGACCCCAGGCCTGGATCGAAGAATCGAAGATTACAAAACCAAGAAAGATACCCAGGAAACCTATTTACCGGGCAAACACAAAATAAAACCCAAATACCAAACGAAAACTCCAAATAAACCCCACAAAACCAAGAACCGGCCGTTTTGGCATAAATTCAAATGAATGCCTTACGTTAGCTTAAGGGGGGACATCCAAGAAAAATTGTGTAACGAAAAATATGTACTTTCGAGAGCTTTGTGTAACGAAAGTATAAGAGTTAGAAAAGTAATAGTTATACCACCGTAAAGATCGGTCTAATGACAAGAAAAAAAAATGCTCGACCCCGCTCGGTTTACTCTGGGGGCGTCATAGGCCGTGCAAGTGAACACTAAAAATGAGGTGTTATGCGGTTAGCGCTCAGTTTAAACTAAGCTAGCGTCGAAACTACTAGACGGATTTGGACCAATTAAACTGTATTTTAAAGAATAGAGTATACGCTAACAAAATTATTAATAAAGTTAATAAAAAATACAGGGTGGACCAAAAGTCCGTTAACATTTGAATAGGTCGCTGCGTCGGCGCGGGCGGGGTATTGGCGCGGGGGGTGTTACTACAAGCGAGAGCTACTAATAGGGATTTAGTACCATGGCGTCATTCAGCGGAGCGCAACGCGCATTTTGCGTACGCGAGTACTATCGAAACAACGATTCTACGACCGAAGCTAAACGGAAATGTTGTAATAATTACAATATACGGAACAGAAATCAAGCACCAACAATTCAAACGATTAAAAAATGGGTACAGAAGTTCGAAACAACAGGTTCAACTTTAAGTCAACCACGATCCGGCCGACCTAGGACATCGCGCGATCCAGTAAACATAGAGCGTGTACGAGCGTCTGTTCGAGAACAACCTGGTCTCTCTACTCGAAAGCGGTCTAGTGCTTTAGATGTGCCCAGAACATCTCTAAATCGCATTCTACACAAAGATTTACATTTACATCCTTACAAAATTCAAATTGTACAGGCTTTAAAGCCAAATGACCCTGCTCAGAGACTGCAGTTTGCTAACGAAGTGCTTGAGAGGTTTACGAGCTTCAATAACATCTTTTTCTCAGACGAGGCACACTTCCACCTAAATGGACATGTCAATCGACAAAATTGCAGATACTGGAGTGACACTAACCCGGACTTGAAGCACCAAAAACCTTTACACTCGCCCAAGGTTACTGTATGGGCCGCATTGTCAGCCAGCGGAATCATTGGTCCATATTTTTATGAAGATCAGAGAAACCGCGCCGTCACCGTTAATACAGAGCGATACATTGTGATGCTACAGAATTTTTTTGCTCCAGCATTACAGGACTTCTCAGGCTTTAATCGAAGCTCTTGGTTCCAACAAGATGGGGCAACATGTCACACCTCCAATGACTCTATAGCAGCACTTCGTGAAATTTTTGGCCAAAAAAGTCATATCCAAAAGAGGTGACATTCACTGGCCACCCCGCAGCCCGGATTTAACTCCAATGGACTTTTACCTTTGGGGATATCTCAAAAGTAAAGTTTACATCAGCAACCCAGTGTCTATTGAGGAATTAAAAGAAAATATACGCGAGGAAATGCAGAACATTTCACCAACAACTTGTCGGGCGGTCATGCAAAATTTCCGTTCCCGGTTACAGGTGTGCCAGGATGAACAAGGGTCACATTTGAATGATGTTATTTTTAAAAAGTGAAATCCTAATTTGTCTACTTTATTATTAAATAAACAGTTTTTCACTAAAATAGCATTTGTATTTTTTATAACCATTTTAAATGTTAACGGACTTTTGGTCCACCCTGTACATTAAAATTATTTACATTAAAAAAAATATTAATAAAGTTCTGACATTGAGTGCAAGTAAAAATAAGCAAGCAAGCTTTAATCTAATTTAATGTATCTTAATTTGTAATGTGTGTATGTGTTTGCAAGCTTTAATCTAATTTAATGTATCTTAATTTGTAATGTGAGTGTGTATTAGAAGACCATGTTTTGTGCTTCTGGAAATAAATATTTTAAATTTCAATTTCAAAAATGGCTAGATCGAAAGAAAAAAGGATAAAACTTATAGATTCAGTCTTGTTTACGACCAACCAAAACCACTTTCGGGAGTGGAAAGGATACGTATTCATCGTTTAAGAAAGAAAGAAACCCAGAAAAATGACACCGGTTCGAACCAGGTTGACCAAGATGGTGAGCGCCGAGGACGAAATTTGAATTCATGGAATAATAAAACCATCAGTAGTAGACAGGACTTCTACCTACCCAGATTTATAGTTTTTAAGTCTTTGATGTGACAGGTTTCTTCCATTTGGGAACTGCCCGACTGTTTTCCTTAAATGTTAAAAAATATTGAATCGATTCAACTGAAATCGATTTGATATAGTATCGATTTTAGAATCACCGCAAATTCTAAAGCCAAAACCAAATGAAACGTCACGCTCCCCTCACATATTATGTAGGATGGTGGAGAGTGGGTGAGACATTTTCTTTAGTGATATTTAGAAGTGAACGTTAGAATCGATTCCATTAGCATCGATTATAAGAAATGACATATTTTTTTATACTGGCAATATTGAAAGTTGAACGGACGGATGGACTTCTTTATCGACCGAGCTTTTATTTGGACGCATGCGCGTCGCGTTTGTTCGTTACTTCTCGTTTTCTATTGGTTTGTTTGTACTTTTGTGTCATGTCCGAATCCTTGCTTGTATTTTACCGCTTGTCTTTTTTATTATAATAAAAACTAATTAAATTAATATTTTAAATGGTAGGGCTAGTAATTAAAGTATTTATAGTATTGTGATGATAAGTGCTGTGAATAACTGTACTCGCTGGGAATCTAAGGCAGCACCGTGGAGTCACGAAAAAGAAGGTAAAAAATGTTTTCATTGTTTCTGGTGACGCTTGTGCGACAAGAGAAAAATTGAAAATCGATGAGGATGTACCTAGGGAGCGTTTCATGTTGTTTTCCCGAAGCTGCGTTTTGCTACTTTTAATTTGTCTGTACAAAAACCATTCTATGAAACATGTTCTAAACCTACAAGCTTGTGCCCGGTGGGTCGATAATCTAGACGGACAAACAAACTGATACTTCTTTGACCCCTTTGTAATTTAGTTATCAGCATCACGCTCACCACTATATAATCTATATATCGTCACACTGCTGGGCAAAGGCTCACCATCTGACTGACTTACCTATATAAATGCTGATATCCTTACATATTTACCATCCCTTAAGGTGAATCAAAATAACCTGAAATCGCTTTAAAACGTAAACAGAAGTGGCATACCACAGAAATTATGAATCAACCAAATATAAATAACTACTACCTACTGTATGTAATCAATCATTGAGTGGGTGCTGAGAAAGTTTAAAAAGAAATGAGTAAAGCTCATCCAAAACCAGAAAATTTACATATTTCTGCCATTAACTTGGCAAGCAAAGTACCTCTTGTGGTTTAATACTTGTAGATAAAAATAGTAGGTAATAAGTTTTCCAGAAAATCAGAAGAATTGTTTTCAAGCACTCTATATGAGCAAACATAGTTTATACTATCTACTATCAAAGCAAACATAGTTTATACTACTATCACTGTCTTCAGCTATGTTCCAGAATTAACATTAACAATCACTAGCGAATGGTTGTGTCGCTACACTACTAGAGGTATGTTCTGTAACCATTTTCGCTTTGTAGGGTAATAATTTGCAAGTAAAGTTAGTGTTTTGAAACCAGTATTTATAACCCAACATAGGGCACTCATTACCCAAAACGATTTTGGAACCGGCACTTTTTCAATAATTGTCAGGCAAAGAGTAGGGTACTCATTGCCTGACAATTATTGAAAAAGTGCCGGTTCCAAAATCGTTTTGGGTAATAATTACACATTTCTCGGGTAATAATTACACATTTCGGAATGCTCTCTAGGCACATTTTCATAGTTTTTAAGCAGCTTGGTGTTATATCAGTTTATTATATATTTAATATTTAAATGTCTTAATACATTTTACATGTCAAGTCTAAAATTAATAAATTTGTAACTAATTGCAATACCTAATTAATTACAATAATTAGTTAACTAACACTTTGCATAATTGCAGATGTGTGCACAGTATCAATTATACAATTTTGAATGAAGTACAAAGCTTACATGACCTTTATAGGAATGTGACTATGATGACATTTATTTTACGTTATCTATCATTTTGATTATTCCCTGGAACTAAGGTTTAGGTATAAACTAACCAGCGATGTGATGATATCTTTGGTTTCCAGTTTTTATTAATTTTAATTATTTTCTATAATCTAGATATAAATAAAAATAAATTATCACTTGATAAGGCAGTCACAAGGTATATTTGATGGTGGAATTCTAAGGTTGTTTTTTGTAACTTCAAACTAGATACTTAAGGCGAGGCATTGTGCACACTAGCGCCTCCAATCGAAAAAAAATCATATCAATTAATTAAGGCATTTAAAAAAAGCGTTCTTATTGTTTTAATATAAGAAATACAAAACTATTTTTTAAATTTTTACTTCATTCGTGGAACCTTAATGCCAGACACTTATTTTTTTAAATGCCTTAATTAATTGATATGATTTTTTTCGATTAGCAGCGCTAGTGCGCGCAATGTTATTTTGCAATAAGTCTTATGTTGAAAAAATTAAGTACCTATGTCCTTGTTTTTCCTGCTCATTGACATGTCCTCATTATAGTTTACATTCTTTACAGGTAATGAAACGGCTATTCTAAGAAATATCACAAAAGTGTATGGTAAGCTATGAGTTTTTTTTAACTTTATCATTTACTCTCATGTGATACTACAATCTATCTAAAGAAAGAAGAATTGATTGGATTCGTGAAATAATTATTTTTCAAGATTTGAAACCTAATATCGAATCTACCTAGGTTTCAAATCTTATCGTTTAAAGCTTAGGCACAGAAAAAATAATACTATGCTTAGGTGCTAGCTCAGTTGTCATGGCATCAATCTATCATGTGTAATACTTACATTTTCATAACGCTTAATTACAAAAGCAAGAATTTAATTAATAAATACGGGTAGTATTTACTTATTATTTCTCCCACATAGCAGTTCTATTTCCCAGATTCTAGTCCATAAACATATAAAAATTAGTAACCAATATTGACAGATCATGCATCTAATAAAGTTTCCTTAAAAATATTCAATATTCAGAAATAGCGACACAACCAAAGTTGAAAAAAAAATGTTTTACATTGAGGGTTCATTAGTAGGTACTTTGTTATAAAACGGAATATTAACTCAATCAAAGAGAACAAATTCAAGATGGTTGACTGCCTTCAACAATCAACTGATGAAGCCTTAGATAGAAAGAAAGATCACGAAATAAATAATAGACCTGAGTAAAATCTATTCCAAATAAATATTCGATAGCATTGTTTGCAGTCCTTTGTTACATTCATTACACACACATATATATGACAATGTCTACCTGATTTCAATATGTCTGTCTTCTTAGTACAAAATACAGAGTCTATTTTAACTTTAGTTGTATGTGAGCATGGGTAAGAAAGTGATCGAACAAGGTATGCGACACTATGCACAGTCAGAACCAGGATGGGTGGCATATCTAGATTACATCTGTACAGCGTGTAAGTCTGAAAATAGGTATTGAGTTTTATTATTTAGGACACATTCACAGGAACCATTACTGCTATCGTACATTAGCGGAGTTATTTATAAATGAATTAGGGGAGCATCACACCAAAAACTCTGAACTTTCTACCCTATGTCATACTCATACATAACATAACATTCTCGAACGAACATACCGGGACCCCTTTAACCAAATTCCTGGCTACATACTTGGAGGCAAGCGTTTCTAAAATCGAAACTCACGCGTTCAAAGTTGGACTAACAACATTGTAGGTATATAGCTACGTATGTACTTAAGCAAAGCGATATTATATTCAGCAGTCTACCTGCTCGGGCCGCCGCGGAGCAACTCGGCAAAAAAGTAAAAAGATAATTTTTCGTGGAGTCGGCTCTCGACGAGAAAGAACAAAGGCTTTACGCTGTTACCTAGTATAGCTAGTTATTTCGGCTCCCTGCAGGTGGAACTCTATACTTTACCTGGAATTTCTTTATTTTATTTTCCGTCATGATCCTGACTAAGCTAAGCTGTGGCGTGAAAGTGCTCGTAAAGCGTTTTGTGTTAACTGTTAACATTATCGCTTGCGACAATGTATTTTCTCTGTCATTGAAGAAGATAAAACTATGCTTTGTCACGTGTAAATTATGTATATTAAATAAGTTATTTTAAGTTGTTTTGGGTTATTTCGGTTCTGCAAACTAACCTGTTTCGAGTTGGATTTTTCATTTTGATCTAAGAACCACGGCAGTTCTGTATTTATTCAGCTACCATTTTATATATCTTTGTTATTGCCCCAAGCACCGACATCTCGCGAAGGACATTTATTCTCATCTAAATCTTTTATGTACAAATTCTTAGCTCAGTTAATAGAATCGCTATTTCATCCGGCTTCGATAGCACCAGTCATCACGTAAGCGGCGATGGTAAAAAAAACACGATTGGTGGCATTCACCCGTTGCCCTTGAACCAAGCGGCCGGGCGTATCACCATCTCAGCTGGTGCCAGTTCTAAGCCTTGAAATTGTCTAGCTAGGACGTTCAACCTAGGGCTCGAAATATCCCACAATTGTCCACTGAAATTATTTCCTCAGTGCAAATAACCCACGCCACACTGTTGAGATGACAATGACCATATTCTAGGCTATTTTCATATTGTGTGACGGTCATTAATCTTTATAGTTCTGTTTTCAAGATCACATTCGTTATTATACTGTAAAGTTGTTTATTGCTCGTAACACGTGTCCGTTGAGATGACCAAAGTAAGAAAATAAAGTAAAACTTTACAAACAAGATAAACGTCAGTGATCAGATCACTGTTTTATTAGTTAATGCGTGGAAATGTTCATACTTAATTGCGTTTTTATGAGTTTGCTATTACCATACAAGTATAGTGCCCTGTGCCAGTCAGGCGTATTAGACAGGACCGACATTGTCATTACGACTACGACAAGGCGTCTATAGATTAGGGATGTTACGGAGGTGGTTTTACCGGAACCGGACTTGAAACCGAATGTTTTAAATTTGATTTATCGGAGTCGGAACCGGAGTTGGAGGCGGAGGTAGAAGATAGATATTCAGAAAAAGTTCAAATTTTAAACCGTTTTTTAATTTTTATAACTGAACTGGTCAATATTTTTTATGATGACGTTTGCGGCAATCAAACATATTCCTTTATGTAGTCCTACAGTATTTAATAAAATATTGGTATTTGAATATGTTTGCTCACAAATCTTCGGTATAACCTCCGATTCAAAATTATCGGAGTCGGAGGTGTAAACTCAATCGGAAGTTCCGACCTTTCGGAGTCGGAGTCGAAGCTCCGTAACATCCCTACTATAGATAGACTCGTAATGAATAAGAAATCTTATTTAGATCTTAGCCGCGTACATTAATCACTCCAAACGCTGACAGAACAGATTTTAAATAACTAATTATAACAGTGACTGGTAAACAATAAGGTATAGATATTTAATAAGATACCGCAACACGATTCCAGCAGGCACTGCGCCTATCCAGTTGCTGTTTTGACGAAGATAAATTGTTTTGCGGAATGAACGGCTCGACCTAAGACTCCTTGTAACACGGTAAACTCTGTAAGGACGTGTTGTGTTGAGCTTTGTATTATTTCCCGAACAATACACGTACCGTTGAGACTACTTACTTACTATGTGTTCCTGTATGTTAGAGGAGCACTTTCATTCAAAGTAAGTACGTAACAATTTAGCAGTCTACTAAGTGTGAAGCACAGGTGGTAACAAGCTTGCTTTGTCTAGAATTTGGTTGCAAGTTTGAGAGCAATTACAAATAATTGCCACATAGAAACACGTTAAAACCTACAATAATGAAATGAAAAAACATTACCCTCCTGGGGCAGCCGGGTAAAAATATATATTTCGGGTCAATAGGGCCATAGCTGTGCAACGAAACTACTGGGAACTAGTCTAGCTTACAAACCAACACTATACTTACTCCGCTGACGCAGCGACCTGAAGTAAGTCGGAGGCTAAACATGCACATGTTTAGCCTCCGACTTATAAAATAAAAAATATATATACTTATATATACACATATATAAAAAGCTATTACATAACGCTAATTACGTACAAAACTCAAAGGACCAATGTCGTAATGCAATGTCTCTTATCATAATTTGAAAAGTTATTCATCAGATCGGGTATTTATATCAATATGATGAATCTTTTACGTCTATTAACGTCTATTAATTGCGTTTCCCAACCCAGACAATCTGCGAACATATCCTAAAATGTCCGCGAACACATTTTACTAGAAACACAACATGTGTCAGACCAAGTTCGGAGAAACACAGACCTTCCTCCATTTGTCTATTTACACGAACCATTTCAAGCATATTTCTCGTCCCCCAAAACTTTAAACTTGTATTTTTTATTATCAAGGTGTTCGTTTAGTGTTCGTGACGATCGTCGTTTAATAAAGGTTGGGAAAGGCTGCCGTAGATACATAACATATCATATCACAATTTATTGGTAAAACAGTCTAGTTAGACTATATTCATATCAAAATCATGACTGCACAGCTGAAGAATATGGCTAATTCTTCACATGGGAAAACAGCTACGGTTTGCATGACGTTTCAAGCACAAGGGTGCGTCATCAATCAACTGAGTATTACCATTAATTTACTACTACTTTAGATCCAATTATTAAATGATTAAATTAATTATGTTCATGCATTTGCAGTTTTTTTTTATCGCGTATTAATAAAATATAATTTGTAAAAAGAATGTGCAATTCGGTAAAAATTGCAACTAGTGACGCACCTTTGTGCTTGAAACGTCATGCAAATCCTTACTAAGTTTTTTTATTTGGTGAAGAATGAACCATCTTGTTCTATGGCCAAAAGTAAATTTCTGGACTTGGTTTCATTTACATGGTTAAACGGCAAATTACCAATTGACTTGTTTATCGATATTCATATAATTATTAAGTACTGTCGTGCGACAATTCGGTATCGGTAGTCGGTATTGGAAACATAAACAAGTAAAACGACATTTTTAGCAGCTTGTTACAATAACAATCCGATTGGAAAGGAGACCATTGTCACATTCTACAAGTCCCCAGGTCTCCAATGTCGAAAGAATGGAACGGCTAATTGACTACTGCTCGAGCTTCGGAACCAGTCACTTAGATAGAAAAATAAATATGCTTTTTGAAACCTATATTACTGTTGTATATCATATTTTGTAATTGAATAACCCATAACTAAGTATATCGCATATAACTACCATAATATTGACTCCTATTATATAAAACACATGTGATTCTGGAAGATGGGTGCATGAGTGGGGGGCGAGCTTGTTTTTTTAACCCCCGACCGATCGAGGAAGGAGAAAAATAAATATGCTTTTTGAAACCTATATTACTGTTGTATATCATATTTTGTAATTGAATAATCCATAACTAAGTATGTCGCATATAACTGCCAAAATATTGACTCCTATTATATAAAACACAAGTGATTCTGGAAGATGGGTGCATGAGTGGGGGGGCGAGCTTGTTTTTTTAACCCCCGACCGATCGAGGAAGGAGAAAAATAAATATGCTTTTTGAAACCTATATTACTGTTGTATATCATATTTTGTAATTGAATAACCCATAACTAAGTATGTCGCATATAACTGCCAAAATATTGACTCCTATTATATAAAACACATGTGATTCTGGAAGATGGGTGCATGAGTGGGGGGCGAGCTTGTTTTTTTAACCCCCGACCGATCGAGGAAGGAGAAAAATAAATATGCTTTTTGAAACCTATATTACTGTTGTATATCATATTTTGTAATTGAATAACTCATAACTAAGTATGTCGCATATAACTGCCAAAATATTGACTTCTATTATATAAAACACAAGTGATTCTGGAAGATGGGTGCATGAGTGGGGGGCGAGCTTGTTTTTTTAACCCCCGACCGATCGAGGAAGGAGAAAAATAAATATGCTTTTTGAAACCTATATTACTGTTGTATATCATATTTTGTAACTGAATAACCCATAACTAAGTATGTCGCATATAACTGCCAAAATATTGACTCCTATTATATAAAACACATGTGATTCTGGAAGATGGGTGCATGAGTGGGGGGCGAGCTTGTTTTTTTAACCCCCGACCGATCGAGGAAGGAGAAAAATAAATATGCTTTTTGAAACCTATATTACTGTTGTATATCATATTTTGTAATTGAATAACCCATAACTAAGTATGTCGCATATAACTGCCAAAATATTGACTCCTATTATATAAAACACAAGTGATTCTGGAAGATGGGTGCATGAGTGGGGGACGAGCTTGTTTTTTTAACCCCCGACCGATCGAGGAAGGGCGTGTTATAACTTTGACACATTTGTCTGTGGCATCATAACTTAGCAACGGATGATCCGATTTGGACCCGGTTTTTTAATTTAATAGAGAATTTTGTCGAGAGTGTTATTAGCTAGGGCTGATAAAAATTGGACCAGTGGTTTCCAAGATCTTGAAGTATTTTTGATATCAGATGGGATCTCTGGAACAGTAATAGCTAGGTCGTTCGAATTTGAGATCAAATATTCATGCATTTCCGAAATATGAAACCTTGAGGTTATGATGATGACCAGGAAAAAGTTAGTGAACTTCAATTTCAGAATATGAAACTGTAAAAGATTATCAGCCCGCCGAAACTATACTAGTTAGATAGGGTTTACTCAAACAAAAGTTGTAGGGAATCCTGAGACATTATAAGAGAAAAAAATATTTAAAGATGGCGGCCAAAAAAAATTACAAGGATGTGATAGTCATGGCGATGTCGAATGCCGAGCTCCGCGTAGAGCGAAGCCCGGAGCGTTCCCCCGCCTTCAGGTGCCGCAGGCCTTACCTGTTATATATTCTTAGCCATGTCAGATGAATATTGTATCAGTTGTTCCCGGATCTTGGAGTATTTTGGGATGTTTGAGTATGACGGGATGTCTGGAAAGGTAACGGTAATGTTCGAGATTGAGCTCAAATGTTTATGACCATGGTGACTTTCCCATATCTGGAACCTTGAGGACCTGATGATAACCAGGAAAAAATAAGGGGATCTCCACAATGGTACGTCGGGAGTTTCTTAAATTTTTAATTTAGAGTTAGGTATTATTTTTAAGAAAGTAAGTATATGATTTATTTCACACAACATACAGAAAATGTTAAAGAAAGATAGATATAGGTATCATGTGGTACACTAGGAGCCAGCTGTTGCGGTGAAAAGGGTCTCAACTCAGCTTAATGCTACAGGCAGGGGGTGCCGGCAGCGCTAGTGTTCTGTTGATCCCTAGATAACGACTGTGGTTGGGATTTGAAATCGATTATTAAGTAAATTAGTAAATATAGGTTAAAAAAAACTCCAATTGTTTACGTTATGTGCACTGTATTGGTGTGAATATGACACAGATGTTTAATTTTTCCTTTCTGAAGACAAGAGAAACTGTTCACACTCATTGGGAAAAACATAACCACAGAAAACGAACATAGGTGACGTGATTTAGGTCGACATACTGTTCAAAACAAGCAGCGTGTACAGTGTGCTGTGAGGTACTCGTATTTAGTATTCATACATGTACTACATATATAATATGGTGCATTAATTCCCAACCGCAACCTTGCTACTTGTGTTAGTTGGGCATGTATGGAATTGACATTACAGAGAAATAGATATTATAGGTAACATTTTGGAATCAACCAACGTATAGTATAGATAGACTGTTAATTTTAGCTTTTGAAATGTGTACCTTCGACAATGAACCTCACTCCCTTTCAAAAGAGCTTATGTTCGTACAGAAAAGTACAAGGGACGATCAACGAGTATGGTGTAATAATCTGAAACTATTAACAGTATACCTACCTATTTTATACTCTTATAATGGTAGGTACTTATAAGTACCCTATTACGTCATAATGATCGTAGGCTGTCATTGCGCCTGATAAACTTAAATTTTCTTTTAACCTCCATCCAATTATCGTTAACATTTTATTACGAAAATTTGAGTCTCGTCCATTATTTCCTTTAAATGGCAGTTTTAAAAGCCTTTTGTGGTATTTAAAATTATTTAAGAGAAAAGTTTCCTACATGCTCAATTTATACCTAGGAAAATATGGAAAGACATCAATCACTGTCACTCTGCTGGTCTCTAGAATTTCTTTCCCAACTTTCATTTGACTTCTGTTATTTCTGCACATTCTCATGAATTCATTCGCCTAATTTGTATGTATTCTGAATAACTTATTAAAATTTTCTACACATTTGAAGCTGATTTATTCTAAATGTTTGATTTACCGGAGTTTTTAAACGTATCAAGCTACAAACGAGAATGTAAACTGAAATTCAACTCGGCGAAACGAAATGAGGGTCCTTCGTAGTCCTCTCACGTTCCGTTGTTGTCAACTTTCGCAATGCCACCTCGCGGCGCTCTATACTAAGTAGACTCGAAGGCTGAATAACAGCCGGGCTTGGGGAGATGGCTACGTGGCGTATAAAGATGTCTTGAGAGAAAATAAAGATTTTGTATAAAATCTGGTAGTGTTCTACTGTGTTACACTAAAAGTGTTCTAAATTAGAAATGTCTTCATATAATTTTGATCTACGATGGATTGTGTAACATGTGGTACTAATACTATTTTTTTTAAATTTATTGCCTACTTAACCCGCATTTGACCTCGATGTCGCCTGATGGTAAGCGACGATGAAGCATGCGGGTCCACTAAATGCCTATTCACTCTGGCCTTGAAGATCCCAAGGTTGTAGGTTTCGGGAAATACAGACGCCGGCAGGCTGTTCCATTCCCTAGCCGTTTTTCTATCGGACTTCGTAGTTATTTATTGGTTTTATTTCGTCAATCATCATAAAAACAACACTTGTTACATCAATATTTCTGAAGGCCCAGCTTGGATTTGCTCTTTAGGAGCTCTTATATGTCATTTGTCTCATTATATTGACGTACATATCATCAGCAGTTACTTTATGTCAGTTTGGAATTGAAAGTAGTACTCTCAGTTGTTCTATTTACATCATGCCGGAGGGTATTTAGCTGCGATATCTTCAAAGTTTACAAGTCTGTTATATCAATGTCTCTCAACAGACTAATTCATTGCTTACAGGATCACTGAAGTATTCGTCCGTATAATTTCATAGCTAAAGCAAGCTAGGGAAGATAGTTTCATTAGTTTATATCAACATTCCTAGTTGCAAACTGCAGTTTTGACTTAACCGCTGCGTTTCGTTTAGCGTAAGTGGCCAGTAATGGAATTGGGTACGTCTGAGGACAACAAGGTTCTCGTGGGTCGCATACGCATGCATCCTCTCCTTACACAGCCGAGCCGTTCACTCGTGCCATACCGAATTTCACCTTGTGTCAACCGCACTATATTTTACCTAGTTGCGTACATTCTATGAGTCATTTATGCAATGTCGTATGCCTGCCTACATAATTTAGGTGCTGATTGTGCTTAAAAATCTTTTTAAGGCCTTTGTTAAATTCAACAATTTTACAAAGCTGTCGGTGTCACGTACAATTTCGTAAGACTTCTTTTGTTCTCTCCTTGCTGTTTAGCTTTTTTTTGGTGTCTGTCACGATATTAAGGAAAGGGAACTGGATATTTTTTCTCATCCGGAATTTATCCGGGTAACTGTTTCATTTGCAGGGGGACTTTTTGTCGAGACAAAATTGTTAATTTTTCAGCATTTTGGTAGCGGATGCGAAGATGGCCATTATATATATATAAACTCGAATATCACGAATTTGATTTTATAAATACCGATTCCGAATGCATTTCACACTTCGAGTTCGAATATCGTTCGAACTTTTACTGGAAATTTCACGAGAGCGAATCTTGAATCCTTTATCTATGGCTCAGTGGTTCACGCTTGTCAGGGCTCAGGTGGAACGAAAGTTCAAAATCCTCTGCAGATTGAAATTTTAAGGAAATCTGGAAATTGTAAAGGTTCTCGTGTAATTATAATCTTTGATTTATGAGTGAAACGTAGCCCTTTAGAATTAAGACCATTGATTTCACTCACAGTACGGGTTGACGGACTTTCTCACGATATTATTACTTTTTAATCTGTGATAACCTCAATAGAGTACAAGATAATACAGTCGGCTGCAAATCACGGCCTCATTGAATTGATAACGTTATTGATTCTTTTAGTGTTAGGCATCGGACTCAGGAAAATTTCAGTATTCCATTATTATGCAAATATGTATAGTAAAATGTTGAATAAGTTAAGACTTTTGGTAACATCATCTATATTCCTATAATTTCCGTTTTCCGATTCCGATTTTCCGAATTCCCCCAAAACGTTACTTAAAAATAATAATAATAAAATAAAAGAGTATTTATTCATTCACACATGAGTAAAAAGGTACAATATTGTTATTTTATTCTAATTCTTAACCTATAAACAAAATATATATATAACACGCATTGACCTATGTGTAGAATGAAATGGTCGAGACCTCAGCGACACGCTGGTTTTCAGGTCTCGCCTAACATGCTAGATGGAGCGCTGGTTGCGGGACACAACACGATTATGTGGTCAAATCTCCGTTATAATTTTATATTAAAATGGATGACAATATGTAGCAGGCTTTAGCTTCCTTGTGATGATAACAATTACTTAATACGTTCCTAGTTAAAAACAACTTTTTATTATGTATTATTGTGTTGTAAGTACTTAAACTTATTTCAAAAGATGTGCTGCTGATTGTTTTTTGCACCGCTTCTTTTCTTTCAGCTAAACACCTTACGAAACGGTGGTAGCGTAAAAAAGTGACGTTGTAAAAGTGTACTTTAAGGTACTTACTTGCAAATTGCAATTAAAAAATTGACTTTTTGTCTCTTCTATTACCAACCATCCCACCTGTAACCTTCGGTTTCATCATCGAACAAACGCCTTCATCTAAGTCACCTTCTCTATGCGGAACTCCGTATCACATTTGACTCCACTAACACTTTACCGTATTTTACTTTAGTCAGACAGTAGTTAGACCAGATTGCTGTACTAACTACTAACGTGTAGCACGATCATTTAGCATCTTATCCTTGACTTACTCAGGGCGGTTCCAGCGATAGCGGAGTAATTGCCTCGGGCGGGCGTGAACGCTGAACGATTAAAAACGTAGATTTACTTACTTTACATAAATGTTGCGCATGCTATTATCAAAGTGCTGCAATCTGAAATCTTTAGTAACATACCGACATTTGACAATGGGAACTTTTGGTATTTGTATAAGACTTGGTAAGTGTATCTAAGTTAGTAATAGGACCTAACGAGTTCTTTTGCTCGTGAGTGATATTTATTTAAGTTCTACTATTTGTTTTATGTTATTGTGTTTATGGCTGGTTCTTTCGCAGGTAATAATGAAAGACATGGACGAATAAAAATCTGATTTGCTTTCCTATATCCGAAAAATTTGGTCATTTCCCATATCCCATTGAAGCGTAGTGGGCGCATTTAATAATTTTTTTACCGAAATTTGTATGTACGAGTTTAATTTCACAATTTACTATCTTCTATTGATGAACTTACGTTTCATGTGTTATAGGTTCCTATTCTACCAGATGGTATCCGTCAGTTTTTGCCCTAAGCAGACAAAAATAGAGCAATTTGTCTTTCCCGCCCCCCAAGAATGAAGATTTTTTGTAAAATTTGGAAATCTTGCAACGAGAAATCTCCTGCAGCGAGAACGTTTAGTCAGGTTTCTTTCAAAGATTTAGTGTGTTCACACACACAGTTCTTGAAAGTGGTACTTAATATGCCTTTTTTCGAAGTCAGTCTAGTCTAGTACTACTACCCTTTTACCTATTACTGCTTGCATTACTATGTTTCAGTTTGAAGGCTAATAGACCCAGCGTAGTCCAAGGCCTCAAAGTTAGCAGCGCATCGAAAGCCCTCTAATAACATTTTAGTTAGATGTGATGTCTATGGGCGACGGTCACCACTTACCATTAGGTGGTATCTGAACGTCTGCTCCTTATATATTTTAAAAAACATAGGTACTTTTTAGTCCAGCTTCCTACGATATACCTACAGTTGATCTCAAATCTCATCCCACTTATGTGAAAAAAATAATTAAAAAGAGATTGAACTTTCTTCAGTAGCGTTAAGATTCTTGTCCTCACAATTTCCAATTATTATTTTTCCTTACAATAATGATTCTGTAATCTATAATATCCAATAACAATATTTCCGGTGGGAAACGTTTGTGATATTTCTACATAACAACAATTATTTCTTGCATGACTGATCTTACCAGTGAACAGATCATCTCCGCAGATTATGCGAAATCTCGTCATTTAATCACTTCATCTCATTATTTGTAATCACAAGGTGTTACAATTAATTATTAAGGTGGTGAGGAGCTCGTAGCCTAGTTGCGAGCACGGTCCGAAAGTGATCGTGCAGGTTAAGCGACGCTGGCGCGGTCGGTCCCGGTTGTTGTCGTTCGACAGCAGTCGTTAAGCCATGTCAGAGGCCTACGGGCGGCCTGAACAACTCTGACAAATAGGTTGGCCACTAACCATACGCTAAGCAAGCAAGCAAGGTGGTAATTAATTATTGTCCTTTCGAGTCTTAGTTCTACGTTGTAACTTAATATTATTAAGTTTATTTTATATCAAGGACTCCAGTTTAAATAAAGTTTCTAAAGATAAAGAATTCATAATAACGAATAAAGTATGTTTTGTAAAATTGGTAGTATTTTTTCTGAGTTAAATCGCAACGTTCAAAAGTATAAAAAATATTTATACGGAAGCCGAAGATTCTACGGTGTTTTAAACTTGAATGTCTTTCAAAGGATGAAAAATAAAATTAACAGAGCAGCCGCCGCGGTTCTGATGCTTTTAGCAGCATTTTCTTAGTCAAATTACATTCCCAGCGCTTTGCACAGACATTTACTTAACTACCTACCTTATACAGTAACCAAAGTGTCCGATCTGAAAGGGGTTATTCAAGGTCGGTAACTGAGCAACTATTGTTCTACGACTTCGGAATTACTTAATTATAAAATATTTTGTAAATATTTTCCGCTTGTTTTCGTGTGGCTATTATAGTAGCCAGTGAGTGAAAGTTCAAAAGAAGTAGTAGGACCTTTTTTCTGTCACGCGGATTTAACCTTATCGGATCTGTTCCGCATGCGTGCCGTCCACAAACATTTATATATTTTCATACAATGCACGTGAATCAGATCCAAGTGGCAGGAAAAAGGCCCTTATACCGCTTTCGTATGGCGGACAAAAAGTTTTTGTATTTATGCGAATTTAAAAAAAGTTTTAGAACAAAAGTTGACAACACCCTTTTTGGATATGACATCATCATTTTCTAAACCTCGGGCTTCACGAGTCCGGTTCCAGCCACCGTGCGCTCCGCCCTCCCCCACTTGAAATAGGCACTTTTTGATTGGTTGCAGCGAACCAAACCGTGGCTGTAACCGGACCCGTAGTGTCCTAGCCTTACGTCCCATAGGTATAGATATCTGGGCAGGTAGTATCCGAAGTTCTTGTCAAGAAAATCGGCTCGTTCTAGTTAGCTGGCGTGTTTCAGACGGGTAGTAATAAGTTCTCGCAAAAAATCTCCCAACTAATTGATTGATGCGGTGAACGGTCTGATCTCTAAAAACAAACTTATCTCAACACTCATTTATCATAATAATCTCTTCTGTCTTCGGCTATTTTTCTTCTTGCAAAAGATGTTTACTTGAATTATTTACCTATTTGCTTATGATTGTGAAAATCGTCAATAATCTGGATGAAAATCTTTGAGAAAAGTCGAACCTACGCATGTATCTACGTATTTGCGAAGGAGGATGTGTTAAATAATCGTGTCATTTCCATGGTTTAGCTAGTATTAATTCACTTGTGTCCAGCTCCAGCTCTGCACATTGTATGTGTATATGATTGTATTCATAATTATTGTAAGAAATACATTTATTTCAAAAGATGTGCTGCTTAAAGTTTCTTGCGCCGCTTCTTTCCTTTCAGCTACAGCACCTTACAAAGCGGTGATAGAGGTAAACATGATGTTGTAAAAATATCCTTTAAGGTACTTACAATAAAAAAAACGATTTGATTTAATTTGCTTGCTCAAAACATCGGTAGCTATAGCTAAAATGTCGGAACGAGAAGAAAAGAAATATTCGATGAGAACTGTCACTGAAGTCTTATGTCGTCTTATGAATTCTCATAGATTTTACTCTCTATAGGCGGCACGTGTACAGTGGCCTACAGGCTCTGTTACTACGTACCCAGGTACTCTTTTATTCAGTAGTAACAGTGTCTAGTTTGAAATGATTCTGTGACAGTGAAAGTGTCATCTCGATAGACGTAGGTATCTATATATAACAGATACGAGAACGGCGCGACAGTCTAGTAGGGCACGTTATCATAGGGCGGCACATGGCGGGACTTGGGTGCCACAGTATAAATATAACCAGTAGCTAGAGAACTACCTGCTACGGAAACGTTCTGTAACCGAGAAAAATGATAATAATTTCGCCCGAGTATTGTGATGAATGATGATACTTAAAAGAAGGTGGAACCATGAACACGAAAGCAAACAAACAGGATAGAAAGTAACTAGATAGATAGGTGGTTTAGTTTATTAAAATTCATGGTGAACGACGCCATACTTAGGTGAAAGTCAACATATGAGATTTTTAACAAGTTTTTAATGCTTTTATGATAGATGTTATCTTAACAGTCGACGTATGTTTGAAATGTAAAATGTTGATAAACGGGACTTCAGAAGAACAGATATAGTAATAAAATTCTTATTGCGGTCCGCTTTACAACCAATATAATGATGTTGCTATAGGAAAGGTTTTCACCTAAATGCCGTGTAAAAACGATGAAAGATACCATGCAGTGGCATGCTAAACAGAAACAGCGCTTTAACGTAGCTTACCAACGCGATTGCATTATCTCTATGTAGCACTTCATCTCGTGATATAACTTCATCGCTTTGAGAACGGTAACAGCTATCCTTGTGACTATTATGCATCTGCCGTTCGCTGGAACTGGCGCACTGGTTGTAGCGCGTCTGTGGCGCGGGGGCGGGCGAGCGGCGCCGCGGTGCTCACCGTACACAAGCGGAGCGCGGAGCCGGAGCCCGAGTCAGTCCGACTCGGGGCGACGCACGGACCGAGCGCCTCGCGCTGCGCCGCTCTCACACTCGCGACCTCCTCTGCCTACATGTGCGCTACCTCTCCACTTCCACCCCGGTCCTGACACCCGACACGGGATCACCTATCCCCCTACAACTCCGAATAGGTAGCTATACAAAACCCTCCGCCACCAGACAATTTTGGCTCTTTAAATATAAAAAAGTTTATCGACCCTAACGCTGCCGCCATAACAACCCTTATTCACTTCACTCAGCCAGTCGCTCCCTCTAATTATTGACTCCCCTAAACTTTGTTGAAAAATTCTCTCTCCCGATTCGACCCTTTTATTGCTCTAATATTTTTATTACTCCCGATATCGCTCCTCTATTTCGAAACGAAACGCCTTTGATAGCAATAGATATTTCTACATAATTAACTGCCCGCTTCCTTCTCCACTAGTTTCCTAGATTGATTAATTGCCCTATAGTGGTGACAATTAATTTTTTTCCTTGATTTCGCTAACCGGAAAGCTCTGAGATCGTCGAGGCTGTTGCGGGCGTACTACCGAGTTGCCAAACAGTTTTGCGTCACCGTTATCTGTATTCAGGTCAATTAAAACGCGCTGAACCATGACACTGCGTTGACATTGGCGCGATTAGTTTCCCCGGAGTGAGTGAATGTGAAACTGGTGCGTTTGCGTGGTGGACTCAGAGCGACGTTCTGCGGTGCATGGTCACGTGAGGCCCACCGCCGCAGCGGATGTGCACACCGCTGCCGCCCTGGTGGTTCGTGCCGGTTGGAATGCCAGCTGCTCTTGACCTAACTAGGTAACATCGTATACCAACCGACCGTATGAGAACACATATCATGCACACATCATAATCTGTAATTGCACACGGCATATGTGAAGACGGAACGACAACGAGTGACACCAAAACTCATTAAGTTTTATCACCGCCGATAAAGAACTTGACCAGAATATTTGTGAGCCGTTTTAATGTATTTACAAACCAGAATCGTATTTATTTCCTCTTACCGGGGCTTCAGTATAAATACCGATGTGCTCATGTACATGTACCTACGATGCCATTTTAATTAGCGAACACTTTTAATTTCCTCATGATGCTCGCTCGTGTAAACTCTGCCGTCATACCTTGTCAGACAGTCGATATCGAACATTTCAATGTGATTATAGAATTGTGGCAGGGTTTGAATATCAAATGAGTCCTTTGCATTCTCTTCTATATTATTGATTTCGTTATTTGTCTTTTAATTATGAATACCAGAAAGGCATTTCAAACGAAACCGGTGTTGATAATTGTTATTATATCATTAACAAACATTTGTATTGATTGAACGATTGAAACGAAACAATAACATTCTGTTGTCATTCGATATGTCAACTCGAGGCGTCAATAATAACACGATGATAAACTGTGTAGGGTTCTATAGAAGGCTTGCCATTTCAATTGATTTTGGCTCCTATTGAAACCAGTTGGGATTTATTTTCCTTAGCCAGGTTGTCCCACTGCTGGGCTAAGGCTTCCCCAAGGCTCTTCCAAACATCCCGGTCTTACGCTACCTGGTATTACAATGTGAATATGAATCCAGATCATCCCGCCATCTTTTTCCGGGTCTGCCTCGACGTCTGGGAGAATGCTTGTCTAAAATTCTTGGCTTTCTAAATGTCTTTGTCACATTATCGTAACTTGAGGGTGAGAAACCTGTTAAATTAATTCTGACTCAACACAAATATTATTCGAAACTATTATTACAATAGGTACTATTTCTTCCTTTATTGCCACTATCTGCAGAAATCTACAAGTTCTTACCGCCAAATTGGATCCTTATGAAGTCATGGCGTTAGCGACCTAGCTGGCGTGTAATATTTACGGTACGTTTATATTCAGAGGGGCGTACCACCCGCGTCGTCGACGGCGAGACTCGGAGGCGAAATCGGAGATACAACGTTGGTGGCAACTGGCAATGAGAATTACGTCGCCACACATAATTTGAACTGGTTTGGATATCAGTTTATGTATAGCAGTTAAAAGGAATTCAAGTACAATTTGCTCCGGTGCTGATTGAAAATGAAATGTCGTTTTGATAATTTCGTAAAGTCGCTTTGCAACAATTTTTTATGTTGAAAAAGTCAGACGGGCCACGTGATGGTAAATGGTTACCGTTTTCCATTTTAAGAGAGTTTTCGATGTTCTGCTAAGCTTGAGGACTGTGGTGTGAAGTGCATTGCCTCGTGCATGTGACGATAATTAGGTACATTGGGTCTCTTCTTACCCTTCAAACCGGAACACAACTATGAAGGTTTTACAGCTTTTAGGCAAAAATTGTTAAATTGATAGCCTAACCAGGAGACACTGCACATCATAAAGTACCAAATACCTACACAACAAGACAAAAAGTATTAAATTTCTTTTTAAGAATAAGGTAAAGAAGTAAGCACGGACACTTGCAGTTTCCAGATAAACAGTTGTGGTTTTGTCTCCCCGGGCCAGTGTTCCACAAAGGCAATCTATCTCTACTCCCCAAGGAGTTGTCTAGCCCCGACCTCCCGCTCGCAATGTTACGAAAATATGGCATTTTCTCAGTGCTCCTGCTCGTATCTACCGAACTGAAATCTGTAGCTACTAGCCACTGCACACAAACTTTATTGTTGTACATCACATTTTATCTGAGAACAGATTATTGTTATTGCCTGTCTTATCGCGCTACTTATTTCTACTGCAGAACTGTTATAACCTGCCATTATTATAGCATACTTACTAGTGAATGCTTTGGCCGTTATTTTTTATTTTATTTTTCTTTCAAAAACTGTCGTCCCTTGCCTTGTTTGTATCTTATTTACACACCCAGACACGATATTACGGTTTTACGATACAATCACATTAGATTAGATTATATTTACAGTCAATGAACTCATTGTTTATTGGTTCCTACCATTTATTTTGAAGGTTTTTCTAAAAAGGGGTTAGTTAACACGCAACTCGTCGTTCCCGGGCGACCGCTGTAGCGAAATAATTCACTTTTGACCGGGAAATCACCTGTAAAATGTAATATTGCTTAATTCTGGTGGCTTTATTCCGCCTTTGTTACGAACCGTTAAATCTGGGTTCTCGACGTGAATGATCCTTGCTTATTAATTTTCCAAAGTCAGCCGTTTATTCAAAATGAAATTGTTCGCGGCATTTAAATTATAAAGTAAATGCATGCTACAAGATGTAGCGCAGTTTGGTACCTCTCATCAAAGGCAGCGAGATCCTGTTGTTTAATGATAAGTCGTTTGTGTATTATTAGCATTAAGCTGTCATTTTAGTCAATGAACTGGTTTGAGGAGCTGATACGTGGATTTACGCGTTCGTTACGCAGGCACTTCTTCGCCCGCATATACAGCACTGCACAACAAAATTACACGATAGAATCGGATCTTCCTGTCTAAATCTTGACATGAAAAAGAGAGAACCGATTCTGTAAATTTCATCTTATGCTGTTTCCTCGAACCAGCAACATTTTATAGTGTAGGGTTCGGTGTACAATGAAACGGGTTATTCCTGTAATTTCCTTGAATTTTCTGTTATTGTCAATACATGGTAAATGTGGATTTGCTAATGGCGTGATAGAATATCTATAGCAAATCATATTACCATACAACAATAATTGATCTACGATCATAGTAGCGCCCTCTCCTCTAGAGCACTGACAGCGAGCCAAGAGTCTGAGCAAATGAGCATATCATTTTAATAAGTTTCTTACATTTGACATTTCAATTATCGATTGAATGTATGCAGAGATGCTCACAACGCATGCGCCAACTGACAGACGCAGTTTCCATATAAAACTTCTCTGGCGTGCAATCTACATACGTTGAATTTCAAAATCATTATTTTCAAACAGTTCGTGTACTTACTTAAATTGTTGACTGACATTCTATAAATAATAATATAGAACATTATCGTGCAAAATAGAGAAAAAGATGTTCCTGGTAAAAGGTGATGCCGATGTCTATAACGGTAATTAGGTAAGTACCTAAGTTTAAATACACATACACGCTTTTACGTTTACGGCACGAGAAATGCCGACCGTGTTTACAGTTCAACGTACTTTATTTAGTTGCCTTCTCTTGCAATACCTAACAGAATGTATACTTACACATACAGTTACCGATTCCAATCATTATAAATTGGCAGTGTCATGTCAACATTAACGTTTTGTATGAATATTTAAATATTGGAGATTAAACTGCTGCGGTCACTCTGTAGTCATAGGTGTGTTGTACTGGTTCCCAGTTCAATATTTACTTATTGGCTTTGTATATTTACAATAATTGAATGTTATTTTTATTGGCGTTGTGTCTAGGGATTGCAATCCGGAAAACCGGATCCGGTAATCCGGCGGATTCGGCATCATTAGACTAAGGGATCCGGTGAAATAAAAAAAAATATGACACCGATTTTTTTGGAAAATACTCGAGTTGCATGAGTAGGTATTTAAATGCGTGTATGGTGCGTGCGATGCTTGTGATCTCAGTTGATTTTGTTAGATTTATTTATCTTATCTTATGATATGGGGCCGGGAATTATCCCAGCGGCACTTCGACCCTTGAGGATCTTTTGTGCCTACCCCATTTTACAAACTGGTCATCTCAGTGTGCAGGTTTCCTCACGATGTTTTTCTTCACCGTTAGAGCAGTCGGTAAATGTACGTAAGTCTTCGTAAAATACGAAAAACTCGTTTGTACATGGCACTGCACGGTTTCGAACCCGGACCTCCCGCATGGGAGTCAATTGTCCTAGGCAATGTGTCACCGACGCTCTTTGTTAGATTTAATTTAATAAAGCATCCTTCAAACCAAGCCATTTTTGTGACAATATTACAACAAAAATAAGGGAAAGTTATACTATATATAATAGTATAATTAAGATTGAAATTTCAAATGCTGTAATTTGTACTTTACAGCATTTGAAATTTCCACTACCTATAAGTTACTTAAATTACAGCAAGATACTAGTGTCATTGATGTCATTTGCCTTGACATCTAGTAAAACCGAATTTAACCGCCCGTCATTATCTATTTATTACTAGATAATATAAAAATTACATTTTAACTAGTTACTACATTTTTATTGTTGATTCGTAATTGTTGATTAATTATTACAGTGGAAGAAATAAATAAATGTAATAATAAACTTTGTAATACACTCGGTTGATTTTCTTTTATAGGGCTGATTTTGGAACGAAAAGGCAAAATATTTTTGATGTGACCAATCCGGCCGGATCCGACCGGATTGAAATTGATGCCGGATTGCAATCCCTAATTGTGTCATCTAACAATTTGATTATAATCTAAAATTTTTGTCAAATGTTTTAAATATTGTCTTTTGCGAATTTTAAAAAGTTGTTCAACCCTCCTGCTTTATGGGGCAATCGTCCCTTTTGGAATACAACTTTTAGAAAACAACTTTTGCTGGACCGACTAACTAAAGAAAGTTGAGAGATGGATGAGAAAAACAAATGATAGAGTGATATGACACGCCTTCAGGTCTGTGTCCAGCAGTGGACAGATACGGGCTGTTTGGTAGACAAGAAACACAAAAAGGAAAATACTGCTTCAGATTGATATTCGTACAGAAGCGGCCTTATCGGCCTGAAACGATCTCTCCTTCACGAGCTCTTTAATTTTGTAAGCAATTGTTATGTTTATGGATGATGTCAGAGTCGTCTGCAGACTTGTTATCGAAATTTGATTTATGCATGCATCTACTCAAGCACTATTGCTAAGTAATTTATTCAGGAGCACGCGCAGTGTTGTCACTTGTGTAAAATATCGATGAAATTTAATAAAACTACGTACGGGTACTCATAAACATTTCACTTGGGGTCGTCAAATAGATGAAATAAATTCATCACTACATAGTATAAAACAAAACCCTCCGGAATTATTATTATTTGAGGATAAAGGACCCGCCACTCACCCACCAACTATCAACTGTTATATAGCCCTCCGGCGCGTCCGTCTGTCTGTGTGAATGATAATCTCGGAAACGGCTGAACAGATTTTGTTCTAGTTTTCACTGATGTGTATATTGATTCTCGAAGATGGTATTTTAATGACCAATGCGATCGAAGCGGGTCGCTAGTATGTAATTAATTATGTATTGAATAAAGAAGAAAATGTTGACATTTATCTTGTATTTATTGATGACACAATATTTACGGATATACAATGTTATATTGTAACGTTAACCTAACTGTCAAGGTTAATATAATAACACTAAACTATCAGTTGTCTCTATAATCGCTTTGATGACATGAAACTTGTTTTAAGAAGTTTGAAAAAAGAGATTCCCAAAATACATTTCAATCACCCACTGATACAGAACGTACAAGAATACGGATGCTGTGTAAAATGTGATTTATTCGTGGCCGCGAAGTTTGAGGTTGACTTACTGCGGATGTTTGTTGGCAAAAATTAATAATGTATAAGTTTCCTAACTGCCATCTTAGTATATTCCTAGTATGTATAAAACATTAGCCTTCATCTGCAGAGATGTTTATTATACCTCTACATACATATTAGTATCATTGTTACTTTAACAACTGCATGATTATTGATTACAAAGGTACTTAACGTATTGCTATACAGGTAAAATATAGTGTAAATATGAAGATGTTTTTTTTTTCTGTGATCATTCACAGCCACACTCAATCTTTTGAATAAGGCAATAAACACGAGATAAAAATCAAGGAACTTAGGGCGTGAAGGTACTCTACGTGTAATACTTTGTACCTTACCAACAACACAAGTCAGGTAGCATCCTGGTAAAGTTAATTCGTAGGCGTTCGCGGCGGTTCGTTAGGCATTTCCGCGTTCGTCGCCAACCAGCGGCACATGTTATCAAGGTCGTGCCAACTCTACGAACCTCTTTGTCTCTGCATAGAGCCGTTCCAAAGAAACGTCCGCGGTTATTCACCACATACGACTTGTTATCAACCTCATTGTTTTACTTTTATTATCCCTTGGAGGCAAATTTTATTACAAACTCCTTCACCAAATATCACTGGCTGGCGTACTTTAGTTACTTTTTAATTAATTGTAAAAAAAAACATGTCTGTCACTTTTCAATCACTAAGATGGAGGTAACGCGGGAAGCATTTCGTACTATGATCTATTATAATTTTAAACGTGAGTTAACATACAAGGAATAAGATGAAAATTGTATCAGTGCTTTTGGCAAATTGCCTCCATCACTTGCCACCATCACCTTTTGGTTTCGTGAGTTTAAGCGTGGTCGGAGCGACCTAAAAGATGACCTTAGACCGGGGCGACCACCAATGGCAGTCACTCAAGAAAACGTCATCAGCGTTGAGTGACTAATAAAGGAATGTCGCAACATTACCAAGCGCGAGATTCAGGATGAACTGAACATTGGATCACAGACAGTTTCCACCATTTTACATGACCATCTTAAAGTTAGGAAGGTTGAATCGTGATGGATACCCCACTCTCTCACAGAAGAGCAGTAAGTCAGACGTGTAGACTGGTGCCAGTTTATGCTAGATAAATTCGATGAAGGTAGCTCACAACAGGTGACCTACATCTTGACTTCCGGTGAATCTTGGATGAATGAATACCCGAACACCCGCTTGCGAAACAGCAATCGACAGAATGGGTCTTTGAAGAAGACGATTTACCCACTAAGGGTTTTCGCGGTCGAAGCGTCAACAAAAAAGTAGTTGCTAGGAACCCATTTTTGTTGATTTAGTATGGCACTCACCGACAGTAGAAACGTAATTTAGAACAATTCTTAACTGAGTAATATCATTAATTACATTTCACTTAATCAAGAACTAAACTAAACATTTGAACTATTTACATTACACGTTTACAAGAGTTTAAGTTTACTAGTTTAAGTGTTTGTTACTTTTTAGTGCTCTGCCGGACAAATCTTGCTTCTAGCTAAGCTAATCCAAAACCCAATAATTTTATTTCCATAATTCACCTAGCTGAAAATTGAGCTAGGTAAGTTTTAGTAAACCAAGATTTTTCCTTGGTTCTTTAAAAATATTTGTAGCTCCTTTAATTTAGTACCTACCCTCAGATTCGGATCACATCTCGGTATATACTCTTCCATTTCTAATAAGTGTCAAGGCGTCGACTATAATTGCCATTTGTAATCTCTCTTTCAGATCAGTCATTACCCCTGGCTAGCAAATGGGCTTTTACAAGTAATATTTTATTAACAACCGCATTGCACGAACGTTATTTTAATTAACGAAATTGAATTGGATTCCCAAAAACGGCAATGTAATTGAGCACTCGAACATCGTTCTTGTTACGTGTAAATACTGACTAATATTTTCAGGTTTATATACTTACCATTTGTATATACAATATTTATTATTTACTCCTAAAAAGTGAAAAGGAAAAGACACTTACCTAGAAATAAAAGGTACGAGTATATTAACAACTAACAGAGGGAATAATGTTATAGATTGAAAAGATGGGGTTAGGTATGTGTGTAAAATAAAATACACTTTATTGCACAGAAATATTGTGGAATTACATACGGTAAAATAGCAAGATACAATTCAGGCGACCTTATCTACTACATAAAACTACTACTACTACATAACATCTCATCTCGTCTCACCTCAGATTGATCAGATGTTATTATATAGAGAGGTCTGTAGCGATGGCGCACGCACACACCCTAGCCGAAACGGGTATGTTTGTATGAAGATGACCTACTTCTCTATTTTACTATGGTAAAACTGAGTATCGGAAACGTTGGAAAATACTGTAATAATGCGAAGGTTGCTATAGCGATTAGCTATAGAGGCCATCCTTAAAATAGAAAAGTTTAAAGATCGTGGAATATCGTCGACGACTCATTAATAGTTATCAGAGCCAAAACAAATACAGTGCAAAGCTTTTATACGATTTACCCTTCACTCTGTATAAAATAAGCAACTCAATAAAGTACCGTAATCAATTTGCTGTGATTCATTTCATTATCGTCCCCAGCTGTTCAATGTAGCGTAAATGAAGTAACTTCATTTGTTGCAGCATCAGTTTTCTCAACTATAGTTTCTAGAGGAATCATTATGTTCAGCGCAGCGCAGTTGGGCGTAGATCAAACATTTTGCAACGTGGAGTGTGACTAACTATTCACGATTTCCTCACTGTTTACCTTTGCAGTTTCTGCATCATTTGTAATTAAAACGTCTATGAAATTAGTTCCGGAATCTCCTGAATGTTGCTTCTTGCAAACTAGTTTCATGACGTTCTCAAGAGCTGTGTTTGTAATTCTGCTACCAATGTTGCTGACAGTCGAGCTAGATCGAGCCTCGTTTACGTTTCATGCCGGTCACGTTTTTATATTATTTTATGTGTATTATTTATCGAAGGATATAAGGGATAATACTGATTCGCAAATCTCTATTGCCCTACTCCGGATCGCTAGACGACCAGAGCGCAATACGAAGATAAACAAGAAGGTATACATAGAAACGATGCGTAAAGAGATTATTGCTTCGTTCTTACCTTGACCAGTGCCCACGGGCATCCAATAATACCGTCATCGACCTTTGTTCTCTCATTGGACACGAATGGAACGTAGTGTATGTGTATGTACGTAAACTAACATGATACCTGAGGGTCTTATTCAAGCCATGTATCCAACTAACGGAACGCAACTGAGCAGAGCAGAACGAAGATGTGTTTGTATTTCCTTTCTAATGTAGACTTTGTTGTTCTTTCCAGTAAATGTGTTGTGATTATAATGTCAGCTCGCTTTTTGATAAACATTTTCTAGAGGATGTAACAAACAAAAGTGCTGTCGAATCCGAAAGGACGTTGGTTGCCTCGGTAATTGAACAAGTATTCAAAATTCGCAATTGTAATTAAATTATATAAGCTCCAAAATTCAGTCCGATATAGACATACGTACAGTTACATCCACCACCGTTTATGAACGCTGAGTGAAGTTCACGTACGTAGATAGGCTCACTTCACACGGTAAACAATCCAATCATTACAGTCCATACCGCCAGACATCCAAAATCGTTTACTTTCCAAATTGTCATCATCGCCCAGATTCCATGTCGTTAGAAGTATCATTTATGGTGAAGAAATCACCCAATTTACGCACTGGCTAAAGTGCTTTATTCTCTGTGCTTAGCTTACTCATTTAACCCACCTGCCATAAAAAGTTCTGTTATTGTCGTCGATGGAATCTAGATGTGTTTACGATTGTCTCGCTCGACTTATACAACTGACGGAAGCGTCGTAGACTCGATTACGGCTCGTATATTCTCTGTTAACTGTTAGGCAATCATCTTAAGTACTTTGTCATCGCTTCGTTTACTCCTCTTGAACAGATCTTATGTTCCTTCAAAATAAAGTTCGTGTTGCTAAGTTTTGAGGGGCAGCCATAAAGTTTCGACTGTCGACTTATGAACTGTTATCTCGACTTATTCATGTCTTGGGTTTGGAAACTTTTTAACTCTTTTGCTGAATATAGAGGGTTGAATTAATCTGTGGCTTTCAGATGACTCGCATTACCATTTTGCATGTTATTTTCTTCTATTATAGAATGAATGCAGACGGTTTCTCATACCCAGCAATGAAAATTTGTTGTAGGTTAGCCGGACGCGGCGCGCCCCCCTCGAGCGTTGAACCGCCGGTTATATTTAACTGCGGCAACACGTGCGCGCCCACAACGCGACACACACGGATCTCCAACTCATAGACTGATTTTTAAACACCCAAATATTTTACAAATTGGTACTTACGTCTTAAGAAATGGAAACTAGCTTTAAACTGCGCCCAGATTTATCTAAACACGGCCAGACTTTTCCAGTGTCGTCCTCAAATATTTCAGACGCCGACTAAAGATTCAATCTTATTGAAACAAGCAACGAAAATACAAAGAGATTAAAAAGACCTAACAGTTTTTCGGAATTCATTTCGATTCTTTATGCATCCGCTGTAGTTCTTTTAATAAAACTAGACTGAATAATGAATGAGTTCGAAAGCACGTTTCACGTAATCATTCAAACTCGTAAAGTGCATCCCAAGTTTTCACAAAACCTTTTTAAGTGTTGTGCAGGAAGCGATGCTTTTAAAATTTGCATTCTGTGGTAGTAAAAGAGGCCATTGAGTCGCCGAATGCAACTAAAAGTACATTGTCGGTCGACTCTCTGTAAAGTGTAGTTTGTCGAGAGTATATGGTTTACTTTGTAGAAGAGTTTATGATATTCTCAGTACCTGAAGATTGACAATAGCGTTCGATGAACCCGATGCTCCGCCCACCCAGAGTCATTGTGACAGCAACATTTCTATTGTCATTTCCTGAGGTGCACGTTGCGTTTCAAATGTCTAGATCTGCACAATCGTAGTTGCATTCGATAAGTTTTATACACAATCTTCATTCTGAATCGTGATAATTCGCGCTTTGTTATATTCCCAATTTATTAGAAAATCAATAGCTACCTGTAATCAGTTAAATGTACTTTTCCCGTCGATCATAAATAACTCAATCAGGCGGCTTTTCAGCCTGATTGAACTGATTTCAGAGTACCGAAAACAAAACTCATGGTCTGATCATTTGGATGCTATTATCCGGCAATCAATCGATTGCCTGATTTAATTTGAACAAGCATTGTGTGACCACTATTTTGTATACCTATTGATGCAGCTTTAATTTAACCTCTAATAGTTGTTTATTGTATTTTCATGTTCAGTAATTGAGGCAGGGTTAGGCTTCAATACTTCCAATGTACTAAATTATCAATAATATTTCGATTCAGTATATTTGTTAATCAGTAGGTACATGATTTTATAAGTATTCAGTTTTATTGCTCATTATGTTGCCAATCGCGAGTTTTGTAACCAGACAAATTACTGGGTATCCCGCGTTTGATACTGACGTTTATTTGCGAAAAGGGTGGGCAACTGATTACCTGATACACAGTTATTGTTGTCAGTCCTGTCTTCTTGATGCTTGTTCATCAGATGCCGCCACCTGCCAGAATCCAGCAGCGCTACTTGTATTGCTATTCTGAATTAGATTTACATATCTAGTATAACCGGTAGAAATACAAACCTTAACAAAACATAAAGACGTCATTGAGTTATTCTTCATTGTCAAGAAATACAAAGACTAAATTACTGCGCATTTCTAGCGAGTTGGCTGCGAATAAATCGTTTTATTATCCACCAAAGTCTGTCATTCTTCTTTAATTTGAGCTTGAAAGAAGACTAGTTACGTTTCTTTTATTTCAATAAAACTTTTCATGCACGACATTATAAACAAACCAAAGATCAAATTAATTGAAAATATGTTTGAAGAACAATAATATTAACGACCAATTCATGTTCTACCGTTTTTGTTCTATGTTTCCTTATAATTTAGACAAAAAATGCTTAGGGAAGTAGTTGCCAGGGTTTTTGCTCAACTTTTTACGTAATATTATAATAAAATCTATCGATTAGACCTTGTGGAGCGAATTTAGCCCGGCGTGTGAGAGCTATATACGTACTTACCTAGGTAAATGTTTATTGAGAAGCGAGTATGTACTCGTAGTTGGAAACTGTACTAAACTGCTTGTAGTTTACTGACGTAGACTTGACGTAGACCAATACCGCAACTGGCATCCAACTCGTTAGTTCAACACCAATGTATTGATTGTTGATTACAAACCTGCATTTCATTTACTGAGGTCGAATGCATCGTTCGTACATATTCCCGTTCTTAGCTGCAAATGTTTTAACAGTATGTAAATTATTCATAGTGGAATTATCCTAAGAAGCCGAAGCAAAGTTTGATATTGTAGCACATTTGCATGCAAGGACAAGTTTGAGAGTTCCCAAATCCAGACTAACTCTCGCGATAAGCTTCAAATCCTTGCTGAAGACCCAGTTAAAACTAAAAACACGAAAGCAAAACGACTCGGTATATTAAACTAAGATTCAAACACCGCTCGTGAAACTGTAAGCTATAAAGGAGAGCCACTACTTCGCATACTCTGCACTTGGGCATGCTGGGACAGTGACACACTCGCAAACTAGCCACGCTGTATTTTCTAACTTTCCCGTGCAGTCGTAAATAAGTTACGCCTGGGCCATATCAGTTCGCAACTTTGTAAACTTCCTGCGGTGGTGTTCTGCCGACATTAAATTGTTTCCTTCATTGCTATGAAATTTGAAGTAAAAATTTGATTAAAAATCGTTGCATCGCAAAAAATTGAGCTCACGAATTTAGAGAGGATCCCGCGTGGTGCGAACTCGGCGCAGCCGGTGGGTATTGATCGCAGTGCGCGCGCAGCGTCTGCCCAAGTGTACACAGACGGTCTGTGAAGCGTTTCAACGGCGTGCCACCAAGAACTGAAGTGAACACTTGGTCAGAACCGAGTGTCATCGACAGATGAAGTATTGCGTTAATAACAAGGCTCTTTATTAACTTATAAAGTCGGAATTTTCGTTTCAGTATGAAATGCTAGTGAAACAAGGCGCACCGTGGTGCATAACGTGAAACTATGTTAAATTTTCGTTTGATTAGTTGGGAACTCCAAATCGTCTGTCGATGCGCGCTGCTAAGCATATCTTTTGAAATGGAATGGTTGCGATCAGCTGTGGGTCGCCTTCTCTCCTGATCTCACTCGCCATTGGCCCCCTCTCTGGCCTGGCGCCGCTTATCTGACGTCCTCCCGTGTGATTAATAACCCCTCTGAATCTTTAGACCCTCGCCGTACGAACTCTCGCCGCCGACTGATGGACCTAACTAACCTCGGCGAAGAATTCATCATGCGATTTCTACGCATTTAACAATAGCACTTCCATATAGATTAGATAGTTTGATAAGAAAATGATTTATGTTGATAAGCGATTCATATTGTGAAATGATCTTTGTAAAGCTTTCAATATCATCACGTTGTCAGTTATATTGAAAGAACATTACATTTGTCTGAAATTCTATTTCGTCAAATTAGAACTCTATACATAATAACAAGACAAATCATAATAATAATCAGAATCAGTCCACTGAATGAATATGAGGAACATAATCCTCTTTGCCCTATGCAGAAGGTAATGAAGGAGCATAATAGTAGTATTTTAGTGATAGTAGTATTTGCGATTCTTTTGATCAGTATAATATACGGTCTCCGAAATCAGTATTCTACACGTTAGCAGAGATTTGTAATGTGAATGTGTGCTAATTGTCCGATCCCTCTTAATTACTCTAATTTGCTGGTAGCAAGAAATCTGAGGAAAGTTTCTTATCGCTGTGAATCAATATGAAGAGCCGTTCGTTATTAATCCTAGTGGCGAAGCTGCGTTAATTAAAGCGGACGCGATATTTAATTAAATAATCTTTTAATATTAGACAAAGATCAAGTCTTCGTTTTCATCCCTCAGAGATTTGCGGGAGGTATCGAATTACCAAATATTTTGAGAGTTGCTCATCCTTCGAGGCCAAATGGACTGAGAGTACGGATTATTGCAGTAAAGGAAACTAAAAAGACTGAGATTGAAATTAAATCATTCCGTCTAGATTAAAAGACTCGCTGTTCTTAGCTGTTTATTTTAGTGAATATTTAATCATTGCTTGCGATTCGTTTTACGTGTAACTTAGTTTTAAAGCCGTCTTCGTTGAACTAACTCTGCGAACTCTATCTCGATTTGAATGCTGCTTTGAAAGTTTCTTTCTACTAATCCTTCTCAGTTTCTTAATGTTAGCTCTTTCAAGTTAATTTCGATTGCTAAATTAGATAAAATAAAGTGAAACATTAACTTCCATTAAATATTCGATTTGCCTGCGTCGAAAATGACTGACTGCTGTCAAATAAAATGATTATAGGGACTCGTAGAACAGAAAGTGGTGCATTTATGTCTCAATACGATTTAAAGTGGATGTTATGTTATGGGCGTACCCAATATCGCAAGGGGCGGACGTACCGATAGCCCATTAATTTTGACGTGCTTTATTTTGCAGAGGAAACCGTTGGCATCGGAAGCGAGCGTCCAATTCATTGCAGTTAATTGATGTCACGACAATGACCGTGTTATGAGCCTATCAATGCCAATAAAGAACAGTACTGCTACCCATGCATTACATTACATACGAGATACGAGCCAATCGTTTACCGCATAGCACAGGTAGCATATCATTGTTCGCATACATTTCCTTTTATTGATCAATAGATGCCTACTGCTAAATTTATAGATACAATGAGCTCGCTAGGCATTCGATATTCATTTGAAGACCTTTATAAGGTTCGTATATCTTGGCACGGTACAAAGTCGGCTGACGCTCAAGTTTCATACATAATACGTACTCTCAGTGACCCTCGATCGCGCACTTGACTGCTAACCTTGCTTGCACCATTCGCCAAGCTGACACCTACCGCCTCATCTACTCGTTAGTCACTCGCAAGGCCATCGGCTAGGCTTCGGCACATTGTTAATTCACAACTCGTCTCAGCCTAGTGGTCGTTTCGCAATACGACGTTAGACCTTTGTACTAGAACTCCTTCGGTGACAATTTTCCTAGAGAATTCTTTTTTATTTTGTATCTTTACGTTTCGGCTAAACGCATAGAGAACTTGACCTCCTTAAATGAACATGTTTGGTGAACATATTATTACATAATGCAACGACAATATTTGCGAAATAAAAATATTATAGAATTCACGGCCAAGGCGTGAAGGTTACCGAACGCAAGGTTATTAAGGACTTATGTAGTTTTATTGTGTACATTAATTTTCAATGTTTATGGTATCTTGGAAGAAATAGTTGATTTCGTCATTGCATGGTTCTGCTATTACCTTCACCAGCATAATGATATCTCTCACTTTACCAACATAAAACGTGCCCGGAGAGCTCTGCCGTCAAATAATATTCAGTGGCATTTGAGTCACGTAAGAGGCAGATGGAGTTAGGTAATGCAGGGAGGATACCACACCATTTCCTTTGTTCATAGAACACCTCGAAACGGTTTTTGCTTTCTTATGGTGTATTATAGAAGAGTTTTTATAGTATTCGTAACAATCGTACAATGGTCTTATTCTCTCATTCAACAACTCATGCATACTAAGAGTAAGAGTTTGAACAACGATAATGCCTTTAGCAAACTGCAGCGATTTTGAAACGAATCGGACCGATCCATAGAAATCTGGAAAACCGAAAAATATATTTCCATGGATTTCGTCCGATTCGTTTCATAATTGCTGCAGTGTGCTTTAGCATAAGAGTAACAGTAAAAATCTATCGAACTTTATACCAAACCCACGTTTTGTGAATTATTCATTAGAAGTAGGTATATAAAGAATAGATGGGTATTCTTAAATTGCCTGTTTCGAATTGATGGCACAGCGATCGATAGACACATCTCGTCTAGCTAGGCATATAAATTAGACATTCGAGCGGAGGTCCAAAAGTCCGGGGAATAGCGGTTGTAATTTTTTTTAAATAATGAAACTATTTTTACTTTTCTATATAAATCTCTTAAACTCAATACATTTTTTAGATCTCGATATTAACTTTTCTATACCATCAAAAAATACGATTTCTCTTTTCCCTCAAAATGAGTCGAAATCGCTTCCTTCACTTCTTCATCGGCATTAAATTTGTCCCCCTTAACTCCTTTTCAAATTTGGGAATAAATAATAATCGCTAGAGGCCAGGTCTGGACTGTATGGTGGATGGGCAAGCGATTCGAAGCCACACCTGTGTAGAGCAGTCATCGCAACATTACTCTAGTGAACCGTGAGTTGTCTTGCAGGAGCAACACACCCTTTGTCGATGCAATTGAACCTGAGTCTAAACAGGAGTCGTCCTGTTTAGACTCAGGTTCAAAATGATGAACCCAAGTTTCACCCCAGTAACAATTCGCTCCAAAACGGGGATAGAGTCGTCACCACACAGCTCTAAAAAGTGCTTTGTCGCTTCAATTAGTTGTTGTTTTTGCAGCGGGCGGGCGTGAGCATTCGTGGCACCCATGTTACCCATGTTGCACTGACTTTTGTCATGCAAAGATGATCATGTAGGATCTGGTGATAGGAAATGGTGGATACGCCTAATAATGCAGAAAGCTGTTTTTTCTGCAGACTTTATCGACAATATCCTGCGTCGTGACTTCAACAGGCCGTCCTGGGATGGGGTCGTATTCAATTGACTCTCTGCCTTGTTTGAAGAGACCATGCCTTTTATATACAGGGTGGACCAAAAGTCCGTTAACATTTAAAATGGTTATAAAAAATACAAATGCTACTTTAGTGAAAAACTGTTTATTTAATAATAAAGTAGACAAATTAGGATTTCACTTTTTAAAAATAACATCATTCAAATGTGACCCTTGTTCATCCTGGCACACCTGTAACCGGGAACGGAAATTTTGCATGACCGCCCGACAAGTGGTTGGTGAAATGTTCTGCATTTCCTCGCGTATATTTTCTTTTAATTCCTCAATAGACACTGGGTTGCTGATGTAAACTTTACTTTTGAGATATCCCCAAAGGTAAAAGTCCATTGGAGTTAAATCCGGGCTGCGGGGTGGCCAGTGAATGTCACCTCTTTTGGATATGACTTTTTGGCCAAAAATTTCACGAAGTGCTGCTATAGAGTCATTGGAGGTGTGACATGTTGCCCCATCTTGTTGGAACCAAGAGCTTCGATTAAAGCCTGAGAAGTCCTGTAATGCTGGAGCAAAAAAAATCTGTAGCATCACAATGTATCGCTCTGTATTAACGGTGACGGCGCGGTTTCTATGATCTTCATAAAAATATGGACCAATGATTCCGCTGGCTGACAATGCGGCCCATAC
Source organism: Hofmannophila pseudospretella (assembly GCA_947369225.1). Lineage (NCBI taxonomy): Eukaryota > Metazoa > Arthropoda > Insecta > Lepidoptera > Oecophoridae > Hofmannophila > Hofmannophila pseudospretella. The sequence continues at coordinate 8,499,338 of OX376326.1, forward strand.
AGACCTTGGGCGAGTGTAAAGGTTTTTGGTGCTTCAAGTCCGGGTTAGTGTCACTCCAGTATCTGCAATTTTGTCGATTGACATGTCCATTTAGGTGGAAGTGTGCCTCGTCTGAGAAAAAGATGTTATTGAAGCTCGTAAACCTCTCAAGCACTACGTTAGCAAACTGCAGTCTCTGAGCAGGGTCATTTGGCTTTAAAGCCTGTACAATTTGAATTTTGTAAGGATGTAAATGTAAATCTTTGTGTAGAATGCGATTTAGAGATGTTCTGGGCACATCTAAAGCACTAGACCGCTTTCGAGTAGAGAGACCAGGTTGTTCTCGAACAGACGCTCGTACACGCTCTATGTTTACTGGATCGCGCGATGTCCTAGGTCGGCCGGATCGTGGTTGACTTAAAGTTGAACCTGTTGTTTCGAACTTCTGTACCCATTTTTTAATCGTTTGAATTGTTGGTGCTTGATTTCTGTTCCGTATATTGTAATGATTACAAAATTTCCGTTTAGCTTCGGTCGTAGAATCGTTGTTTCGATAGTACTCGCGTACGCAAAATGCGCATTGCGCTCCGCTGAATGACGCCATGGTACTAAATCCCTATTAGTAGCTCTCGCTTGTAGTAACACCCCCCGCGCCAATACCCCGCCCGCGCCGACGCAGCGACCTATTCAAATGTTAACGGACTTTTGGTCCACCCTGTACCATGGTTTTACCAGGACATTGGTCCCCATAAACTGCCTCCATCTCACTCATTATGGTTTGAGGAGGTTTTCCTTGCTTGATTACGGCACAATGTTCAAATTGCTCCATAGTTGCAGTTTTCTTCCGGATTCAGTTGTTTGCAAGGCGATATCTCGTAAACGAAAGACGTCATAAGGCTGACACGTGACATACATACCTCTAATATGTTCCCAATTAATAAGATACTAAGCGAGTGAACCTACCCCCCTCCCTTCCCCTGCATTCCGCGGACTTTTGGACCTCCCCCTCGTAGAAATAGAACATGTCAAAGACTGGGTCGCTCCGGCCTGCTATTCAACCGAACGAAGTTGAATCTTTTAGATATGTCAACTACAAAGAAACATTGTATTAAATTATCTGTGTTGACAATTTTGATAATTGTACTTACCTTTGTATTGTTACAAAAAGAAATTAAATTAAGCAAACATATTACTTATAATGAAACATTTTTGTTAGGTAATATAATAAGAATTATAATGAATGTTAGGTATTGACATTGTCCAAGCAAAAGAAATCGAGAGATGGAAACATTTTCCGCTACACTTGCTGCCTCAGAAAATGGTCAGATCTTATCTATTTATGTTCTGAATGTAGACTTTCTTCGGAATGTTATGTCACTTATTGTATAACTAACCTTGTTTTTTTATTTTTGTTCCAGGTAATAAAACTTCTCGTAAAATGAGTTCAAGCTGTGAAAGGAAGTTTTTTGAGGTAACATTTTAAAACATTTTATTTTATTTGAAAGGACTGGACTGAATTGCAAAACAAACATACATTTTGAACTTGACAAAACTGGTTACGTCGTATACCTTGGAATATATTTAGCACGTATTAAATTAACCAAAATAATTTAGAAAGTGACAGATTATAGCCCTGATCAGGCTCGAATCGTCCTTGCCGTTATTTATATAACAAACTATAATATATATAAAAAAACTTTGTAAAAAAACATAGTTTACCGACGTTAATGAGTACGTTGAGTTTGAACAAAAAACCTGTCAAATTTTATTTTATTAGAAAACCTACGTGGAGTATTTTTTGTTCATTGATTTCGTCATATTAAATCTTGATTTTGGGTAATCAACTAGAGACATCCATTACATCGTTATAAATTATAAACATGACGCCCGTGATGGAACGTATGCCCTCGAAATCTTCGTTTCCTTGAGGTGCGAAATAAATTTTCATATAAGTACTTACATATGTAGGTATGTATATAATTGAAATAGAAATAGCTCGGCTGCGCCTCATTTTACAAACAAGCACACGTGTTAAAATGGGCATCATTACGTGACAGTTCCATAAACTACTATTAATGGTGACGTGTGATAAGTATTTACTAGTCTTTTAAAAAACTCCTTAAATATTCCCACTTTTGGAATGTATAATATGTATGTATCTCATCAATTTTATATGTAAACATTGAACACAATTTGTTTGGCTTGACGTCCAACTACTCTTGTAGTAGTTAGAGAAATAGGTCTTCCTATTTCTCTAATTATTCACCCCACCTTATGTGCCCAGGCGTATCGCGCACCAAGTTGACGGCCTATAGCAAAACATTTGTTTACATGACCTTTGACGTCTCGACCACAGAGAAGCGCGTTTGAGCTTTTTGAATTACGTTTTGCTGAGGTTTTAAATATTTCAAAATTACATGCATATTCCCTTTTCGAATTATATATTTCTTGGATAAATTTAACATTATCATCTATACTTTACTACATTTTCTGAATTAGACAGGAACAGGTCTGCCCATTCGTCGCTCTGAGCCTTCAATATAGTACGTCCAACGGTAATGGGAAAGTGGTGTTCGAAAAGTCGCAGATTGAAGCGTAATGTCGTGTCGGCGAACATGACGATAACTGCGACACCTGTCCCGACAACGGTGAATAACTGCCTCGCTACGGAGGAGCTCCATATAAACCTCGTGATGGCTTTTAGGTTTACCTGGTATGCGCTAGTTCTAAATTCTAATGCGGTCATACGAGATTAGGAGAGAAGCTCTCGAAATCCTTTTATTGCAAAATATACGAGCGTGACAATAACAACGTCATGTTTGTTTAACGAGAACGGTGATATGCTACCTTTTATACAAGACTTTGTATAAAAGGTAGCTAACTTTGTATTTTTATACAAAGTTACCTACCTTTTATACAAAGTCTTTTCAAGTTACCTTTTGGTAACTTTGTAGCGTCGGCATCATGGCTAGGACGTCAGACTCCTATGCGGGCGGGAGGTCTGAGTTCAAAACCAGGGAATGCCATGTACCAATAAGTTTTTCGGTTTTTTCGAAAGACTTACGTTCCTACATTTACCGACTGCTCTGACGGTGAAGGAAAACATCGTGAGCAAACCTGCATACTGAGATAACCAGTGTGTGAAATGAGGAAAGCAATGGCAAACCACCCCATTAAATCTGCCACGAGAGTCCTTCTATGTGATTAATTCCTTAGAATAATCACGATACTCAGTAATGAGGAAAACGACTTAGAAGTGATACAAGAATTTAGCGTTCGTGGAAAGGTTTTCGTGAGTGGATCTTCTAGTATTTTTGCTAATGCCCTGTATGATGAATAAATGATGTTCTTGAAACTCGTAATTACAGTTCAAAAGAACGTTTAACTCGCGAGAATTGTTTAAATATGTACCTCTAAAGAATCTTTGACACGCTGATGATTAAAAGTTACCCTCTGATTCTTAAAATTGATATGAATTTTCATTGGTTTTATCAAATAAACCTACCTAAGTGGAATTTTATAGGTCTGTAAGTGAATTACGAACGATAATAGACTGCGTCAATATTGACGTCATACTCTCTATCACAGAAAACCTATTAAGCAGGTCTGTATGTCGACCTACTATCAAATGTTGTTATGCTGGAATAGTATTAACTAGAATAACAGGAACACGATCATAAGTTACATGGCTTATAGACGATCCCATGTTCGAACACCGCGAATGCATTAAAAATTAGGTTACTTGACTTATAGACGATCCCATGTTCGAACATCGGGAATGCATTGAAAAATAAGTTACATGGCTTATAGACGATCCCATGTTCGAACACCGCGAATGCATTGAAAAATAAGTTACATGGCTTATAGACGATCCCATGTTCCAACATTGCGAATGCATTGAAAAATAAGTTACATGGCTTATAGACGATCCCATGTTCCAACATCGCGAATGCATTGAAAAATAAGTTACATGGCTTATAGACGATCCCATGTTCGAACGAGATGCATTGAAAAAGTTGGACGTGCAGCTAACGGTGCATCTTCCCTCCTCGCTCTCTACGAGTTACGTTCTCTGACACACATTCAATTACTGATATATTATATGCTGGAGAAAGGAGACTTCTTACCCTGCCGTGTTGGTAATGGGTTTTGTATGGAACAGTTTTTATTACTAGATATTGCAAACGTTAGCTTTTTTGCGGTTTGACGTTATTCTTTATCGAGTATTTGCGTTTAGGTTGTAGTGTGGTATACTAAGTGTCATATCTGGCGCAAACTATGGCGGGACCATTTCAGCTACCATCCACAGTAAAAAAAATATTACGTACAATAACAGACGAGTAAACGGTCCACGTAATGGTTGACCTTTAGGTCATCGTCGCCAATAGACATCGACCTCACTGTATTATAAATTTATTATTAATATCGATGCGGTGCCATTTTCTGTACCTCAGAAGTAAATGCTTTTCTACCATTTTCTGTTTCTTAGGTATTGTGGCAAATTATAATCTAGAATAGTTTCTTTAATAAGTTAATAAAAACCTTTGAGGATTTGTTTACCAATTTTATACTTAATCAAATATACTATTTTTACACAAAATTGTCTAATTTGTAAAATTGGTTATGGCACTTATAGTTTAATCCTTCTGAGGTACAGATTTTAAGGACTTAGGTGGAGTAATTACGCTAGCTCTCTTCTTCAAACCGAAATACAGAAATGCAAGCATTGCTGCTTTGCGGCAGAAATAGGTAAGTGGGTGGTACCTCCCCAGGCGTTCCTGCACATCAGATTCTACCACCTTTACAAAAAGAAAATAAGCTCGTCACCCATGGGTCCGGCCACATAGACCCAGTCCAATTGTCTCTTATAATTATTATAGTGTTGCTCTTTGTATGAATAAATATTGGATAATTACTTATGTATGACTGAATTCAGCCTTCCCAAAAAATGGTCGTCAACTAACACAGCTACATTTTGGATTGGAACTCAACAAAAATATTACGATTCTTTTTTAATATTTGTGTGAATTGTACAGTCAGCTATTGACGTAAACATAATGATTATTTGAATTGCATAAGATCAATTGATAAAAGGTTATTTATTGACCTTTAAATGCACGAGTGTATCGACCACCGATGTTCCACGAAGTCTAAATTATATATATATTTCAAGCTTCAGGCTCTCGTGCCGCGGTAATTGCTTTCTGAATCGTCTGGTAACTAAATTCTGATCCAATTTTCTTTGATACATGAGCCGGCCATTTTTATTTAGAGGTTTAGTAAGATTACGAAGGTCATAACGCCCTTTTTGCTTTAAAGAAAGCAACATGTAAATTGAATACGTGATCTAGTTTAATAACGTGAATGTATATTTCATTGGGAGTGATTGCTGAATTTTTATACGACATGGTATGCGATTTTGCAAGACACGCGGTTGTAAGGAAGTGAGAAACACATTACCGATACGACAATTCTAACGGAGCCATTTGCGTGGGGGAAATGTGCCGCATGGGTCACTCGCATTCGGCCTTATCGTCTTTAGTCACAGCTCATATTTTGTTCACACTCACGCAGTCACGCCACAAGTTAAACAATTAGGTTAAACACAATAATCAATACACAAAATATTTTCTTATTTTATATTTAAATACATGGAAGGAGCAGAGGGAGGCCTTTGCCGAGTAGTGGGAGACCACATGCTAATATGTACAATAATAATGTTTAAATGCATTCAACGTTTTTTTTTTAAATTAAGTTGTCTCATTCCGATGATGCCTTAAAGAGTGAATAAGAATACGGCAATTAAAATATAACATACAGTTACTCTGCATATCGTAGACAAGTGATGCGTAAGTATGCGACATTACTAAAAATAATAATAGATTCCAAAAGCTTTAACCTCGTAGCAGCCTAATGTCAATGAATGAATACAGAATGTGTCCAAATAGGCCATGACCAAATGCGAGCCACCCGTCCTAGAGGCTGTGCACGCGCAGCCAAGCCCGCTGCGCTATAATAGATCGTCATCGGTACCAGTTGCTTTCGGCGCGCGGCTCGGAACACGTGGCTTCACCTCACACCGAGTTCTATCTAACTGTACTGTGCAGTGGAAGACACATCAGTCTGTGGAACCCTGCCGAATAAGTTTATATTTATTGACATTCGTATATGAATGTGTCAAATCAAAAAACTTAAAGCGACAAAGTACCAAATGGTTACAGCCTGATATGTTTGCCACTGTACACACCTTCACCGTAGTTATGTGGACATCGATAAATACAGTGCTTAACAGGTTACCCATGGATTGTGAAAAATCTTGTGCCTTATGATGGAATCGCTGCGCCCCCTCTTTTTGCGCTCTGATTGAGGTATGTTTATTATAATCTAGGCTATATCTAGCTAGTTAATTTGCAACGATCCAACTGTACTGACATGACATTTGTATTGACAATGAACTCTGCTGGTAATTCAGTTCCATCCCTTTTATTGTGAAAGACGTGTAGCTTATGAATTTGATGGGAGTTGCTCTATTTTGAGCAGATTTAGGATGTTCATTGAGCGACATAATGTATCGATATGGTGATAATATATTTTTAATTTAGGTAGTCTAGGCCTTATTACATTTGTATTGGTACACCTCATCAGCAGCCACTCTCGTCCACTGCTGGACATAGGTCTCTCCCAGGGCGCGCCTTTGAGCCCGATCTTCGGCTCTTCTCATCCAGTCGTGATTGGTACACCTGTATAACCTCATCGATTAAGAATTAACTCTACAGATGATAGTATCAATAGGTAACTGCATTAATGATTACATCAACCGCTTTGACAAAATTAACTATAAAAACTTTTCAACATTTTTGAGAATTTCAACAAGATTTGCAGAAAGTATATTGTGGAACATGTTTCACCTGTTACTATGTATACGCATTCTGCTGTAGAGTGATTATTACTCGTATACTGCTAAATCGAGAAAACTCTGTTGCTCACATATTCATGATGGAGTCACTGCATCACTTACCATGATTTATGCTATTCTAGTTATGTTTATAGTTTTGTTTATTAACGTTGAATCGATGAGTTCTTTTAAAACTTGTTTTATTTGCATAGTCTTCCTTGTGCACTTTATTTATTCCAAGCTTACCCTTGTGGACTCGAGAATATTCAATAACGTTAAAGCAGTTCGTGAATAAATACAATATATTATTTATGTGCAAATATATATGTATTCACATAATATAACACAGTGTCACAATAAAATTGTTAGGTAAGTAATAAAAACAAATACAATTTATGAGCTAGTTTACAGTGTAGCTGTAAATATTCACTAGTTTGACCCCGTTGCTCGTGTGGCAGCTTGCTGTAAACGTTTTAAAAAGGGTTCTGCTTCGAAGAATCTGTCAAAATGTTCTTACACTTACCCAAAACGCAGGTAAGTACGAGTATTTGGTCAATGTCCATTGTGTGCATATGAATAGAGTCTTCAAAATCCCCAAATCTTTACAATGGTGTTATTTTTGTTAGAATTTACTACCCAACTGCAAAACGTTAAAATATACAGTCGACCACAAAGTACACCATCTGTCAAAAACCTTCGATTAAATCTCAACCTTAAGCCTTCGCAATATGATAATTTCAGATTCTCAAATTTTGACGTTTTGGGTAGGTTGACCTGTGGTTGACTGTACGTTCCGCGGAATATTAAAATGTTAAGCGTCACGGAAAATGTTAAAATGGTACTCTCAGGTTCTGAAATTACATTATCTGATATCGAAGGCATGCGTTGAATGAAAAACATTACCCTCCTCCTGGGGCAGTCGGGTAAAAACAACGATGTGTACTCAGATGTCCTGATTTTTGTCAAGCATACTCCGCGTTTTATTGTACCCTTCGTGATCGATGTCGTATCTATTTTTGTACCTTTTTGCTGGTATTGACATGTCAGTAAAACCACAGAATGCACACAAGATCAGCTCCGGGTGTCCGCGATTTTGATTACGTCACTCCACTGTATCGCTAAGGCAGTTATAATTTTAAAAGAAACAACCTTGCTCAAAATATTTTTAGCAATGTATTTCGTTTAATTGAAAGTACAAAAAATTATTCGAGTTCCTACCACTCGAGCGCGCCACAGCGCTGAGTTCCTTTGACTTCCCCTGAGATCGCCTGTACGCAGAGCCCGTGAGTGCGTGAGCCGATTTCGCGTGTTTGTATTGAGCGGACCTTCTGTGTGTATTCTGTGGTAAAGTTCTCTTTGAAAATATACCAGTTCATAAATGTCGAAATTTTCCAGATAGATATGTTTACGATCTTCCATCCTATTATAGATAAAGTTGGTACAAAGTAGGGTACCATTGCGGCATGATTACCTGATAATGTGGGCTCATTTCCGTTGTTGAAAAAGGTGAAACAAGCACTTCAGTACTATCTTTTTGTAATAGCTGTCAGCTGTGATACATGGAGGCTTTTCTCTTTTAGAAAGCAGCGCTTTTACTGTTATTTCTGTGATCTTAACATAGAACTGGATTCTTTCTTCATAAATAGATGTGACTTTTCCTATCAGCCTCGAGAGAATCTGTCTGTCTGTACGTACATGAGTGCTCTTTAAAATAATCTTCCTGAAACTACTTAAGTATATATTTTGTGTAGCTTATTTTAATGTTTGTGTATCTCTTTTTTATTTTCATCGTATTTTTACTGTTACCAACAAATAAATATAACATGGGACCAAAAGGAAACTACATTATGTGCTATATCGGACGATGACATTTGATTTTTGTATTCTCTTGCAAGCAGAAGCTAACGTTAAATATGTAATGTCAAAACTTGTCACAACCTCAGTCATGAACGTTGATGCTGAACCTTTCCAAAAGTAGGACAAAGCGTCGTTTAGGGTACTATGGCCAAGTTAGTTTGTCCTATTTGCGGGCCATGTACTGATTTGGGCATTACCGAATTTGGACTGGATAGACCGACCGTTGTAGAAGGTCGTATTTCTATTTCGTTACTTTACAGCTTAATGGAATATGGATGAACTATTTTATTACCTAGCCAAGCAGAGAGCTGCCGCGACTAGCAATAGGATCAGTCTTTAAATTTTCATAATCAGATAATAACAAATATCATCAGATTCATCAGTCATCAAGTTGACTTCTTTACTTACCATCAGCTGCAACGTCTAAATAAATGGACGTCCATAAACAATATGTAGAAATAATATATGTAACAGAACAATAATAGACATCGCGATCGCGTCTTCATCTATAGCTTCCGATCCACACACAAGAACCAGATTGTCTGGCACCGTGTTATCATTGACCTCTGCCCATAAATTCTACTCCAATAACAAACATACGACACACGATATAACTCTTCCAGAATTACGCATGTTTCTCTTATCATTCGTTATCGTTCGTAATATTATATGCGCAACCCCACTTGAGGTCGCTTAATGTACGAAATGTGTTGTGTGCCGCGAATTCACAACTGTTCTTGAATAAAAATATATATGTTCTTGTTGTTTGAATAAAAATTCAACCCACTCCAGAGGCCGTTCAAAATTCTTTAGAGCTCAATGTGATATTGACATTTTGATAAACTCCTTTCCCACCCGTTCACTTGGAAACCTTGTGTTCGCGAATACGTGCTTTGTTGATAAAATATTCATTGATGCAATAGTCTAAGTAAACAATGAAAGAATTCAGTCAAAACTACGTTTTTCAAAGAATTTGAATACATTATATAAAGCTAACGTATTCCAACTGAATATGTGATGAATTGTCGAGTTTAAATTTGCGTTTGAATGAAGTGAGCGCCGTGTTATACGACGACGTAAACATAGTTACTGAAAGTGGAAAGCCTTGGTATTATTGAGTAGTACTGAACGAGGTATATGCTTATTAGTTAGTAATGGTCGTTCAAAGTTATTGCAAATTTGTGATGACGTGCATTACTAGCTTCTCTTTTCAGCTGTACTAAACCTATATACTTAGTCGCTATTATTAAGCTGTATACCTTTGCAAAGCAAATGGGAGCACACTGGACGAGAATGGTGAGGGACAGGGAACACTGGAGGAAATTGGGGGAGGCCTATGCTAGAGAAGGCAACTATTAAAAAAAAAAAAAAAATTGACATACCTATAATAATTTAATGAAATAATGGAAAAATGACATGTTAATTTTATTTTAATTTTTTGAATGATTGTGTATGAGTGGTAGAATTAAAGGCTGTTTTTATTTTATTTATTAAGCTGCAGACTCGCATTATTATTTCAGCGATTTACCATAGACTTCAATTTATGTATTGCCTTTGCCTCTAACTCCAAGATAATCTAGAATGGGCTATTGGTGTCTTTTATATGCAACACTATTCGACTGTAGAGTCATAAATTCCTGTTTAAAAGTCAACTAGTTGATAAATTCTAGATTGTAGGACATCTTTATACCGTCAAGTAAAATTCACCAGAAAGGAAAAAACACAAATCCATTGTTTTCTTCCTTTGAGCTGTCAGCGGGCGACACATAAGATGTTTGCAATAATGAGAGCACGTACCGCGCCCTGACAAGGAACAAATACCGGAGGTGTTTCACGGCTGCCGAGAGATTTTTCTCAACGCGTATTATTATTCGACCTTTCTCTTTTCTTGGTGCCCTTCGGACTAAACAAAGAAAAATAGTCATTGTTATTCTGTTTCCTAAGGTTTTCGTAATATAACCTACGAGTTAGCGACACTTTTGAAAGCGAGACCGCTAGAGGTGTATAGCGGCGAGACTTGAAGGAGCATTTTCTTTTCTCGAAATACGTAGCATTATGAAAATGTTTACTTATGTTGGAACTGTTCTTGTTCTCTGTTGTCTGTTGGAACTGTTCTTGTTCTCTGTTGTTTGTTGGAACTGTTCTTGTTCTCTGTTGTCTGTTGGAACTGTTCTTGTTCTCTGTTGTCTGTTGGAACTGTTCTTGTTCTCTGTTGTCTGTTGGAACTGTTCTTGGTGTCTGTTGGAACTGTTCTTGTTCTCTGTTGTCTGTTGGAACTGTTGTTGTTCTCTGTTGTCTGTTGGAACTGGACTTATCTTGGAAGATTTCTAGAAAAGCCTCGATGGATCAACCACCAAAACCATAGTATATACCATAGTATAAACCATATCTTGAGGAGCTCGTAGCCTAACTAGGCTATCGCAACTGCGAGCACGGTCCGAAAGTGATCGTGTAGGTTTAGCGACGTTGACGCAGTCGGTACCTGGATGGGTGACCGCTAGTGGCATATTTCATCTAAGCTCCTCCGTGCCTTGTAGAGCACGTTAAGCTGTCGCACCCGATTGTTGTCGTTCGACAGTAGTAGTTAACCCATGTCAGATGCCTACGGGCTGCCTGAACAACTCTGACAAATAGGTTAACCACTAACCATACGATAAGCAAGCAACCATAGTATTTAAGAAATATTTGAAAAGTACCTATGCCATTTCAACATTACTGGGCATTTAATTTTGTTTCGTTTGTTTCGTAGAGACTAGAAACACGTAACGATAGCAAGGCTTACCGCTTACCTAGGCTATAGGCAGTACCGCTTCTTTGTCTAAGATTAATAATGTACGGCATCACATCCTCTAGTGCTTTTAGGTAGCGCACCATCTAAATCTTAGATAAATATCTCTTGTAACAGCGGATTGATCATAAATTATGTAGTGTGCAGAAAGAGTACACATAGGGAGTCCCAAGTTTATCAGTACTTTAGATTAACAACTTCGGTTCTATTTTGCAACATTTTGAGCTTACTACTCGACGAGTTTTATACTTAGTTCATTATCTTAACGTGGGGACATATTTCAGCAACCGCTCGCTGAATATCCCAAGTTGTAGTAAAGGATCTACGTTTAAATTATGGGTCGTTCCCCGTGGTACAACTGCAATGTTCAACTGGATGCACCACGTACTACCAGGCTGTAAAGATTCAACGTTTATTTTAAATTAACTTTTAAATAATTATTAGACTGTATTGTCCCACTTTTGCCTCCCTCCAACCGTATTATATCGTTGAATAAGTCCTGTTAAGAAAAATTTTACTTAACTTTTAAAAATTTCATTATATGTACTCGAGCTCCAACTTTGTGTGATAAAGTTATTATAAGTTGCAACGTTAGAACACGCCACGTTTCGTGTTACCTAATGGATTTAAATAAAAGTTCTAGGTGTTGATAAAAATCTGGCAGAGCGCTGTGGAACGCTCGGTGTTCAAACAAGCCAGGCTTCGTTAGGGCCGGCTTTCGCAAATCCTCCATTGGCATCTGTGAAATTCGTTTGAAATGTCGACGAAAACACTGCAACTGTCGAAATGCAACACAAACATTCCAAATTAGCTTAGCGCAGATACTCGTAGTTGTCCAAATGCAATTTGGGATTCAGTACATTTTGTTTTAGTTTCCATTCCTTCTCCTTTTCCGTTAGCCTTAAGGCCTCTAGACGCGAACCCGGCACGAACTCAACTCACAACAAAGCATTGGAATGTGAGCTCTATATCGTATTTCATACAGTAGGTTTTCAAAATTCAAGTGAAGTAGTTGTCGACGAATGGCCCACCGTTCACCTTCTACTTTTGAATTTTGAAAACCTACTGTATGTAATACAATATAAAGCTCACATTTCAATGCTTTGCTCTGAGTTGAGTTCGTGCCGGGTTCGCGTCGAATTGGTAAAATATGCGATGGCCATTAACCTACCGGACTCTAAAGTATACAAATTATATTTGATCGCTTCCGACAATACTTTAATTCTGCATTTACTATCTTAACCTTTGCACCCCTTCTTATAATCTGCGTATAGTCACTTCGGAGCAAGTTCGGATTCGCCAGCCACATTCGAGCGCATGCTAGGAACTGAAGGGGGTCGCCGTCGTCGGTTTCGACGAGGAGGACTATATATATATATATATATATATAGTCACTAGATTAACACCAGCAACACTAACACCATCACCCATTCCATCTATCTCATTAGACACATAGGGCAATACGTGTTAAACATATATTTTGTTTATAGGTTAAGAATTAGAATAAAATAAGTTTTGTACCGTATCACTTTGATGTGTGAATAAATAATTACTCTTTTATTATTTATTTATTTAACACTTGGAATATTACGCCCAGTCGTGGAGGTCACGAATGTCGTTGATTTTCGACAACTAAAGTAGTTTTTTGCACCGTCCGCGCGACCTTTGTTGCGTAATACACATCGGTTCCTCTTCCTAGTTCTGCTCTCCGAGACACAATGTCCCACTTCCGCCCGGTCAACCGTTCTGTGTGGCTTTGTACCCGCGTCGTACAAAAAGTTTCCTCAAAAAACTTGTTAAGCATTTCCAAACCATTAGCAGTTTGAGAAAGATTGAGTATTTACAACTATGTAGGTCCTATCATTAGGACGTCCTTGTCAATTTCTTCAGGCTCTGTGACATTAGATGTCTCTCTTACTCGTATCTGGTCAATTATACCCCTTTTAAAGGGTTTCAAAGATTCTAAGGATTCAATGCAAATTAAAAGTAGGTACACTTACGTCATAGTTAGTTGATATACACATAAATTAACCTAACTCAGCTGTATTGACGGTTTAGTTTTCCTTGTTAATGTATATCTACATCAATTTATTACGTCGCAAAACAATCACCAGTAGCATGAAGCATCTATGTTTTTAGCGATTTCTCAATAGTAACTTGTTCAGTTTCTCACAACCTGTTTATTTAATTTAGTTTATATTTGAGATTGATGCGGAGTTGGTTTGTTTATACACACGTGTGTTCAGTCTGTAGATGATAATTGATAATAACACTACAATATTTTGTGACATAATATCAGCGTAAATGCTATACGTTTCTCCAGTATTTAATCTATTTGATGTTTAGTTTTTAATTTTAATTATTATTAATTTTTACCCACTATCACTATCGCTCCGACTAACATCTTGGGATAAGGGGGGAAATGAAAAACAGCGCTGCATATTTGGTACCCGAGTATGTCAGCATGTGCTGACTTTCCCCCCTTTTGCCAAATATACATTACATACAATATGTGCCAAGTGAATGAACATATTACCAAATTAACGAAAATAAATCGCATAACATTTCCGAAGATTTATTGCGGCTTCTGAATGCATATTTCCAAAAGGAAGGCGGGGCCGAAAAATTTATAAGCCTTTTTTATCTAGTAGGAATTCTGCAATGGTAGCGGACTAGCGAGCTTTCATTTTGCTGAAAAGCGCAATTTTCCCCATTCACTATAGCCGCCTAGTGAAATCGTTATCGTCTCTTCGTTGCGGCGCCCATTTCCTAATGGCGGCTTCGCGTGCATTTAGCTTTTTTATTACTTACCTATACCAGTGCTGAGCGGCTATTGCATTTTTAACTGAGATGCTATTATTCAATAACAAACGTCTTTTGTAATTGCTCTCCTGATGGATAATTGCGATGCAGTTAAGATAATCGTATCTGATCTGCGTCAAGACTTCAACGCAATCATGCCCGTATTGATATATACCTACACAACAACTACCATTTGTAGAACCTTCTTTATTGGCTTGAATCGAAGTACGATTGAGACGTTACAATGTAGGTATAGTAGAAGTAGGCATTACCGCTACGGTAATCATAAAGTGGCTGTAAATATTATATGCAATTTAAATAATAATTATAGATTCCACTTAATATTTTCCTCGCTGCTCAGAAATAATATAATAATTTAACATTTTAATACAATTTTACATTCAGTTGGTAGTGCAACAGTTTCCGAGTTACACTACCGATGACCGAACAAACAGACAGACGAAGTAGTTTTCTAAAAATATCCCCAAAAGATATTCTACAACACAAATATACCTGATATCCTGCATAGCTTCAACGAGCGTGTTATTTTTAATTCCGTGAAAACTATGTTCCGTCCAGAAATATTTTGAACATTATTCGTGAGTGCATTGCATTTGCAGTATCCATAAAATTTCATATCCACGATTGGCACGATTCAGGCTGCTTCAGAACTGAAGGCAATTTTACGCAGATCGCCAAACTATTTTTGATGAATGCGTCCAAATATGGGTTGGCATATTTGGCATATGAAAAAGGAATGAATTGAAAATTCGAATTGAAGAAAATTAGACTTGTCGATGGATATAGAATAGTCTTTCTTTTCAGAATTTAATGCTGAGTGCATTAACTACTATAATAATCATACTCGCATTTCAATATTGTTGAATATTGAAAATTTTCGCAGAGAACGCTAGCGAACTAGGCTGCAAAATATTTAGCGTAGACGCTTCGGCTCCGTAATGTTGGGTGAAAATCGCTTCGATTTTTGCATCGTCAGACAAATCGCTTCCTCTATACGATAGCCATCCCCATTACTTATGAATATGATTATTCCCTAGGATATCAGCATAAAACGAGAGGAGAAATTTGTATTTTGAGAAAACACCGTGGAACGGAACGTGATATGTATTATATGTTTCTAACTTCATCCTGGTGCTTTTCGTCCTTAATTTCGAGGTCAGTCAGTCACAGCATTTCAAGTTCTTTTCTTCTTTGCTATTTATTACCTTTAAAATTTGGTTAAAATGCATGATTAATGAGCTAATATCATTCATGAACTCTTCACATAAAATCAGTTCTTACCTTATAATCTGAATCGCCTCGCTGGACAAAGAGACCTACGCCCAAAAACAATGCCAGATAAATATACTGTAAACAACTGGGTGCCTACTTTGTGTAAATTGCTACTTATGAATGTAAGTACTTTAGCGTCTTATGGAAAAATCTGCCGGTTCGAGTTTCCTCGACGTCGGATCTCGTCAGCTCTACCGCTTATTATCACAGTTTCCTCCGCGTCATCGGCTGCGAATGGTACCGTTATTAATCCACCATGAATCGTATTTCCCACAGAAAAATCAAATTTGCATAATATGATATCGGTTTCTTAACGACTACGCACTGTAACTTATCATATTTTATCTCTAGGTATCTTTGTAATTTAAGGTTATGGAGAACACGGAAAGCGATGCCTTCGCGACGCTGCTTAAATCGTCTGCAATAGACGTGTCAGGCCTATGATGATCTTTGTAATTTAAACTGAGGTATGGAGTTCTGCTGACTCAATTCTTACTTATTAAACAATATGCGAAGGCTCGTTATCTCCTAAGTTATACATGAATAAGTAAATCTTAACTAAAAACTTGCTTAAAAATGAAAAATAAATTCTTGCAATAGTAATAAAATAAACACTTTGTAAACATGTTTTCGTAAATAATAGTGCCTTGTAAAATGAAATTACAAATTTATTAGACAACTGAGACAACAATAAACATAATACGTAATCTTTATGGCATAGAACATAGTATAGAGTATAGACTTTGAAGGTCTTGTCGCCTAATTAATACACGAGTTAATATTAAAAGACACGATTTTTTCACTAATGTCGTAACGCCTGCGACCTGCTTGCAAAAAATATGCTGAAAACAGTATCTTTCATTGTTTCATTGAAATAAGGCGCCGGAATACAAAACATTATATCTAATAACGTTTTTATCTTGATAATGAACGGTTTGGGAGAGATTTCCTCATTTAAAATGCGGAGTCCCCAACGTTCGCCAGCGCCGCCCGCCCGGTCTCTGACTTGTGCACAATAAAGTAAATTACTCCGAGAACAACGGGGAGCGAGAAGCGAGGCAACAATGATATTTCGGTAGCTAGGAAAAAACAAGAGGGTCGTTTCGTGATCCGACGGGAATTCTTGTGTCGGTCCCGAGTCGCTGCCCGTTTTGTGTCCACCGCGCCGCTCGGAAACAGGATAAGTAGTCGATAGAGTCCAACCAAAATTCGAACTTTGGCTCTAATTTAGACCCAAATTAGTATCTATGTGACCATTCAAGTAACTCGCCAAAAAATATTTGATTCTCCATTCTAAATGTGACTAACTTATTTCTTTTACTGTACAAATTCTTCCGCCAATGCTTGTATTAAATATTATTTCATATAAAAAACAGGTATTTGTTTAGAACCGGTTATTTGATGTTGTTTGTTTTTAGTGATGTTTCTATGATTCGTCGTAGGAATTATAGACAATATTAAGGTTTGAATAGAATAAAGGTAGATAAGTGCTGCAACCGAAGCTAAAGAGAAAGTTGAGGTTTCGGCTTTATGAAAAACCTTGGGTTGGCCTCTCGTTGTCCCGGGAAACGTGGAGGATACTCCTATTAAATGCTATTTGCATCACCGTGCCATTCTCTACGGCTTTACGGTTATATTTTGTTCCTTGTTCGTGCATTATCTCGCATTTTGGTATACACAGAACATTTGTATTGTTGTGTCCGTATAATTTGTCTCTATATTTTTGAACATATATTACATATAAATAGTAGTGAAATATAGTACATTAGTGCAGAGTCCACGAAATTAGCCTTTATTGGCCACGGATCATATTGCAAGGTCGAGCCGTAGGAGAGGCTTTTTAATTATCCAAGACCAAAAATGGCTATTTCGACCGATGCTTGTTTGTATAGTGCTTTTCTCAAATAATGCGAGCAAATCGAAAAAAAAACACATTCCAAATACTGCTTTCAAGTCGAAAGTACTAGGCGTCCTTAAAAGGAAAGAAGTGGCGGTGCCGGTAGGAGTTGGAGCTGCTCGGGCTGGTGGTGCGGGTGCACATGTCGGGGCAACTCGGGGAGGGACGGAGACGCGCGACGAATTTTAAAAAGTAAAAAGCAAAGGGTGAGAGGATTCCTGGCCTTAGGCCGGTAAGGGTGTATGGAAATCCATTACTGTGGTCATTTAAAAAAAAAGTATTTAGCTTCTTGTACTTGCCTGGCTCAAAATCCGAATGTATTGAGCACATTTCCGAAGTCATTTTAATGTAATGAATTCATATTCGGCCATGAGTGCCGTGTCATGCCGGCCATAAAGAATAGCACCACCCCAACTCTTCCCGTGGATGTCGTACGAGGTCACTAAGGGCCTCTGTGGATACTATTCTACACCTAGTTGACAGCGCGGTGATACGCTCGCCACCTATGACGTTTGTCCACCAAATCTTACGGCGAAAAGTGGGAACTGCTTACGATGAAGGTTGTTCCTCTGTTTACCCCTTTGGGGATTATGGACGTGAGATATATGCTATGCTATGAATTCAGAAGCCATTTCTATATTGCAACAAACTGAATATACTTACAGATTACAGATAAAACTTCAGTTCCATTATTGTAGATTAGGTTGGAACAAGGTAATGGTAAGAGGAATGGCAAATCACGCGAGACAAACGACTCGGTCATCAGCATCGATTCTCGTTTAGCTACTGGGTGGCATCGGACTAAGACAAATTGCCGGTCAGCGGGCAGGTGAAGAAACTTGTGACGTCACTTGTACCCGCAGATGTGCCCTGCGATTCCACCTACATGACTCAGGTAGCTCTCCCCCAGTTTATTCAACTAATAAGAAAAAACATTCGTCGTTCGAAAAAAATATTGAACATCATATGTTACTTTCGGTGTCAGTTGAAAGTGAGAAGCTTGTTGCTTGTAAGTAACATTAAATAGACGGAAGTAACTTTAAACTTTTTTTAATTAGATAATTAAGAAATTCACAAACTGACATCAACGAACGGTGAGCACAGAGTAAAAATACGTAGAAGCCGGGTCGTCTGGGGTTGCCAGGTGTGGCATTGTGTTTATGTTCATATTCCAAGATTATCCTCAATAGGGAGAAAACCATAATTCCTGTCTAAAAAATTTTTAGTATGTAACATTTAACAATGCACATCTCATGACATTCCAAGTTCCAACTAACTTAAAGTTATCACTATCTAATAGGCCCGTTTTGACACCTGTCATCGCAAAGTAACTAGGGATGTGAACCAAACAAATCGGTAACCAGATAAACCAATTCTCACGAGCAATCGATTCAAAATTGTATGAGTTTGTGATCGTTTAGACTATTTTTAGGTTCATGTAATATTATTAGACTTTTAAGTTGTAAATAGAATATATTTAACATTAATTTATACATTATTGAATTTCATACATATAAATAATAAGTACAGGTTTGCTTTTCTTCCTCTTTTTAGGCGTAGGTGTGTAATACGTTTTCTTCATTACCAGAAGGATCATAATTTTCCTTTATGATGGTCCGTATCGTTTTTTGCCGATTTCAAGCGCATCTGCGACGCGATTCGTGTAACTTTAAAACACCAATTCTCGAGACGTGACAATTGATGGGTACGTCTTCTTTTCGATATGTTGAACTAGAGTTCACACGATATCACAACCGAAATCGGAAAACTGAATCCAAATTACTATGCACTTCAGTGATCAATTGGTTACAACACTATTATTTTTTTAAACAGACTGAGAACGTGACTGTTTTTGAGACGTTTCGTAGTAATTCCAAATTGCATGTTATTTATAAACTATTCATATTCTTATTTTGGAATTAACCCGAAAAGAATACTTGAAATCTCTTCTATCTTGTCATATATCAATGCGCCAATAAAAAGCAATGTTTTTAACCCAATAAGTTAATAATAATTTGTTTACCGTTTCGTTGATTTCATTCAAAGTTACATTCTATCGCCTTTCTTAGCTGTCAAAACGGGCCTATTAGATAGTGATAACTTTAACTTCATTACTTTCTCGTACCGTAAACATTTGAGTTGAGCACAATTTCGGTCGTTGTTTTATAGAGCATATAAATTAAAACGTCCCTAATGGGATCCAGCACTTCGCCGGCAGTAATGCGAGTTGCTGAACTGTTCTTTAGTCCAGACTTTAAAGCAGCGGAGTGCTCTTTGCATATTCCAAACTGTTTATAAAACTCCCGTCTTATACACGTTACTTGAATTAGAACAGAAATTAACTTCAACAAGTAGCGGTTACAGTTTTTGAATCTGATAAAAGAAACCTTCGTCGTGGGATGTTATATATTGTGAACAAGAAGACGACATTACGGTTTATGTCGTACAACCAACCTCATTTTGAGTAAAAGTTATGATGATAAGAAAACTGTAAAGTTAAGTTACCAACCAAGGGTCATATTGTAGCGAGTTAATTGTCGGTGCACGAGAATTGGTGAAAGTTAGTCGAGCCTTCGGAAATGACTCATATTTGAACAAACAATTTCACATGTAAATTAGGACGAATGCATAACTGAGGCTTTAAAATTTTCTCTTGGATTTTGAAACCACGTTCTAATTGCGTTAATTTACTATCGAATGTGCAGATGAAATAGAATAATGAGTAACTTAAGTGGGGATGTTACGTAACAGTTTAGATTTAGAACAAAGTAAAAACTCAACTCTTGGAAAG
Source organism: Hofmannophila pseudospretella (assembly GCA_947369225.1). Lineage (NCBI taxonomy): Eukaryota > Metazoa > Arthropoda > Insecta > Lepidoptera > Oecophoridae > Hofmannophila > Hofmannophila pseudospretella. Next base: position 8,519,640 of record OX376326.1, read on the forward strand.
CTATCAAGTCCTTATAAGAGTTCGCCGCTGTGGTGTTATAATTAAAATTAATTTCTGTTCCCTGTTCATCGGAGTGTTGTAAGTGTATCATGTAACATCTTAATTACTGTCTGCATAACAAGTCCTCATAAAGTCCTGTCAAAGTTTCCTTAAAGTTCACTCATCTTATAATAAGGAAACCAAAACTGTAATATATTATGTACTTTACTCCAAATGAACAAAACTCCTGCTATAGCAAGACGAACTTATTTATATCTATCCACGTGTATAGATATATCGCTGTCATCCTCTCCATACAATGCGTTGTCATGGTATTGAACAGGCTCTGTTAATGGTATGGTGTAGCGGGGGCAGAGGGGCATGGTATCGGGATTGTTTTGACGGGAAGGCAAGGGAGAGGGAGCCCGGGCCATGACCGTGGCGTGGCGGGCGGCAGGCAAGCGGGCGAGTGCCCGCGGCACGCACAGGCGAGCGGTTCCCCCCCGACTTGCGCGGGTGTACCTGCTCGTGCGCCGCGATGCGCGCGCACCTCCGCTTCTCCGCACCGCCGCGGAAACGGCAGGTAGCCTGCCTGCCTGCGCGCGGCTCAGTGCGCGCGTTCTCTCGCCGCCAGTGGTAGTGTCCGTGGTGCGCGAACGCACGCGCACAGCCCGCGAGCATGGTGCCTGCGTCTCATTGGTGAAGTGGTCATCGTGGTGCACTGGTCAACAAGCGACATGTCCTGTGACAGGAGAACAAAGGGCGCGCGTCTCCTCGACCTGCGGTGAGTTCGCATCACCGCACCATCACCATGCTTCCTGTCACGCCCGATCCTTTGTTGAATCCTCGCTGCGAATGACGTGCGTCCGTCTCTTTTCAACGCACTCTACCTGCTACGGACAGATGCTTTCAGTGTTTTGTGTTGTGTCTCGGCTGTTATGCGATCCTACAAGAATCGTTCGTTTGATATTACAGTGCCATTATCTACAAAGTTATTAGAAGCAGGAATATGAAATAATTGTGCTATTATGCGGACGCTCGCAAGGATTTCTAAGTGGAAGAAGTAATTTTGCAATAATTCTTAGTCGGTATTTTAACGTTAGCATTTCAAGACTCAAGTACAAAGTCATTAGTGTTGCGACCTTGACAGACTAAGTTACAAAACCAGCGACCCGAACACACGTAATCTCGACGAAATTGGCGGTCACGATTTTCTCCTCGAGCCTTTACGAGGTTCTAAGCCCTAAGCCCTCAAAAATTCTTATCAGATGCTATTAAACGTAAATTGCGAGACCTTTTAACGAAAAGGGTCAGATTTATGTCGTTCATTCGTACTGTAACAAACAACAATGCCGTGTAATGGCACGACATCTCTGCTATAGATGGACTGTGGCAGTTAAAGTTATGATTATTATATTTGCGTGTTCGAGTTGGAGCTGATAGAATGCAGTCGGTAGAGCAATAGTAGCTGGGGACCAAAGCAGATGTGGGGCGCGGGCGCACTCCCCGCCTCGCCCCCCGACCTTGAAAGGCTCTTGACCAGGCCAGCACCGCCGATGTCGTATTTATTGCAACCTCCACGATCCGTACCGGCGAGGTTATTGACATACCCTCACTTGGCAACAAATCTTTTTCATGGGAACGCAACAACAAGCGGCTAATGCTCGCCTTCTCCTTGAAGCGATTGTTCTCACGTCGATCTCGTTATAATGAATAACTACAATACTTATTACGTCATTGCTAAGCGAGTTTCCGCCTTCAAAGTTTGGTAGTTAACGATGTGAGTCACGCAACTGACACGCTTCGTAATAAATTTACAATTATTCAATAATGTATATACCCGTGAGCATATAAACAACATAGAATTTGTGAAGGGTTAGATGCATTGTCGAGTCTTATGGTCACACGCACCTATCCTATAATGTACTTATAGTAAGTTGTTTTTGCAGTCGCGGGCGTCTATAAATACACTCGTCAGGCGAGAATGTACTCAGGATCGATGCCCAGCCGGCCCTAGGTGAAGGACGATTGTTCATACCACTTCGCCCCTTACAACAAAATGTGTAGCCGCATACTTATTACATTCCAGCCAGAAATCTCATGTCTTCTATCGTAACAGAGAGCTGTATAGCGACTACGATAGACTACGTTAGTGTTTTAGAAACGCCTACCTAGATCTGTGTTGTTAAATTCCAGATTATATTTATAAAACGATCTCGTTACCCACTTTCCTTTGTTAAACTGGTATTTATACTCGTGTGTACCTAAGGAGTTGAATCAGCTGTCTGTGTAGCATATGGCGCCGAGATCCACACTTCATAAAGCGAATGAGGCCGACATATGTTACCGCTTTCACTCCCTCCCTACACCACTCGATGTTACGTACCATACAAGTCTGTGACAAAATCGAATTGCCAAATTGTATTCATTATGATGAAGCTTTAATAATAAATATTTTGGCGCAGTATATGCATACTCTAAATTAAAAATTTAAGAAACCCCCGACGTGCCATTGTGGGGATCCCCTTGCTTTTTTCTGGTCATCATCAGATCCTCAAAATTCAAATCCATTTGACCTCAAACTCGAACCACCTAACTGTAACCGTTCCAGAGATCCCATCATACTCCAACATCCCAAAATTCTACAAGATCTTAGAATCACTGATCTAATTTTCATCTGATATGGCTAAGAACATTCAACATGTTAGGCCTGCGGCGCCTGAAGGCGGATCTCGGCCTTCGGCCTCGCCATGGCTATCTTAAAATTTCTAGTTCCACATTCTTTTAAATTTATTGGGCCGCCGTCTTTAAATACTTTTTTCTCTTGTAATGTCTCAGGATTCCCTACAACTTTAGTTCGAGAAGACCCCATCTAACTATTAAGAAGATAATCTCCCAATTCCAGTTTCATATTGTGAAATTGACGTTCACTTACTTTTTCCTGGTCGTCATCATATCCGTTTTTCCGTGGTTTCGTATGTCGGAAATGCACTATGAACCTGAATATTTGAACCATCAGCTATTACCGTTCCAAAGATCCCATCCGACATCAAAGATACTCCAAGATCCTGGAAACCACTGGTCCAATTTTTTTCCGACCTAGCTAAGAACACTCGACATAATTCTCTATTAAATTTTAAAAACCCGGTCTAAATCGGACTATCCGTTGTTAAGTTATGATGCCACAGACAAACAGACATACAGACAAACGTGTCAAACTTATAACACGCCCTCTCTCGATAGGTCGGGGTTTAAAAAGAAAGTTTGCTATGTAGATATTCAGCATGTGAGCGTGCGTGCTACTCGGATATAAATCCAGGTTGTTGATAGCTCCGACATCAGCCTATAGCTAAAGCGTTTTACGAATAAAGTTTGTATATTGAGGTTAGAACGATCAAACTCATTAGTCATTACTGTGCAGAAAAAAACGTATCTTACGTTATAAATCGGAAACTTCATTGTCTAATTCATCAGTCTGATAGTCTGCTAACGTTACAAGCTATTTAGTTTAATTAGAGTTAGAATAAAAGTGGAGCATGCAGCCATACGCGTGGCGGAGATAGGAGGGTAGTTTTTGCCGTCAGCACAGCAGCTGGTAACCCCACGACTGACTCACGTCCTGTGTGTGTACCCCACAGTAGTGCGAGGTGCGTGTCATTGACCCCACTCGCAGCCCCATGCCCCATACAACACATACGCCACACGGTTTATCCATTGCCCTTTGTGCTCTCTATTATTTATAGCATTTTATTTCATAGAATACAACCCTGTGCTTTTTTACATTTGCACGCTCCCGGATTATTCATTCTGCACGGACAAGTGAACGTCATTTTTGTCACCATTATTTTTGAGTATAAAATATTATATAGATTTGTTTTCATCAGCGTAACTGTTCCATTTTTTATGTAATTAGTATGATATAAATGAATGGACGCGATAATCTGCCCTATACTTGATTATATAGTGACAGTACTCGTATGTAAAGTTTTCCTTGTGCAGGGCAAAGACATTTATTTAAAGTTGAATGCACTTATCGTAGTCACCGATAAAAATCCCCTTATAGCACTATACTTACATTTGTTTGTATCTACATGTATTAAGATAATGAAAGTTTGCACATCTAGCAGTATGATAGAAAAAATCTAACAGTATTTTCAAAACTCGCAGTGTTATTGTTAACCCACGTGTATGTATATGAGGTTATATTCCGTTCGTTGTAAGAAGAAATAATGTTTGTAAATGACATTGAAGTTATGGTCGATACCCGCGAGGCGTCTGATCCGGCCAGCGCCGCGCCTCGTACCGGTTTCCAGCAAGCCGAGACGCGCATTGTTGATCCTTCCACAGAAAAACAAATGAAACAATCTCTTTTTTTGTTCCAAGCATTGCTCGCTGACTGGCGGTCGTCGCTTTAAAATTGTTTAGTCAGAGGTTTCTTGTTCTTGCTCTTGTATAAGTTTTCTAACCATAGATTATAAGTTGTTGTCACTGGCTAACATCTTATTGCATTTTATTCTTGATACTGAATCTATTTGCAATGCCATAAAAAACAAGAAACTTCTCTTAAACTCATACAGTTGCATAAGTTAATTGTTTCTAAATCACACGTCTAAAAATGCAGATTTTTAAACCATAAATTCATCATTGATATCGGTGCTCACGGAAGCGTCAGGCTTCTCATCACCAACGTGGTCACGCTTGGCTGACGCGATTTGCTTAGCAAATAACTGTGCTTCCTGCCTCCCTACCACGCTTCGACCGACGACGTATTTCCCAGCCTTTATAAGTTGCCAACTAATAGTATTTTAGACACTTGGGTATTCTTTTGATTAGACGTACGTACATACGTTTCAGGCAATTATCTGTAATTTTTGTTATTAATAAAACCCTCCGTATTGTTTATTTTGTAAGTTTTATGTAATTGTGACCGGTTTTCATTTGCTTTCTTTTTTATATATTTAAATAAGATAAAATATATAAAAAGTTTATCTTTTTAAAATCTAGAATAATGTGGCTTTATAAGAGTATTTTTTATATGTAACTAGATTTGCATTACTTTTAACGTTATCGACGATAACAGATCGAAATTTCTGTTGTCAATTTGAAACTCTTTTAATTTTCTCGAATTTCTTCAATGGAATAGTGAAAATATTTTTTTTTAAATTGAATTAGTCATCCTTTATTTATACGAAATCGACACCAAAAATGTCCTGGTAGGTGTAAGGATGTCATTATATTTTTTTTAATGGAGCACGGAGCACCCCCTCCCCCTCGCAGAGGAGCGGTGATCTGCGTGGGTTTCAATATTCAAAATATTCCTTTGGGTGTCCTAAATACGTGTGCTAATTTTTACATTCTTTGCTCGCAGTGCATGGCTTTTCAACAATCTGCCCAGCTATTAAAGATGGTTACCAAAACCAAAATATTAAAATGGTTGATTTACTTAATTTGCAAAGTATGTAAGAGTATTGAATTTTGTTTTTATTACTTATCAGTGTTTTCGGACTAGGTTTCCCTAACGAAGGTAAGGTAACATCGTCGTACATTACGACGAGCTGACGGCGGAGGTATGAGTACATGAATAATTCAGACCGGCGGCGGCACCCTTCGTCGGCTCGTATACCTCTCATGTCGTCCCACTCGACCCAGCCTCTCTCATAGGCACAAATTTCAGAACCTCACTGTGTTGCGCCTCTGTCTCTGCTCACACTCACACCTTTTTACTTTCACTGAATACGCAACCTTCAGGATTGTTTGCCCATTTACAAATGTTTTCTTTTTGAGGGTACTAATCATTTGTACAGTACAAGGTCTTCAATTTGGATTAAGTAGCTTTACCACTTTGCCTTCTGTTAACTCTAATGATTGTTTGTTTTAAACTATTTAGACGTTCTATTTGTCTAGTACTGCTGTCATTCTTAGTTTCTTCGCGTTCAAGTGTACGTTTAACAACTTCAACAGATATTAGTTGCAATGCGTCATGCAATGTATCAGAACGGCATTATTTTCCTTTTACAAAACTATGTCAGCTGTTCAACTCCGACCGTGCCCCGTGCCTGTCACTATCCGTGTTTGTCATTGGTATTTCTATTTTATACTTAAATACGAATATAAGTTTATGAGGAAATTTAGATACACCAGAACACAACATCTGAATTCAACGTATGAATCTCAAAACCACAAAACCGTTTTGGAATTTCCAAGAATTATTAAAAGTTAAAAGTAAAAGACACGTAAAAGGCAACTTTAATCTAAAATTGCGGTCCTAACCACTACAAAAGAGACGAACCACACGACCCACCCGAGGCATAATGTAGAACCAGTTCAAACGCCTGCCGCGTGTTTGCTCACACCACCCTGAAAGCTACTCTATCCGCCATTTTATGTGTGTGCCAAAAACGTTTTTAAACTTTTAGAGCTAATACACGAGGCTGAGAACCGTGGAGAACTCGCTTTGAGATTTAAAAGGATCCGAGATATACGACCTGTCGGTGTGGCAATCACACTTCAAGGCTTTCGAAACGCTTCGCTTTTACAGTAAACATATAGATTCGAATTTCTCTTCCTTTCACAGGGTTTTAGGAGTCAATGAAATCAACACGCTGCTGCTGGTTTAAAGAACCATACGAGGGAGAGCCCTCTTATAAAGGATCGTGTAATGTAACTTATTCAAAAACATTTTCTCAACGTTGCTTGCGCCACATATTTTATGAATAAACGAAAATTCTCTTCCGGTTTTAGCCACATTGTTTATCGAAACCATAATTTACTTAATGCTATTCGTCTCGAACCACCGAAGCGACTAATATTTCGGCGAACTGCCTTGAGTTAAGTTGAATCCTAAACAGTCGCTTGCCTGCCCTGGCTGAGCGTTTGGACCACACGCCACGATACAAATCAGGCCCTCTACATCCTGCTATCAGTCAACATGGTGGAAGGATTTGTGTTTGTTAAACGGCCTGTTTTACTTAATTTGTAATCCAAAGTGTAGGACGAGTTCACCTTCTGATTAGTTAGGCTACGCTAATATAGAAAGTCCTGAAATCTTATATTGTTTTAATTATCATAATTCATTATTGGTACCAACGTGGTAAATTAATTAAATAACGAGCTAGTAATAATAAATAAGTACATTTCATCTTTGCGAAATTTTCCCCAAATTTTGTTTTCCCACTTGAAATATTTTGTGATCATAAATATTTTAGACGACACAGAGGTATGGAGATGGATCAATCAACGTCGCAGCCGTCTTCCCCGGATATCTTTTATTCTATCTCGAGGGGTGCTGAAATTACTTAGATTGTTTCTCTAACATGAATAAATTTCAACTCTACATTAAGTTATTCATTCCTCATTAGATATACATTAGAGATGCTTTCCGAAGAAGATATTGCTAAGTTTCCCATTCGCCGCTGTAGACGCGGGCTCATTCAGTGGCGCTAAAGGCATTTAGAGGCGGAGGGTGTGCTTATCTGCGGGAGGACGGAGGAGCCGAGGGGCGCGGGGGGTGAGGTAGCTTTGTTCCCGCCGGCCTCTCCAACCACTTAGAAGATTGCTCGGCTTTGTCTTTGCAATTCTTTGTACCCCTGGTCTCGCCTCCAATTTGGGTTTCAGATTTACACGCGCCTTGATTTTTCCGCTACTGAAGCATTCGCAAACATCAACACCAAAATAGGTTTTGGTGAAACTATGCTTAATTAGGACTAAGCATAGTTTCTAGTTGGACCTTAACAGATACCAACTTACTGATTAAATTCAATTAAAACGGCTCGTACAAGGTAAATCGTTTTTGCATGTAATCACAGCGCATTGCTTTGTAATAGCGATGCACAGCCGTTCATATGACACATTTAAGGCCTACACAACTCCTGACACGAAGGCCGTGTTTAAATTGTTTTTGCCTTCAGCTTGTTGTTATAAGCCATTGTGTGCCAATGCTAAGTCAACATTCAATGGCCTACATTTATCCTTCACTGTTAGAGTTTTTCTTTCTTTCGTAGGTCGAGACTTTATCGTTTTGCCAAATCAATTTTGTCAACTTTTGTCGTCGACCCATTCAATAAAAACATGAATGCTATCGGTATTTGTATTTCATTATTTCCTATACAAATTATAGAAATCCAGGTTACCTTGCCCTATCTCGTGGGCTCTACAGGGCGCAGGCGTGGCGGCGAAAGCAGCGCTCCCTTGACACGCTACGGCGCGCGCGCATTGCAGTCAAGGCCCTCGGCTACCGGCGCATGCGCCCTGCCGACCCGGCTCGAACTTAGGCACCGCACTAATGAACAAACAATATCAACTTGCAGTTGGTCAGGGACCATTGGTGGTGATTACGAACGATTTGGTGTAGATGTGGGTGTCATCCTCTAAATCCGTGATAAATCTACAGAAAACTAGTTGCGAGTGTAGGTACATATGTTTTTTTTTCGGGAGTGGCGCTAGTTTCTCTCTGGTAAAGCCTTAATAATTTGAAACATCACTGTCTCCCATCGTCTGTCCCTCTTCATCTAATTCTTTAAGACGTTATCGTTCAATAGCAGTAACATCATCATTCCTGATGCAGCGTTTGAATGGTATGAAACATACATACACATACATACATTGTCATTGTCATTGTTTTACATTGTCATCCGCTCATTTCTGTTTGTCATTTTAAAACAGAACTTCCTCCGTTTGGAATAAAATTTGACCTAAGTTTGTAATTCCAAAAGTAATGAATAATTATATTTCATTTTATTTAATTGTCATGGTATTCTAGGTGACTAACATTTACCTCTACATGACTGGCTGCACGTTGTTTACACCCGACTTTATTACTAACGCCACGTGTTCCTCGTATTGATGGGGTTTACCCAATCGTGACCTGCAGATATCTGTGTATATTATTTATTATTCTTAGTGTACTTCCCACTACAACTTCCTTCTGTTTCTAGTACGTCATCGTTTGCGGAAGCCATGATTTAAAAATTTAAAAACTCAAAAATCACTGAAACTACGTAAAGCAGTGAGGAAATAAAATGTCAGCGAATAGCATACTGGTGACCGTGGCACAATAGCTTCATTAAAACTTGCTGGTCGCATCCTTGACACACGCGACGAACGCAGCGCGACTCGCGCGCAACTCACACCGACCGCTGCTTGTTATGTAATCATCACCCACCGGTATCATTATTCAACACCTCTTGTATCATTCCACCTGTCATGTCAACCACAAGTATATGCACCTAATTCAAAACAAACATTGCCATTACGTGCTGATCATAAAGGAATCTAAAACGTCCATATAAAACGTGCAAATTGCATGTAATTCTCATCACAGTGGAAGTTTTATGGATTCACCGTTGCGAAATCTAAATACCTACGCATGCTGATTTGGGTAAATACGGGATAGGGATAGTAAAATATCCTAAACTAACATTCAGGCCTTCCGCACCTCTATGTGAGGTTTCTAAATATTCTTTTATTGGCTTTCAGAATGACGGTCATTTTGTCCTAACACATTCGAGGCAAATTGCGATTACAGTTTAACGAAAATTGGGTATAATAAATTATTCGAACCGGGGAAACTGCAAAGTGGGTTTTTCCTTGACACGAGGCCCTGTTGCAACGCTGCAACCGACACAAGGTTGCAGCGACACGCCCTAGCGATTATTTAATTGTTATTTAAACCGAAGACAGTCCATCGCCGAGGTGTCGAGGCCTGGTGAACAAGAAAACTAAGCCGAGTAGAAAATTAAAGGTAATCAAGGTTGGCATGGCAGTAGAGTACCAGATACTAACCATTTTGTGGTAGTAAAAAAATACTGTCATTTTTTTAATCTATTTCTTTTTAAGGCTGTCATTAAAAGTCCAAGGGTAGTAGAAATAGTTTTAGTAAATTCTCAATTTGGAAATATTAACTATTAATTCATTCGAACCAGCAAATTGTTTTTTGTCTAGCGTTTGAGTAAGTCGTAATCCTACATAGTTTGAGACTTTAAAGACACAAAGCGCATATTCAGTCGGTGCAATGCAATTGCATTGAAATGAATATGGTAATTTATAATTAGCTACATTATTTGCTGACAGTTGATGCCGATATGACATCATAAGTGAGTGGTAATGCATTCTTCTCTCATGGTTGAATAAAGATTCACAATTACATTACATTACGCTTATCTGTGGTGCTTATAATATCTTGACTAAGATCACAGAAAAGAAATGCAGAACATAAGAAGTTCAAATTCAGTTTGTATGTATTAGAGTACCAACAAAACAATACGACATACTTCACTGTCTGGACTCTTTTTTAAACTTCTTTCTAATTTTGCTAACTTGCAATGCGAACAGAAACTTCGTCAAACGTTGTCCATATAAGTCCGCATATAAGTAGTTACGTTACATCTTATCTTAGTCGGGGATCCCACGAACGTATAAATATTAAATATTTGAAACACGATAAGCAAACGTACCCACGGAGCTTATCTCCTCGCAAAAGAGATTACCAACTTTGACTATCAATTTTGACAAACTTTCGTAAGTTAGAATTTCGGATAAAAGGTTTAGCTAATTTTGTGACGATTTTAATAGGTATGGTTGTTAATATTAAATTTTCTCTATTCTGTTTAATAGTAGGTAACTGAATCTATATTTCACGTCAACACGTCTGAATCTATTGTCTGCTCAGTGTACAAATTCATTCAGCCGTTAAATCCTAAGTGAGTTTACCCGTAGATGTTAAGTAAGTATATAAAAAAACAGCCAGCTATACGTTCCTCTATTATTTATTACACTACATACATATATTTGCAGAATGCAATTTTCTTGGAGATTCATGTGCCAGGTGACATTCAGTAAGACTTATTTTTATTAAAGTATAACGTCATACCAAAGAATTTCAAGGCATCTTTCGCAAGAAGACCCCGGCATCGCCGAGACACTTTCTACTTAAGGCTTGAGAAATGTTGAATGCACCGTGCATGCATGCACTCACAGCCCCGACGCGCTTAAAATGAAATTTGCTTATTGATAGTAAGTTTACATGATACGTTACGATCGATTTCTTCGAAGTTATTCTTTCTCATTGTTCCATAACTGGGCTTAGTCAGCGCATACTATCATTTTGAAAACAACATTAATTTATTTATTCAGGTCCTTTTCAGTTCTCTTGGATACGTGTAAGTTGATGCAACCACGCCATAACGCGTTGGGTTTTAAAATTACCAACCTTACTGCAAAGTCTCAAAATAAAATCGAAAACTAATCTCGGAAATATGTACGAGTATGTTCCCTAAAGGGAAACTAATAATTCGTTAGCTGGATGCATATAAAATTACTAACAGTCACGCAAGTTTAAAACGTGGATATGTACGACGACGGCCGCCTCGCCTACCGTATGGCGAGGCGCCGGCTTTTAAATCTGACGGTAACGCGTTTCAAAACTTTCAAATTTAATAATTGCTTTATACTACCTCTTTTACATACTTTATCCGATGCCAAGTTACATTTGAGTGTAGCAGATTTGATGCAACATCTACGGTAATTAACTGTTATGTGAGGAATTGTGGATAGCACAGAATTATATCATTATTGATTATACATTCTCATTCCTCCAATTAGGGCTGTTTGCAGTGGCGCTTTAAATTCTGTTCAATAATAAATGTACGTGCTGTAATCCAATTAACAATTAATCCTCCCTCGACGAACTTTTTCGGTATTCAATCCAGTTTGGAATGAACGTTTCAATTTCGTTCGTAGACGGTTTTATTTGTACAACTAAATTAAACGATACCAATCAAGAGTTTATTTAAATTGTAGCCTTGACCACCCGGTGAACCGTGTATTATGTAGGTATGTTTAATAATATTTAAGTTTTTAATACCCTGTTTCTTGAACTGCTTGCAAATGGAAATATCCTTTTAAAATTTTGATAATAAAAGTGGTTATGTGAGCATTCGTGTTGCTTTGATAACTTCACATAAACATATTTTATAATAAACCAATCGGGTTATATTACTGGTAGATTGACCTATACGCATAACATGGTTAATTCATAGTACATATGATCAATGCGGAATCTTGTATCACCCTGAAATAAGTCTCGAAAGCCGAAGTAAAAGATGTGGTTCCTGCTTGAACTACGCAATGAGCCCAGGCCCCAGTTGCAAGTCCACTACACAAGTATACACAGACTACACATGCCACTTCGCTTCCCCAATCAACTCTCCAAGATCTTGCCTGTCTATGCTATATCTTCTTAGGTCAGTTTGTTTATAATTTTATCAGTAAGTTCGACGAAAACTTCGTGTCGGAAATACTTGTTCATTAGTGTTGTTTGTTTAAATATAACTTTTTCGCTTCTAAAGTTGAAAACACCCATTTATTTTTATTCCTTTCTCTTAATTAAGAATTCGCCCAACCGTAAATGACTTTTCTGTTTTGACGTTTCGAATTTTATTTAGAACCTCTGTGTTGTGTACAAGAAACACGCTTGGTTCCATATTGCATAAGTATATTTGGGCTTGAAGAGTTGTAAGATAACCACAAAAACGTGAAATCCCATTGCTATTGAGCAGGTTTTAAGATAATTTTTTTATTAAAGCACCCTTTATGAATAAGGAGAGTAGACGAGCAAGCTGGCCACATAAATACGTAAAATGGTGCAACGGAATGAGATCAACGTTATCGAGAGTCGATGACTCGTGAATCGCTATGGGTATGGGATGCTATCCTCCCAGATGACGTGCGGTACAAGTACGTCACTCTAGTTCATTGTTCGGGTGCGTTGGCACACGCTAATGAAGTCGGCCTAGCGCAAGCGCAGCTCGACGTCCCATTCACCTCTCACCGAGGGTGAATGGCTGTACAGTCACAAGCACCGTTATAGAAAATTAGACACACTAGGTATAGAAAATGCCAATCGCTCCGTTCACTGTTGTTTTGTCGCTAGACTTTTTAAACAACATTCGGAAATGCATGACGACTGTTTTCAAGATGCCGTTTATATGTAGTGTAGGCACTCCACTTTTATGGTCGACTCCTTTTCAGAATACTCGTAAAATGTTTATTTCATAACTGTCCGTGTCCTCGCTTTTATTATTAATTCTATCCAAGTAGACGCATTCTCTTGCAGAACTTTTTATATTAGTGTTTTACAGCAATTGTCCCTAATATTAAGGCAGTAATAAGTTGGTGTGACTGTCAAATACCTACAAACTAAGTCTAGGTCTTCAATGTGACATGATAAATTCAAAGACTTTCTGGACTACAAACACGATCTGGATTTCGTATTTAGTATGCTCCAGGTATTGAAACATTTTTCTTTGCGAGTGTAAATGCGGACATTCGCTGCTAGCATATTTATGTACATAGACTACATAGTGGGAACTTTTTGGTGACTGTACGAAGCAACGTTCGCCCTTGGGTTCCACATTTTACTGAGCTTAATAGTCGCTGTGCAACTACACTAAAATTGAATGCGTTCGCAAGCAGTTTGCTATTTTTCCCACGGCACCGTTGCAGTCGTTGCAGTGGTATCTCTGTTGTTTCAGCAGAATGCTAATTCCTGCAACAGTCCATATTATGACCACACGGACGGAGTAAAATCGGGACACGGGTCCACTGAGGGCAATGAGACGAGATTATTTCTAATGTGTAGTTGTTTTAGAACAACGAGCGCATATTAATAGGATTTAGGAACGTAATTACAATGTATTCTGGTTATTTTATTTTAGCTTTATGAACAAACGTCTAGCTGAATGTAAACATGGTAATGAAAATAAAGGAGTTGACAGGCTGCCACTTCAGTTCTGATTCTGAAATACGCATTTGTGTATAGGTTTTATCGTTTACTTTACCTTGAGTCGTGGCTTTGAATGTTTAATTACAACGTAGATAACCAGAGGCGACTCGTATCGGGCAGCTGTGTTGTGAGGTTGTGACGTAGTAGAGGCTCTCGTCACGTGTCCGCCCACTCTGTTTACCGACCGCCACGTGAACTACTTAATCTGCCGCAGCTCTCCGAATGTGACCGTTCACCTTTGATTAAATTTGTTTAATAAACCCGTCGGGGAATATTCTCAGAGTCACGCGACAAACAGACACGAATGCCATTCACCGACGTAGGAACAGTTCGTTTAACAGTGATGTTGTACTGTGTGTGCTCAAAGGGGACGCATTCACTGCCTTTCACTTCCCGCTTTTATCATGCGGCCGCTCTAGGCGACGGAAAGGCAGGCGGCCTTGTAGCTTGCGTGCCTTCTAGGCACGGAATACACAAAGAAGGTTCGCTTAATACAAACGCGCGAAATCGCCTCACGCACACGCGGGCTCTGCGTACAGGCGATCTCAGGGCAAGTCAAAGGAACTCGGGCGCGAATTACACACGCTGTGGCGCGCTGTAAGTATAGTTTTTTGTACTTTAGAAACGAAATACATTGCCAGAAATATTTTTCACAAGGTTGTTTCTTTTAAACTGGAAATTATAACTGCCCTAGCGCTACGGTCGAGTGACATATTCAAAATCGCGGACGCCCGGAGCGGACCTTCTGTGTGTATTCTGTGTTCTAGGCGTCCCTCCCATCCTACGGCGAACACGAAACTCCATCGATTTGATGACATCATGCGTGTTCGTCTAGACAAATCAATTACTGGTGCGTGCCCATACGCGAGGATTTGCCGTCTATTATTTGGAAGTTCTAGTAACTACCGTCAAACACGCTGTTAACTACTGGTTACGTGAACATGACATCACATTAGGATAAAATAAACTTGTATTTAATTAGTGTCGATAGAATCTGTGATAGCATGTGTTGGCTCCATGGCCGTGGTAACCTTGGCTTTTGAGCGACGACTTTCACGGTTAGACGGGCGCTTACATAAGATGCGTCGGTACGCCCCGGCACGCCGCACCGGCGATGACGACACCGCCGTCGCGACCACTCACTACCCAGAAAACCAGTTCCTTGACAATAGAATTGTGTAACCACAATAATTACAAGGTATAACTGCAAATGAAGTGGAACTGTCATTTGTACCTACCTTTTGTGGAGGTCCATGAATAATAAACAGCGATTACGTGTTCAATTACTCTTAATACTACGAGATCTCTATTTTGTAAAGCTTGCGACAAAATTGCAAAGCTCTATCTCTGTGTTTGTTTTTCCTATTTTTCAATGTCAAAAAACAATCAAGAATAGTAGTCACATCACAGCTGCTCGTTAATAAACTAGGTTTATTTAACAATATAACAAATTTTTTTTTCAACCGGTGCGTTTATCCTACTACGAAGCTTCCTTGAATGTTGCTCTGTACCTTTTACATAAGGATGTCCGTTCAGAATTTTGGATCAAATTTCTATTGTTTCAGATTATTTCAAAAACTTGGTTTTGTCGTCACTAGTATAGAAAGCGACCCTTAATAACGAGTGTTTTGTTTTATCCCCAGGTACAAGAGCGGGGTGCGCTCAGTGAGGGGCGGGGGCGGTGGGGTCGGCGGCGGCGCGGACGAGGCGCGGCGCGGCGGCCTCAAGGCGCTGCCGAAGCGCGCCCGCACTCGCAGCAGGGGCATGAACATGGGCCAAAAGCTCTCCGGCGGAGTCAAGTCGGTGTCGCGGGACTGCACGGCGCCCTTCAAGGCAGTTGTAGCGCGCGAACTGGCGCCCGAGCCACCGCGGCCCGCGCGCCTCGACGCGCTGCTCGATGCGCCGCCCGCGCATCCTGAAACGCAGCTCAAGCATGCATGGAACCCCGATGACAGGTTTGTTTTACCTCTTGCATTCTTCTTGTTACAGTGTGGGTTCTAGTGTTCACCCTAACCTCAAAACTTATGACTAGCCTTATCCGCTAAACACCCTTCCTCTCCACGAAACCTAAACATATTATACATCCTTGGATCTGGAAAATATTCCGTAACAGAGCTGTTGAGTTGATTGAGTCATTAAAAGTTACATCAATCACGGTACATAAGAAATTATATTGAAATCCTATTGTGAGCCTTTTACGAAGGTCTTCCTTGTTCCAGAAATGCTCAATGTTATCCTCAATCTTTTTGTTGAGGAAGAGATGCCGGTCGATTCCTAGACGGAAAGATGTTAGAATCCGAAGGTTTTTCGAGTCTGAGCCTTAATTGTGTTGTTCAAAATGTGCTGTCTTTGACTAGGTCCTTACCGCATAGAATCCTTGTTCTTGTAGGTACTTTATTTAGATTCATTCCATCTTTTACAGACTCTTTGAATCTGTGGCAGTACATAAGACCCCGTCCTTGTTCTACAGTCAGGGCTTGCCTTATATGCTATTACAATAAAACATTGTTTTAAAGCAGAAAGTGTTACTGGCCACTGCCGCCACTGCTAAAAATAGCCGTCTCCTACGCTCCTCCACTTCTGATAACTTTATTAATACACCCTTAATCTCAAATTCCAGATCACTAAACATATTCGTGAAAGAAGAGGACGCGCTAACTTTCCACCGACACCCGGTGGCACAGAGTACGGACTGCATTCGCGGACGCATGGGTTACAGCCGCGGCCTGCACTGCTGGGAGGTGGTGTGGCCAGCGCGGCAACGTGGCACGCATGCCGTCGTTGGCGTGGCCACTGCGCTTGCGCCGCTACACTCCGTCGGCTACCAGAGTCTCGTTGGAGCCACGGACCAGAGCTGGGGCTGGGATCTCGGCAGAAATAAGGTACGAGCTTCCTATACGAGTATTAACCCGTAGAGCCACTAAAGGCAAGAACTTCGTCGTGGGTATGGCCACTGCGCTTGCGCTGCTACTCTCCTTCGGTTACCATTCTTGTTAGAGAGATGAGGATAAGAGCTGTAGTTGCGATCTCGGCAGGAATAAGATGCGAAATCTTTTATTTACCATCATTATCAGGTTGTATCTTTCCTAAAGCGCACTA
This sequence comes from Hofmannophila pseudospretella, assembly GCA_947369225.1. NCBI lineage: Eukaryota > Metazoa > Arthropoda > Insecta > Lepidoptera > Oecophoridae > Hofmannophila > Hofmannophila pseudospretella. The sequence goes on from OX376326.1 coordinate 8,536,498, forward strand.
CATGATACTATAAACAGAAAAACCAACCGATTTCGGCAGTCCTCAGGCCCCAGTCAGGTCCCAACCTTAGCAGAAAGGATCAGGCAGAACACCAAAGAGGCTACACCTACTCTGTTGCAGTAGGATAACAAGCTGATTATGTTAACAGTCTTATGATTATGAATCGTTGTATTAAAATTAACTTAGCAACAAAATCTAACTTGTTTCCGTGTACAATTCCAGGTGTATCACAATGCGAAAGGCACGGGCGGCAGCGGCACGACGTACCCCGCGCTCCTGCGGCCCGACGAACAGTTCCTGGTGCCCGACCGGCTGCTGGTCGTGCTCGACATGGACGAGGGCACGCTGGCCTTCTGCGCCGACGGTCGCTACCTCGGCGTGGCGGCGCGCGGCCTGCGCGGCCACACGCTCTACCCCATCGTGTCCGCCGTGTGGGGACACGCGGAGATCACCATGAAGTACATCGGCGGACTCGACCGTGAGTCTCCCTTCTGTCTGTTATACCTTCTGTTCTCCGTCGACGGCCGCTACGTCGGCGTGGCATCGCAAACGAACAAAAGAAATACCTGATGGTAAGTGGTCACAGTGGTGATAGACTTAGGTTTTCGATGGGCCGTTAACCTTGAGGACTTGGATGGATGGAGTGCCTCATGTACCGGTAATTACGCTGACTCTCTTACTCTTCAAACCGAACACATAAATGCAAGCATTTCTTTGCGGCGAACATAGATAAGAGGGTAGTACCACCCCAGGCGATCCTGCACATCAGGTTCTAACAAGCTCCCGCAGATCTCTAGCAATTATTGTATTTTTTTTTTAAAACCCGAAGCACGATTCTGATCGTGCCTACACATTTGGGCAGGGAACCCTGTATGGCCTGTATGTATTTTATGCCAGAATGAGCGAGTAACCTTGCTCTCGCGATTAACACGGTACTGAGCTCGGCTTAATAGTGACTGAACTAGAGTGCGCGCGAAAAGTGTTACATTTTGGTCTCGCTTGCGGTGTCGCTCGCGCCGTTAGCGTTCCGCCTCAATAGGAAGACAGGGTTCCCTGGCAAAAAAAATCACGTTTAATTTTGGAACACTAGTCGTCTCTTTTCTCTGGTTGTATCCCACATAGTCACCCTCACCCTATGTTTCCGATCTTCCAGCCGAGCCACTGCCGCTAATGGAGCTCTGCCGGCGCGTGATCCGACAGCGCGTGGGCCGGCCGCGCCTGCGCACCGCCGCCTCGCGCCTCGCCCTGCCGCCCGCGCTCACCGCCTACCTGCTCTACCGCGCACCCTAGCCGCGCTCTGTCCCGCTCACACCCCTACATCTGCCCTAAAGGCTGATTTACACTTGGTCAAGTGGCAAGGACAGAGGCGAGTATGGCGATTGTCACTGTCCTAATCACTGGCCAGGCAATCGCCATACTAACCACTGTCCTTGCCACTGGCATTTGCCACTTGACTAACGCACTTGACCAAGTGTAAACCAGCTCTGATACAGGCTGTCAGTGAAGTGAAGTGAAATGCTCGCCCCGGCTGTGTGACACGTTATGCTAGGGCCCCACGGCTTGTCTTATCACAGGCCGGGGCAAACCCCGCTTGTGATGATCTGTGTGGACGATCGCGCCCCGCGCCGATTGCGTTCCCACGGCCTGTACTGGCTTGAAATCGCCCGTCGTTACCGCTATTACCTAATGTCAAGTGATACAGAGCTGAGTAGCGTCGCCCTCGCGTATACCGCAGCCTGCGACAGGCCTTTGAAGTTGCCGACTGGCGATGGATCGGACGGACGACAGCAGTCCCACGGCGCGTCGGCCCGTACTGGCGCAGTCTGATCTGTTAGAAAACAGGCCGTGGGACCCCAGCATTATACGGACGTCAAGACCCTAGGCTGCTCGATTGAGTACTGATCCATGGCTCTCGACCATAATGCACTCGCACTAAAATCTCCCAGCGTCTTAGTTTTCACGTCCGCATAATGCGATGCATTTTTCCGAAACAGAAACAAAGACGTTATTCTTTTCGTCGAAATAGTGTAATGAATTATTTAATGTATTGGGGAGATAATGGTTATATTGTGGACGTGCGACATCCGTTGACCGTATGAAAATCTTCGTTGCAGTTACATATGAACCAACTGTAAAATGGACGAATTCCTTATACCAATTAGTGCCAACTTTTTAATTTATATTGTTAATCTCCCCATAAAATCCGTCCGAACTCTTGTCGTGGTTTGAAAGGGGCTGCAGCAATTATCTGTCACGGAAAGATCAAGTATAACATTGGATACGGGTTCGTCCGATTTACGTATGTATGCAGTATTAGATAATATTTACTACCAATAAGACTGCCTCGAAATGTCAACAAAACTTGACCTCAGTTGGTGAGACTGGCACTCGATGTTACTGAAATAATATTCGAATTGAATGTAATTCGCAACCGTAGTAGTTCCACTATTTAACTTTTATTTTTATATTATCTGTGATAGCTCAAAACTCTGTATTTCTACATTTTAGTCATTGTTTATTGATGTCTTCGGGTTCGCACCTTCGAACCATTTCCTAAATGAAATTGGTGGGCGAGTATGGTACTATTCCGTTACCGATAAAACTTACAATTCACGGGCAATTTATATACGTTAAGTTAGTTGTGGCGACGAATTGTTTGCCAGTTTATTTTAACATTGATCAACTCTAATGCAAGCCGCACGTGTTTTTAAAGCCATATTGATCTCTTTAAAAATACGATCTCTGCTCTGACTATATTTGCTTGTCACAGCGGAGAATCGTATGGTACTTGTTAAGAAATATATTAGATTGAACAACAACAATTTTATTATAAACTCACGAGCCTCGGCGATTACTAATTGACTATTATTAGAACTGTCATTGTTCTTACGAGCAGCATTACGAGTCGCGGTCCTGCGACACTAGGCCAGTGTAAAGTTGGCGAACTTACATACTATTTTATAATTCATTAAGCGACTGGTTTATTTTTTTAGTTTAGTATTTTTAATTATTCCTATTGTAAAAAGTGTGAGTGTGTAATGTATATAACTGTGACTATACACATTGTATCCACAGGAGCGCATGTCACTCAGGGATTATTATTTTAGCTGTACATTTCTAGACATAATTTGGCTTTACGCAACCTCCTAGTTGTTTAAATTAATTCGTTTATTACGAATTAATCTCCTCATGAAGTCTTCTTTTGCGACGTTTAGACTAATACACAAAAGAATGAAGATATTGTAGTATTTTCAAAGCACTGTTACTAATCGAATCGTCAGCCATTTTTGACCCAAATTAGTTGTATCGTAACCTTAAAAATGTGTAAGTACTTCCATTTTAATAAGATTTTTTCATATGTAGATTGTACGGCATGTAGAGTAGACGTCACATGTGGTCCCATTTTTTATACAGTGTTGATATTCACATTTTATCTCTAATTAATATTTGTCTCGATTCTGGCCTGGCCGCTAAATCTATAGCTGAAACTTAACTGTCACGCTCATTCATATAATAGATAGATGGACGTTTGTTTGGCAATGTTTTAATTTTAGCTAGTGACACTCAGAATCGGTGCCTTTGTATTATTTAAACCAAGAATTCAAATACTATGGTTTTCAGTTTTATAAAATCAAAACGAAATGGGTTGGAACATTTTTCTTCGGAGAATGCCATAGTCCCGGGTTAATAATTTAAATCGGCGGCGTAATCTACCTAGTTAACGTAACACTTAGAACATTATTTCAAATATTTTTTGTTCACGTATGTTTTCGATATATTATAGGTATGTACGTTGCGTATCGTCGATTTAAAATATGGCCACCCGGGACTGTGACGAAGGTTCAAACCCTTTATTCGTGGTGAGAGTTTCATGTGAATATTGACTCATTGCGAGGATAAATATGTTAAACTGCCAAATGCGACGAAGTGCGTGCGTGCACTGTGAACGAGGGTGGAATGCGTGCGAGGGCGTGTCTGTGCGATGTATGCCTTGTGACTGCGTTGGAGGAATATTTTCGTTGTGTAAGAGATATAATCATGATATAAATACACCAAGCTCGATGTACGTACTGTTGACTCGGTCCTTTACCATAAACCTCTCTGAAGGACCAACATTATTTCGAAGCACACCCATTATTTTCGTTTCCTTTAGTGCAAATATTTAGTCATTTCTCCTGCTCTTGTCTGTCTGTATCCAATAAAACAGGGGTTTACTGTAAAGGATTATAATGAATTTTAGCAAAAATAACCATTTGAACTCGATGAACAGTCAAATTTAGTCCTGTACATATAAATATCATTTTGCGGTGTTTAATGACTTTATTACTGTAAGTGGAAATGCATTTTAGTTTTATAAGTTGTAGGCAATATTTTTAAATGGTCATTTCTAACAGATAACTGCGATTGACAGTCGAATCTCTTAGATACAATGATTTAAAAAAAATAGGAAAACGATTGGAATAAATATAACTGGTTAAGAAAATAATAAATGATATGAATTAAATAATCCTTTTATTTTCATTTTATATTAAAACCTCGTTTCATATCAAATTACATATCTCTTTCTTCTATTTTATTTGGACGGATTTATCAATAAGTTATTTGAGATTTATACAATTCAAGGGTATTTATTCTCGTATTCATATTGATGATTAGAAAACAGATGAAGATGAAGAAATTCCACAAACATTCCAAAGAAATTCAATAATTTATTTTAATCAAATATTTATACATTAAAACTTAATAGAATACATAACTAATAGATAATAAAAAATAGTTTCTAGTTTAAAGCCACCAGTCCTTGAACTAAGAAATTAAAATAACCTTCAACCATTTTTACCAACTAATAAGACGATTCCAATGTGCAAGGATTTGCATGCAAGTTTAAGTCACCACAATAAACAACCAATCGCAAGTTTGCCTTCTGTTAGTTGTAAAACATGCACCATTCGTGCAAGACACTTGCACGATGAAATCGCTTCTTTCATAATTACTTTTAACATAAACAAAACTGGTGCCTTTTCCCTTGCATGCAGGGTGCTTAGTAATTAATTGGATTTTAGAAGCCGACAGCGACAGTTTGGGCAGTAAACGATCGTCTTTTGGCGATATGAACCGGGGGTGTGTCATTGTGATTGGTTCGTTTGCCATGTGAAATCTACATGCGCGTGCGATCTTAATCGTCGCCGGCACCTACTACTTAAACATAATACTCGACGCGAGAGGCATAATGTCGGATGTCCAATTTAAACTAAAGCGTAAGTTCGGAACCTTACGCAAGGGGCATCTCGCGTCGAGAATAAATATTTGAAGACCACAAGGAAAGAGTCATGTAAGTCAAGCATTTTGTTACGAGTATACATTTTTGAATCGCTTGTATCATAGTGGCTAATTTATATTTTTGGCTGCTTATAGGAAATAACAATGAAATTGCATTACAAAGTAAATTTCTATAGAGTGACTTACATGGATCTTTCCCCGTGTTAACTATCTATTCACAGAGCGTATGGTGCTCTATGACAGTGTCGTCGGCGATGAAGACGGTGTTGTTTCCGTCGCCGAAGTCTTGCGGCAGGTCTATCTGGGCCGTCAGCTCGTGGAGACCGCTGAACAGTTCGGTCAGGGACGCCTATGAAATATGTCGCTATTTATAGGCTGGTTTACATTTGGTCGAGTGTTTAGCGAAATGGGTTAGGACAGTGGCGAGAATGGCGAGTGCCTGGCCAGTGACAAAAGTCACTGTCCTAACTCACTCTACTTACCCACTTCGCTAAAACACTCGACCAAATGTAAACCAGCCTTAAGGCCTGGTTTACACCTAATCAAGTAACCAGTCAAGTGCGTTAGTCAAGTGGCAAGGACAGTGGCGAGTGCCTGCCCAATGACAAAAAGTCAAACAAAATTTGGATCCACTGGTAAGGCAGCTTGCAAGCCAACTTGACTCGCCACTGTCCCACCGGTTTACACCACTGTCCGTGCTCCAGTTTCGGCCCCGGTTCGGTTCGTTCCAACCAATAACGAAGCGCTGATTTCAAGTGAGGGGAGGGCGAAACGCGTGTTATTGGATGCAGGGTACTGAACTAGGGCTGGAACCAGACGCGTACAGTCCATCACTAACAGTTTCTAATAAATAAATAAATAATAAACAAAAAAGCAAGTTTCATCGAAACTGACAAACCTGAGTTTCATGAAAATCTGTTAAGAAGTCGTTCATAGAGTCGCTTTCACCCTCGAACTCATCAACCAGACCTCTCAGATGTTCCGGCAGCAGGGAAGTATCCAGGTCATCTGTTGCAGATCCATGTCTCAGGATTCTATTAAAAAAATATTCTATGTAAAATAGGTTAAATACATGGCAGAGAATCGCTGTAAAGACCACCCAGATGCTGGTAAAGTCCCAACTTTTTCCGAGTTGAGTTAAAACTTAGGGCCAAAAGTTCGTACTTCAGTTAGATCAAATCACGTGAAAATAAATTCTAGATCCATGATCATACAAAATAATCACTTGCTAAGTTCTAAGTTTTTTTTACGAATTTATTAAAACATAATTTGTAACAATAATGTGTATAGCTGTGACGTCATCACTAATACAGCGCATACCTGAGGATGCGGCGGCGCGTGAGCTCCGCGCCTGTGAGCACAGTGACGCTGGCGAGCGTGGTGGCGCTGACGTCACGCGCGCTACGCTCCACGCGCGCCCAGTCGACGCGCAGAGACACCGTGTGGTGCGCCCGCGCCGGCACCACGCTCCGAGCGCCTACCAGTTGGGACGTCTCCTCCACGGCCATGTATTGTACTGGGAATAGAACACATTATACACATGAACAGTTAATTTACTAGTAATTGCACTAAGTTCATCCAGGGTGTATCAGAGATCTTTCGAGTATACGACGCGCGGCGGCGAAGTCGAAACCCACATCCTTGACGGTATTTTTTTAAATTAAACTGTTACGCTCACTCATGTAACTAAAGACCATTTTTTTAATTAACTGGAGACGTCACAAATAACTGTCAAAATTGAAGATGATTTCGAGGAAACACCTTTTATTGATGAAAATTTATCAAAATAATGTATAGATTATAGAGTATAGCATTTTAATACCGAAATTTGATTATTCTTCTTCTTTTCAGCCTATCGTAACCCATCGTTTGTAAATTTGATTACTTTTTGTATAAAAATATGTATTTCATATAAATAAATCACATTTTAGGTGCTCAAAATGTGTGACGGGTATCTCCAGTTAATTAAAAAATGGCGACGTTTCGTTTTGCGATCATCGCTAAATAAGGCGGCAGTCCCAGAATCGATGCCACTATCGATTCAAATTCAAATTTACTAGTATTACTAGGAAATTATAATACCGATATCGATAGTATCGCTTCGACTGAAAGCTATCGAATAACAAACTTCCGACCTATTCCTACGCTGCAGTCTATCTGAGACACTGAATACACACAGAAGGTTAAAAGAAACAGTATTTCGTTTATTAAAAGTACAAAAAATATACCTACGATAGCGCCACAGCGCGTGTATTTCCCGCACGTTCCTTGGACTTGCCCTGAGATCGCCTGTACGCAGAGCCCGTGTTTGTGCGTAAGCCGATTTCGCGGGTACAAACGCGGTCCGCTCAATACAAATTGAGCGGACCTTCTGTGTGTATTCTGTGCATGAGCGTCAATATAACCCTATATTTAAAAAAGATAATCTCTGTTTAGGGTCCTGTCAGTACGCAGTTAAATTGTGGGGCTCCTGTGTTTTCATTTAAGGTTTTTTACAGGAGACGATCAATTGCGATTGACAATTGGAGAGGATGGCGTAATACAAAAAAGCGAGAAGGTTGCAAGCGCCTCTCGCTTCTTTATATTGCGCCGTCTCTCTTTAATTGTCAATTGCAATTGATCCTTTCGCAGATCCTTTAGACATGTAAGCGGTCCTTTTTCCGTGCATGTATGGTGGTTCCTCCCAGAGTCAGTACTCACGGTTGAAGTGCACGCGCGCGCACACGAACGCGGGCCCGGTGGCGCGGTTGTGGAGCCGCAGGTCGACCGGCGCACGAGACACGGCACGCACGAGGGCCGTCTCGCCGTACGTCGCGAGACCAGACCACCGCACGTGCTCGCCGCTCGCGCATCCGAACAGCTTGATCTGTCGATATCGATAGTATTTTGGATCGACCTTCACTGATACTGGCGACCACAAGCTATAGTATACCATCAGTCAAAACCCTTCGATTAAATCTCAACCTTATGCCTGCGCAATAATGATACATTTCACATTCTCAGATTTTGATGTTTTGGGTAGGTTGACCTGTGGTCGACTGTACATACATACATAACTCTCACGTCCATAATCCTAGAGGGGTTAGACAAAGGAACCACCTTCATCATAGGTAGTTCCCATTTTTCGCCATAAGATTTTGATGACAAACGTGAAGCCTATCGCCGTCTACTAGGTGTACAATAGTATCCACTAAAACCCTTAGTCGCCTCGTACGATAACCACGGGAAGAGTTGGGGTGGTGCTTTATTGCCGGCACGACATGGCACCTTCACTGGTAGGCGTTGTTTTCACGTCAGAGTACCACTGTCGATTCTAGCTCACAAGATTACCAGTGGGAGATAAGAGGCGGGCTTTTCCCGTTTTAAAAAATAATAATTTTGCGTTATGCAGCTTCGTAGTGTTCACTATTATATTGCGCGCTCCATTCTCTTTACCTACCCCGCAAGGGATATAACGTGAAGTTATGTAGAAGATATAGCTCTGAGTAATAAGGTCACCTTTGTACACTTATTATCTATTATTCAATATTTCCTTTCCTATTTTAAATTGTGTGCAAAATAATCTGCGAAGATTACAAAGCAAAAATGCAACATGGATGCCACGCAAAAGTAATTAACTGATTTAATAAGTAAGTGATTTCACATCACAATGTAAATAGTACTTGTAGGTTTGTAGGTTTTACAATACTGATAGGCACAAACATGAGTGGCTAACCCTAAAGGGGTTAGAACACTCTAAGAAATTCATTGGGGACAAAGTCACAGGCTGGAACAGCAAGATCTGGGGGCTGAATAGACGTCAAGTGCGCCTACTGGTCGGTGCCTTCACCGGTCACTTTAGCACCAATGCCCACCTACACAAGATGAAGCTAACTGACAGCACATCTTGCAGAGCCTGTGGTGAACAACTGGAGACCGTTTCACATCTCCTATGTGAATGTGACGCTTTCGCGGCAAAAAGGATGGGTCTGCTAGGCTCTGCCTATCCGGACCCAAGGGAATTCAAATCCCTCCCACTAAGACGCATAGTCTTGCTCGTGCACGACATATTCGGTGATGTGGTCAAGGGATAGGTTCAAGGGGTTGAACACAAAAGATCCCCATGGGTCGAAGTGTCGCTGGGATCCCCGGCCCCCATCCAAAGATAAAATAAGATAAGACTTGTAGGTTTACGGTCTACGTTTTGTTTTCTTTTACTCTTCTATTAGTAAAACAGCTCAACTATCCACATCAGGATCGATTAGAAACAAAATATAAAAATTGCTTACCTTCCGCGAAAAATCAGCATTCTTCTCATACACCAAATGCAAAGTAGCAGTAAAGGGCATGTTCGAATTCGGGGTGAACAATACGGGAATATGTCTGCGTTCATGTGGATTGAACGAAAAACAACAGTTTCCTCTAGATTCTACTCCTGGCAGATCTACGATGAAACCTTCGCCGACGATTAGGCAGCGAACAAAGAGTTTCTTCTCTTCCGTATTTATAAGGCTTATTTCCTTTCTCCCTGCTCGCACCCAGGATAAGGCTCTGTGACTGGTTTTCAGTGGAAATCTTTGTGGTGTTGAAATCCCGGCGGATACTTCGATTGTGGTCAGCTTGCCATTTGCAATGTCTTCGAATGCTAATGTGCTGTGGAATATGAGAATTTAAATATTTACACAATCACAATTTAAATATGTAATTTTCACCTAAAAACTATGATGATCAATCACCATCAATCCACTGGTTAGGTCACATATTTTCATACATTTGACTGTTCAGTGCCCGACTAATATATGGGAAAATGCTTAAATCGCATGCGCGAACATATTTCGTTTGTTGCGTTTCCATAAAAAAACTTCTCTAGCCAGCAATACATACATACCTACATAGGGGTGCATTTAAAAATCTTTAGTAGTGACGCGAAAATTTTTGCGGATTTTTGTAATGTATAATTTACAAATTCGTATGGTGATACATGCGGTTGTTGGTACTTAGTGAAACTTGTATTAACTTGTATTAATTTAAATAATATACTGCTTCACAGGTTTTTACTGTATTTTATTAATTACGACCGGACCGGAACGAAACCGGTCGTAATTAATAAAATTACAGTATAAACCTGTGAAACAGTATATTATTTAAGTCTAATCATATAAAAATTAGTAACAAAAAATACTTACAATTCAGTATGTTTATTTTGCGAGCCAATGAAAGATATGCTGACGGTCAGCGAATCTCCGGCCGGCAATTCGAACTCTGTCGGCTGCATTTTCAGCAGCGACGTACTTTCATTCGATAGAATCTTCCACGTCCCTTTTGCTGACCCAGAGTTCGTAACGACCACGCTGGTTGGTGCTGAAAAATAAATAAAAGGCCTGGACTACATGCGCTGGTTCCAGAGCCGGTTCGGTTCGCTGCAGCCAATCACGTGGCGCTGACTTTATGTGGGAGGAGAGTAATTGGCTGCAGCTAACCGAACCGGCGCATGTAGTCCCAGCCTATAAGTAGTAAAATAATTTAGTGACTTGTTAAAATCGCTTCTATTCTAAAGTCTGTCGTCAAATATCTTCGCTTCGGCAGTGTTTATAGAAAAGCCAGTACTAAGCCCGTGTGTTCCATCTTCGGCTAAGGCCGAACATGGAACACACGGGCTTAGTACTGGTAAGTGACGATAAGGTCACTTACCACCAGATGAGATTAAGGTCAAACGCGGGTTTAGTCTAAAATAAAACACGTAAATTAAGCATGATATGCTTATTGCTCTGAGCATGTATGTCACTTACCATTCGTAAGCTGTAGTTGATTGTTAGGCACATTGGTAACCAAGTTGGTGAAACCCACGGCTCCCACCAGGTCTACTTTCCTCAAAACGGTGCTCAAGCCGATGAGATTCACGTTAAGTACGCCAATGAACGATGCGCCTTGCTCTATTGAAACACAGTAAAACAAGGGTATATATTATTATTTTTTACTTCAAATTTGAAACAAGATGTTACAAATATCAGAAATAAGCGATGTAAAGAAAACTCCACCCTTGGGACTTGAACCCACACTTCTGACCCGTAGTTAGAGTTAATGTCGTAAAACAGTAAATAATACTTGTAACAAACATCATGGCTCTGTGCAGTCAGCCTAGGGTGGTACCACCCTTTTACCTATTTCTTCCGAAAAGCAGCAATGCAAGCATTGCTGTGTTTCGGTTTGAACGGTAAGAGAGCCGGCATTATTACCGCCACATTAAGTCCTCAAGCCTTAAATGAAGTAGAATAGCTGCGAATTGAAAACCCACTAATAACATTTTTTTAAATCAACTAGCCATAATAATCAAAAGATGACTCACTCAGTTGAAGATCCGAAAGTTTCGGTGCTTTAAAGGCCACAATGACTTTAATCGCGTAGCCAATTGTCAGTCTACACAACTGCTTATTCGCCGCTTTTGCCTTTTCCACCGTTTGTTCCTCAGACGCTCCAGAACGATCCATCAACACCGTTTTCACATCAGTCCTCATTATTTCCTGAACACTTTGTATAGCAAACAAACTTTCTCCCTCAATGATGGATAGTTCCAGTTGTAAATTAGCGTAGCAATCGCTGATCAGGACAAAACATTTAGTGCAGCAAGTCTGTTCCGATATTGTTGGGAAGATAACCCGGTTCATGCCAGAAGGAGTCATGGCCTGTATCACTGGTAACTTCAAATCAACTTCCAGATTCCCCTTCTGAGTCACGTCGCCGTCCACCGATGTGTTATTTAGGGTTATTGTAAATGGGAACGTGGTTTTCATTTCAACGTTTGATGAGATGTGAAGTTTGAAGTGCTCGCATTTGCCCGGGGCAAGTAGTAAGGGCAAGCGGGGTAGTTCGACGTTGAGGTCTCTGCCTTCATTGGGCAGGCTGTCGAAGTCAAATTTGGCAGTCAACCAACTATCAGTTAGTGTGGTCACCCTGATAGTAACTGGGCAGCTAATTCCTGCAATAGAAATATGTAAGGTAATATTTTTATAAAAAACCTTACATTATAATAGGTATAGTAAAAATAATTAAGTAATCTCACCTACATATCCGCTGACAGGTGTAGCTACTATTCCTACCCAATCTTCTGAAATTACAAGAAAATATTTGAGCATAATATATTTGTATGAAAGAGCGTCGGTGGCGTCGTGGCTAGGACGTCGGACTCCCATGCGGAAGGTCCGAGTTTGAAACCAGGCATTGCAATGTACCAATGAGTTATTCGGTTTTTTCGAAAGACTTACGTGCATTTACCGACTGCTCTGACGGTGAAGGAAAACATCGTGAGGAAACCTGCATACTGAGATAACCAGTGTAAGAAATGGGGAAGGCAATGGCAAACCACCCCATTAAATCTGCCACGAGAGTCGTTCTATGTGATTAATTCCTTAGACAGATCACGACCCTCAGCAATGAGGAAAAACGAGTTAGAAGAAAATTTTTATATCGAAGCAGCATTGTAATCAGAAAACATCGACCTCATCAGACCTCATCGTCGCTTACCATCAGGCGAGATCGAGGTCAAATGCGGGTTTAGAAGTAAATAAAAAAAATAAAAAAAAACAATAGGTAGAATGCGATTAGTAAGGTGATACGTTCTAAAGCTCAGCGCATACATCAGTGTAGAGTCGCAGCGTCTTATTTCGATAACAAAGTTAACTAAACCTCAAATACGGTTTAAATGGCGTGCAAATGGCGAAGATTCAGAGGTGGCCATCGAATCTAAAGCTAAACCTAAATGAGACTGTCACGCATATACTAGATATAGTGTACGAGTGACCGTGACGATTCGTTTAGGATCAACGGTAAATTTGTCGGCCACCCCAAAATCAATGTCAAGCGAGTGGGCAGCTAACCCGTAACTTTGACCGTTGACTTTAAGATTTAGTTTAAATATAGAAAGTCACTGCGCCTCCACTGTTGTAATAAACACTGGGCCAAATAGTAAACAGAATTATTTTTGTTAGTTTAATTCCTAAAGCGAGTTAAGCGGGACCCACGAACCTGTAGCCAAGCTCAGTCGTTTCACAGACTTCTGTAGCAGTACCTCTTGCCAATCTACAGACTTATCTAATTCTTTATACGCAACATTTGGGGAGGGGACTTTTGTTCTATTGCCCTCGCCTGAAAATATATACTGATTTAAAATAAAACCAAAGGAAATTTTAAAAATTTAATAAAATGCCATAAACAGTAAATTTAACAGTTAACTGTAGGTGGTAGATCCTAATGTGTAGGATCGCCTGGGTTTCTACCACCCTCTTACCTATTTCTGCCGCAAAGCAGCAATGCTTGCGTTGCTGTTTTTCGGTTTGAAGGTTAAAAGAGCCAGCGTAATTACCGGCACAGGCACATCATCTAAGTCCTCAAGGTTAGCAGTGCAACGAAAACCCTCTAATAATATTATTTATAGCGAGGTGAGATTTCTATGGGCGAAGGTGACCACTTACCATCAAGTGGCCCGTTTGCTCGTCTGCTCTCCAAATACAATAGAAAAAAAAACATTTTGAGCCAAAAATGTCATTTTTTATACATTGTATCTGTTTAGAACATATTAAAAAAAAACCAAGAACGTGTTGGGCATGCACATCATCAGTTTTTTTCTTCTTCCAAAGGTTGATAGGGGGAAAAAATACCTTGATTAGAATTAATAGGACTGTCTCCAGATTTGAAACTTGCAAAGTTATCCCGAACTGTGCTCGAGGTGCTTTTGCTCGACGGCGATTTCGACCTCGTCGCGTGCGTTTTCATTGGCTCTTCATCAGGTGCATCATCAGGGGAAGGTTGCGTGTACACCAATTTAGGAAGCATGTCCGGTGTTATTGTTACGACGGTTTTGACAGTTCCTGCAGAGCTAGCAGTTTCTGCTTTCCGGGAATCCGCTAAATTGGTCACTTTGACAGCTGCTTCCGCCTTAAGTACTCGGGAGTTTGTCACTTCTGTTAGAGGTTGCTTTTTAGGCGAGCCTTTTGGAGATTTTCTTGGAGATTTCTTTTTATTTAGCTGCATAATTTCTGTTATGCTGACCTCAGATTGTTTACCTGAAAAAGTACGTATACTTTTTTGAATCATTGTATAGTACGCAGTATTACAGTGTCGTGCCGGCCATAAAGAATAGCACCACCGCAACTCTTCCCGTGGGTGTCGTACGAGGCGACTAAGGGATTTTGTGGATACTATTCTACACCTAGTAGACGGCGATAGGCTCGCCACCTATCACGTTTGTCCATCAAATCTTACGGTGAAAAGTGGGAACTACTTGTCGGTGGTTCCTCTGTCTACTCCCTCGGGGATTATGGAAATATCTGTATATTTTGTGTTGTAGACATGAGTTTATGTATGTATAGTATGCAAAGGTGGGAAAGGGGAGAGAGGTACTCTCCATTTCCTTACCACTGTGCTAGCCAAAACTATAATTAGACAGCAGATTCTTACCAGTTTAGTATTGACCCCAAACCATGGTAAGAATCCCCATGTCTAACAATAATATTGACAACAACCACAAAAGCTTAATAAACCTGAATTCACATTGTGAAACCTTGACAGAAGTAGCACAATCGCGATGTTTGGAAGAGCCTTGAGGAGGCCTATACCCAGCAGTGGGATGACCATGCCTATGGAGAAAAAAAATTTACACTTACGCAAATAGTCTGCAATTTTGGAAATACTGAACGAATTCTCCTCTCCTTCCGTATCATCAGTCGCTGGCCGAAAGGACGAGTGTATATTCTTAATCAGCACATCAGCTGGCTTCGACGAAGTCATGAACGACTTATGAGAAGGTCCAGCCTTCATACTACATTTTTTCACCGGAACCTTAGATGCTTCCATTTTCTTTGTACCTTTTTGTGTTTCAGACTCAAATACTGGTTGTTTAGGTTTTTTAAACAATTTATCTGGCTTAGCAGCCTGGTTATTCTTTTCTGGAGTTTTTTCAGGCACAATACTGCGTGGCTGTTTCACAGGTATACTGTCTAAGGAATCGTCGACACTGATGACTTGAGTGGTGTCTTTCTGTATCTCCAGTGCTCTTACAGGGGTGACTGAAAGTTTTAAAAAGTTGCCAAAAGGGAAGCCAAAGTTTTATAAGTCTGGAGCGGCAGAGCCTAGGCCTGACTCCATGAACCAAGTTCTATGCAAATATAAGGATTTTAAGAATAACAAACACAAGTTTCATTGTTATGTCGTTAGTTAGCTAATTAAATGTCTCCAGTATTGGGGGACAGGTCTCCCCTAGCGTGATGTACCAGTACCAACAACAGTGCAGGTCCAGTGCTCATTGATGGATTTCACATGCCTTTAAACCATTTTTCTTCCTTAAACATGTGTAAGTTTCCTCACGAAGTTTTGGTTTTGCAGTTAGAGTAGTCAGAAAATTAACATGTTCGATAAAACAGAAAAGCGTTAGGCAGTTCCGCCTATTTATCTCACGACCACGTGTGGCAGAATTTTGTATTCGTCCATTTCCATCAAAAAGGATGACTAATACAAAAAATCTGTCTCACGGTGTGGACCCGCCTAATGGTACAGGGCGTATCTGGCATCGAAAATCGAACCTGGACCTCCAATACGGTATTAACCTATTATTTTTTTATTGCTTCTATCAACTTACATGGACATACTAAAGATTGAAGATCTAAAATTAGTTTTTCGATATCTCACCTAAAATCAGATATATTAATTGTTAAACTTAGTATTGGACAGATGCTGTGTCCCTTTCTAGCAATACAGTCCTTTATATGCAGCCAGGACCTGCTTGTATGGCGCTTAAGAACAGTTACGTCATAAAACTTGTTGCCGTTTCTTTCTACCGTTCTGATTTTTTATTGCCTGTAGTTATTTTATTTTTCAATGAATTTTTATTCTGTTTACACATTTGACCATCAATTTGACAATTTCTTAATTTTTAAGAAATGCATTTAATATTGATACTTGGAATCTACCCTATTATGGGTCTCTGGCATCCTTATTATTAGAGAAAGCTGTCTTGGCTTACCCTCCGTAATACTTGGCATCATACTGGGAGACCGATTGGGACTGTCTGTATTGTGTAAAATGTTGCCAATATCCGGACATCTGTTCTTGAAATAAGTTCCCATCGATATGTTTGAATTTGTGATACTGCAATCAGAAACATTTTATAAGAAGAATAAGAATAGTTTATACTGCAAATAATTCGATATACCATCATTTGGTAGTCCGGGAATTTAATCCCACAGATGCACGCTTGTCTAAATGGGAGTAGAAAAAATAACAATACTCACGATGGGCAGTCGGTGATGTTGGCTTCGGTTTGTTGGCATGGCAAGGGAGCTTCACGAGCGATCAGGGATTCCTCATCAGCCGTAAGGTCCCGCTAAAATACATTATTGTATTTATAACAAAATACCTGTTCAGTTTATAGGTGTTAGTCATCTATTTGTCTCAATTATCTACATGGCCATGAATGGCACAAGGTACTACCATACAATCAGGCATCGTCAATACTAACGGCGGAAACACATTGTCCAAAGTCCCATCAATTCGTGACTTAGGCATCACGCTCGACGAGTCACTGACCCTAGATATACATATCAACAATATATACACAAAATCATATCAAATGTTGGGTTTTGTACTTCGCATTAGTAAAAGCTTAAAAAAACCATCCACTTACATAACACTATACCAAGCTCTTATTCGATCTCAGCTCGAAAACGCTTCAGTGATCTGGAACCCCTTTTATGCCATTTACTCAGATAAGCTCGAAATGATACAGAAAAAATCCTCAGAACGTTGCATTTCATGATCGACAAAAGGCCTCCTACTCTAATATTCTCTCCTTGTATAAACTACAGCCTTTAAAAACCCATTGGGATACGTCCGATGCGTTAACCCTATATACCTAATAGATGTAATAATATGTATGACTCACCATCCATAGTAGAACAAATCAAACTTAGAGTACCTAATCGCCATAGTAGGACAGTGTCTATTCGCAGTGCCGCTTTACAGAACTAATGCGGGGTCCCGAGCTCCATTGCGTCGAATCGTTCGCTCTTATAACAAACAACACCAGACTAGAATAGGGGGCGGTTCAGGTACGAAGTCAAACCCTTATACAGTAATATAACAAAAATTAAAACAAATCCCAATATATCCAAATCTTCTTGCCTGAGGCGGCCCATACTCTGGTCTGGCCTAGACACTAAGAACTTCTAAAATATAATGTCTAATTCTGTCTTTAAATAGTTCTAGAAATGTTTAGTTGTGTTCTTGATTAAGTGAAATGTAATTAATGACACTACTCAGTTAAGAACTGTTCCGTATCAGTATGTTAGCAATTCACTCCGCTTAATTTCCACAAATTCAGATTTCAAAATTACGTTTCTACTGTCTAAAAAGAACGCCAAAATAACCGGAAAAGTCGCTAGAAATTTGATGCGCAGACTCGGATCGTGTATTTCCTCGTGCCTCGCGGAAAGCGGCGTTCCAAAACTAGCCCATATTTTAAACACTAAGTTTTACATTGTTATCAATGTGGTAGATCGATCCTGGTGGGACCTCTCACTCATACCTATTTCTGCCGCAAAGCAGCAATGTTTGCATTGCTGTTTTGGTCTTAAGGGTAAGAGACCCGCGTAATTACCGCGTAATTAATTACTATCAGGTGGCCTGTTTGCTTGTCTGCTCTACAATAAAAGAAAGGATATTGCTGCGCCTCCACTCTGATAGTGCCTGGGCCTAACACTAAAGTCCTAAGTTAATAGATATTGTAACTTACCTTTGAATGAAATGAGTAATTAGTAGCAATGGAGTGGCGCATGATGTCGTTTATTTCGTAAGTCTGCTTGTTCATTTTAGAGGCGATGCTGCCCACGGCCAAGGAATGTCGGCCCGAGTCCTCAGGGTGTGACGCTACTCCCGGGCCCGAAGGCACCTGTTCTGCGCCTGTAGATCTACCAGTCATTTCTCCTGGGTTGAAGGTACTCTGAAAAAATGAAATATCAAAATGAAAATCTACCAAAAGCCAGGTCTTCATCAAACGTTAGATAACTAAATAAAAATAATATTTAAAACTAAAGTGATTATCAGTACTTCAATTTATTCCAGAGTTTGCTGAAGTTGCGGAAATATTTTGCTATAGGCCCAGCGTTATTAGAAGAATCGAAGTTTGGCGACTTTCTTCAATAACAATTTAAACTAAACCTTAAACTCTCTAAAATACGGTTCGAATGGCATACATGAGATTCCGCGCTTCGCGCCGCTTGCCACTGCTTGCTGCCGCACGTGTCGCTTGATATTTTTTACACGCCATTTTAAGACGTTAAGGTTTACTTTACATTGTTATCGAAGTAAGTCGCCGCGCCTCCCCTCCTATAGTATAAGCTGGGCCTTAGGGTTAGAAGCTGATTTCAGGACTGAATGTTTAGGTACTGCTTCATTAACTGGAATTTACATCATATACCTACTATTTGTCCTGACCGAATGATTAACTTTTTTAGAACACATACGTCCAGTATAGCTGTAGAGCTAAAACTTTGCACATGTACGAGTATATAGGGACTGGACAGTACGTTGTAAAAATTATGAAAAGGAAGAATGCATATGCTTGCTTGCTTATCGTATGGTTAGTGGCCAACCTATTTGTCAGAGTTGTTCAAGCCGCCCGTAGGCCTCTGACATGGCTTAACGACTGCTGTCGAACGACAACAACCGAGACCGACTGCTTATCGTGCTCTCCGAGGCACGGAGGAGCTCAGATGAAATATGCCACTAGCGGTCACCCATCCAGGTACCGACCGCGCCATCGTCGCTTAACCTGCACGATCACTTTTGAAACAAAATCATAAGTCTGCAGAAACCATAGTAGATGATGGAGTCTATTGTCGAACATAAGTTGTACAGAAACAATATCATTGCAAAAAAAAATGTGTCATGTAATTTTGGCGAAGCGCAAAGCCGATCATCCCCCACGCGATGCCTAAAGCCGAGCTCCGCGAATGGTGAAGGCCGCAGTTGGTACATACAAAGGTAAAAATTCATAAAAGCTATGATACCAAGTCCAGATTGGCAGGTTGATTCTTGATACAGAATTACACAAGGCAACGCTGAGCAGCGAACCGTGCTTACGCGACGGCTGAATATATTTTCTGCGTGTTGAAATATCAGCGAAAGAATACAAATACCAGCAACAAAAATTGAATTGGATAGCGCAAGCACAGCTCATACAACGTTGGCAACAAATGTTTTCCAGTTCCAGTACCTATATTATAGAAACACTTTTTGACTAATAATGAGTAATGAATGACTAAAGACTAAAGATAAATAGTTACATAGGTGGGTACTTACAGATTTACTTAGTGATAAATTACCCATTTCAGTTTCTCCAAAACCTGTTAAAGAAAAGAAAATAGGTTACAATAAACATTTATACTTATATATACAACACAAAATATGTAGATACCCCGAGGGGTAGAGAGAAGGACCTACCGACAGGTTGTTCCTACTTTTCACTGTAAGATTTGGTGGACAAACGTGGGGAGCCTTTCGCCATCTACTAGATGTAGAATAGTATCCAGCAAGTCCTTTAGTCGCCTCGTACGACACCCCACGGGAAAAGTTGGGGTGGTACTATTCTTGACACACTTGAACTAGTTTAAATAACTAAGAAATTAGTATTGAAAACTAATGAAGTCTGTAAAAATATTCTACAGGTATTTGAGGTCTTAGTTAAAGATTCAGGTATCGAGTAAAATCGATCTCTGTCTGTCTTACATTCACATGTCTCCATCAAAAACAATTGATCTATATCTTACATTCGCTTCTCTCCATCAAAAACAGAAGCCTCTTCTAAGATACGAATGTTTTTCTAAGTGCTCCATGGGGAAGAAATTATACTGAGGTCTAGATAACAATACCACACACAAAGGGGCACGAACATTTTTTTATTTACCACTTTTACTTTTATAAGATTGGAAATAAAATATAATTCTACAAAGTTTTAATGTTAATATTCAGTTTTAGGTCAAGGTATACATAATATGTGTAAAGACTATCTTATTCCATTTACAAGCTAGAAATGCATAACAAATGGATGGATGAACAGATAACAGAGGGGCAGCAATAGGGCTGTTTACCCCTTCAGGGTATGAATCCCTAAAAAGTATATTTTATACATAGTACATATTCAAGATTGACAAAGTGCTCTTAGAATTTTACATACAGAGCAGATGACCCCAACGGCGAGCATGCGTGAAATGACAAATGACTATAGAGAAAGCAAGAGAGGCTTGCCAAGACAGAGATTCGTGGCGCTCCGTTCTTTCTACCTACCCCGCAAGGGATATAGCGTGAAGGTATGTATATCTGTACATATTCAAGAATAATTTACCCACCTTCAAGTCTGTCTAAATCCAAAATTCCTGATGAAGATTCATAGACAATCGAGGACTTAGCTAGTGTAGCAATCCTGTAAATAGTAGAAATAAATCAGCACTCTTGAGACAAATCTAGAAGTACGTAAATTGTAATTTTGTGAGAGTTCTATTTTGCACACTCAATGTACAATCCCAAATTTTAACTATAAAGGGCAGTGGGTGATAAATACAATAGCGAAGGTAGAAGAAAGATGGGAGAAAGTTGTAAATCTGAAGGAAGAAATACGTACTGGTTTAAATCATCCTCGACGAGCCTCAAATTACTTCCATTATCCTCAGCTAAACTTATGAGCCGCTGTATTTTCTTTGGAGTGAAGAAATTATCCATTATTCACAAAAGAACAGAAATTGTTTTCTTAGTTTCTTCAATAAACGAAAAAGCAAGTGAATTCCTATTGCTTTGTCCTAACAAGACAGACGTTATTTTGAAAAAATATAAACAGTTTATACAAAGTATTTTGTGCCCATTTAAATGCAAGAAAGAGACGAAAGATGAATTTTGTATATAACTAATACGTATCATCGTTTCAATAAAGCTATAAATTAAACTAAATAATCGCAGTATTATTGTGTTGCCAATATATATGTTAATTTTTGTAACTGCTAAATTTGCTCTTGATCCCTTTGTTTTTAATACTTTTATTTAAATTTTCTAGTATTTATATTTCTCCGTTTTGTCTTTTTCATAATTTTCTGTTTTCTGTATATATACTTTTTGGCTGATGGCTTAATGTGATGTGTTGCCAATAGGAGTTCTGGCGGGAAAGTCGATGGAGAAGGTTCTACGGTGTTTATTTTATTGATCAAAATTGTTTTCTGGTGATTTTGACAGCTAAAATCGGCGTAGTGTTGTCTAGCAAATGTCAGTAACAGTGAGAATGTGTTGAATTCTTAAAATAAACTTCTCGTTAGTGGTTCGTTGTGTAGTTTCACTCTGTGATTCTGCGGCGGGGCATAAGAATTCGCCAGGAGTGTTAAAATGTGTCTACACCACAACATTTTGATGCTGAAAAACTAAAAACTGTTTTAAATCGCTTAATGTTTAGGCCGATGGCCTGTGTTGCCAATGTATTGTTAAATTTAAAATAAAAAAATCAACACGAGAATACTTTGACCAATCAAATCTTTTTGAAAACAATCAACCAATGGCAGATTCACGGATCAATGGATGTCAATGTCAGACAGACAGCCAGCTAGATTTGAAAAACAAGCGGCAAATACAAATTCAATTTTGTCTTCCAATGGCTCCAAAAGGAAAAAGAAAACTTTTCGACCATTGTATTCAAAAAAGTCCCGAGATAGTCATGGGGAGAGAGCAGTTTGAAATTCACCCAGCAGGCAGGACGTTACTTACAACGCTATGTTGTCAAGGTTATAGCGCATTGGTGAAAAAAAATCCACCCAAAGCAATATGCTGTCTACAGTGCGCACTCTTTAACCCAACGTGCTGCTTCAAGTAAAATACCAAGTTTTATTATAAAATATTTTATTAAACTATAATGATTATACTTAGATGGTAAAACATCAAACAACCAAAAACTCTAACAATCCAGTTAACAAAGCTTCCATGCATGGGAATCACCTCAAATTCACATCAAGTGTATTTTCTTTTCTTGCCAAAGGAGGGTGCTGACCGGGAGCATGTCGTGTAATGGAACAAATAGGCGCTCGATGGCGAGCATGGCGCGGCAGGTAGTGCATTACATTACACATGAGTGCTCCCAGTCAGTACCTGGTCAGTGATGTCGTTAGGGGGCACAGAGGTCGAAGGAGCCGTGGGGCTCTTTGCGTGGTTGTCTTGCAACTAAACGGGATTGTGGTGGAATAACGAGTGTTTTTGGATCCCTGAGGGATCCAAATAGGGGATTCAAGTGGAATGTGCGAACATAACCTACTATATCCGAGTCGGTTTTGCATCCACTAGGTGACACAGTATAACACAGTTCTTTTTTTAAATTAAATTAATCTTTATATTTCAGATATAAATATCCATATTGTTGTTAGTAGACTTAAAAAGTCAGAAATTTCCTAACACTTTTTCTCTCTTCGCTAAGGGGGCACCCCTTAGCGACACCCCAACCTACTCCTTAATAGTTACCAATCACTGAACAGAATTTTAGCCTGAATGGAAAATTAGTTACTTAACAATAATGATCAGTGTGGAACAAGCGAAAAGTTTGTCAGGATGGTTACAGGTGGAACTCTTTAGTCACTGCCTAATTATTAGACAAATTATATAATTTGTAATACCATAATATATGAATTCTATTAAATATTTAACTAGTATTTGGCCCAGTTACAGGCAAAGCATTAATTTCCTTATTGAGTCTAATTTGTTCATTTATAACTCTCCAAGCATCCTCCTTTTCCTTTTTAGTGATTGGTCGTTTCTTTTGTTTAGCTGCAACCATTTTCTTATAAATATCAATGCATTCCATGTCGACCTGGTCCAACTGTTTCTTCAGGTTCAGTCTAATCATCTCTTGTTTGCACAACCCAATGAGATTCTTGAGATTGCGACAATTATCCTTTCTCACAGCTGTGAGCTCAGTCTGACACTTCTTAATTTCTGTTAATATCTCATCATCGGCTGGGTTAGTCAGAGGAGGCAAATCTTCAGGATCTAATATGCCCTGCTCCACTAGTTCCTTTCGGAGGCATTTCTCTAGAGTGAGAGAATTCTTATAGCTACTCTTTGTGTTTGTAATTTGCTTCACTTTAATATCAGGCACTTCATAGGGTAGCACATTCTCCTCCAACAATGCTGACACCAACCTCTGTGCAAGTGGGCCTGTGATCATATTCTCATTTGACTTGTCTAATTTTTTTCGTAAACTTGAAGCTTCAGGGGACATTCCAGAGGACTTCTGTTTGTTAGGGTTAGCAGCGTTCTGGTCTTCTGCAAGATGCTCATCAGCCCACACTTCAGAATAGTGTCTGCCAAGTGGAGGAATGGGAGGCAGTGTGGTGTTGCTGCTTTGTGCCAGTAATGATTCCAGGAATTTAATATCATCCAAAGTTACTGGAGCACAATATGGATCTACTGAATTCCAAAACTTATATGGAATATTATTTTTAGGCAAAGAAAACTGTGATAACTCAAGCTTCACTGAATTATCTGAATTTCCAAGTTCATTTGAGTAGTTGTGTGACACTCCAGAAGCACTAGAGAAGTTTTTGTACTTTGGTACTTTAGGCTGGTTGGAAAGTTTTGTGTAGTCTTTGGTTTTCATTAGTTTGTCGTCTTGGAACTTTCGTTTCACAGAGTACTGCAGTTGTTTCCCAGCAGCTTTACCTTTCTTTTCTCTTTTTGATTCATTTGTGTCAATACTCTCTATTTCTGACTGGAAGTACCTCACACGAAGAGCAGTATTACCCAGTAAGGATTCTAGCTCCAGTTGCAGAGCATCCAGCTCATCCATACCGATTAGCTCGTCGGCAGACCGCGCCGCAATGGCTGTGAACCGCGGCAGATTAGCAGCATTGTCCTGTATTTTTAAATATGGAATGGGACACATCTCTACTTTAGTTTTGCCGCCTGAAACAGTGCCTGGTAATTTCGCAGGTTTTGTATATGGCGAAAGTCCAGGACTCGAAGGCTTGCCATTGTCGTGACCCTTACTGGCTAATCGGCCTTTGCTGTTGTGGTGCATTCTCTTCCCCAGCATCTTGAAACAATCGAATTGCCCGCGAAATAATTGATATAGCTATGCATAGATACACATACCAAGGTTCTCAGTAATTGCACTTTATCATGATATGTAGCTGAAATCGTGAATATTATAGTGACGGTACATTAATTTTGACACAAAATAAAGACGTGAACTCAAGTTTACTGTACAAAATAGCACAAACTCACTAAATATCTTAGTTTACAAAAGTCGACAACAAAATGGCGATTACCACAGTGTTGCTATTATTTCTTGACAGAAAAACTACTACTAAAAAAATTGCATTGCTAAGTATGGCTTGACTATCTTGTGAATTCAGTTAATGACTTTAGTCTACGTTTCATGATTTATGCACGTTTGCGCGTTTTTTAACCCCGATTTAACTCGGGAATTGTCTATGCTTTTCATACAATAATGACATGGGTTAGAGTTAACGGTTGGTGAAAGACAGCCTAAAGGTCCGCGTCCATTGCGTTGTTATCGTCATGTCATGTCATATCGGTATCGCGAACGGGCGGAGTGTCGGTATTACTCGGTATTTACGAACTGCTTTGTCAAAATGCTGACGTCCGACTGGGATTTTCCCGATGTAGTGAACACAGTTCCATAGGAATCAATAAAAAGGAACCACGCGTACGTAAGCGTACGCGGCGATGACAACGCAATGGATGCGAGCCTAATTCTTCTTTTGTTTCTGTGGTGTAAATCGCAGACTACCTAATGCAATTACACTTGAGTGAATTCAGTCAAGGATTATGCTCAACTATTTTCTAGTTTCTATTAACATATTTTCTAGAAGATTTTTTAATAATTCAAAACATTTCAACATTATTTCAAAAAAGTAGGAAAAATACCTTAGTGGCAACACAATTATATGATGCGTTTATAAATATAGCTTTCAATTTCGTATTTATTTATGATATTTTTATACAGCATGATACTCGGCATGATATTTTTGCAAATTCTAATTTACTTTCACATACCTAGTTATTAATAATATATACAAAATGATGCTACAGGGGCCACGTACATGAAAATAATATTTTGTGGTTTGATGAAATCGTATTTTAGTAATTCATAACATATTTTGTAAACAAACAATTTAATGACGTCATTTCATTTGACAATTCGGTTTGACTTTTGTTGTTGAGGTTTCCTTGCTTCGATTTACGTTTTGCGCTTTCTTCACGTTATTCCAGTAGAATTAGTGTGAAGTTCTTCATATTAAAAATGGTTTGGTGTTGAACTGTTGAAGATTTAGATGCAAACTGAATGTAGGATTTGGAAGAGATGGAATGAGTGATATGTTTGCAAAATGATGTCTCCTTGTATCCAGCCCCTTACTCGCTACATAAATTCCCCATACAAGTGAAGAAACCCGTATTCTTCATCATGGGAGACATTATATTGAAATGTCCTCTCTGTTGCGACAAAACATTTGATTCTAAAGACACACTCGTTAAGCATTTGGCCAATATTTTGGTAAACTTATCTTGCCCTGTGTGCAGCAATAAGTGGCCATCATTAGGCGATCTTATCGAGCACCTGACTCTTGACAATTGCCAGTCTGAAAACGGAACTGAAACATTATTCGATATTAGTTCCCAAACAGTGGACAATGAGATTGCCCCTAATAATTCAGACTGCAACCTCGATCCACTCGCAGAGACTAAAGTTATTGTCAGCCACGGTGAGAGCTTGTTGTAAACCGTAAGCATGCAGCGGCTAAAACATTTATGAATAGATTGAATTCGTAACAGAACAAATAATAACTATTATTTGTTCTGTTTTGCTGAATTCAATTAATTAATGAATGTTAATTATTTCTTCTGTTACCTTTTAGATATCAATGAAAAAGAAAACAATACTGCAGATCCATTCACAATAGTTGAAAACCAAGGAACTACTGAGGATGGGTCAGAAATTGGTAGAATGTATGTAGAATTATTGACCAAGCAGCTTGCCAAGCCATGCCTTCAGACCCAGGAGCTGAAGCTTGTGAAGGATAATGGAGTTAGTCGATACGTCATCATGACCAGTGAGGATTCCAACATGAGCATTGGAAGCACTGTGGTCACAAAGCAGAATAATGATGGCACAATCTCCATGACTACTGTCAAAGGTGGATCTTTCAATTATATTTTTTATACAGAGCTCTGTTCATAAGACAACCTGTGTTAAACTGGCTTAACACCAAGTTAAATAAATAATTTATGTCTTTTTTAACACATTCACTGTCCATGACCTGTAAACTGGTCATGGCTGGCTCCTACTCACATGTCCGTGACCTGTAACCTGGTCATTAACTTTTTATAATTTTATGATGTGTGACGTAAGTCTAAAATAACATTCCTAAAATAATAAAATCTTGTGGACATATGGCGACTAGGTACAGTTTGAGCCCGGCCAATGAATGTATTAATATATGTGACAAAACAACTATCATTGTTACTAATCAAAATCATACTAACCTGGAAAATAAAAGCCCTCGCCATATTGCAGAATCAAATTAAACTATTTTTTTCGTAACCAACTTCCTACAACAGACTATATAAGTAGCAATAGTACCCTCATAATATGGTTTTTATTTTCCTGGCCTGGGTATAAACACTTTGTATCAATTTCTAGTTCTATTGCCCCCTTAATGGGAGTACCCAAGGTATCTTAGTATGGAAGTCAGTGAATTATGAAAATATCCAATTTTTTCTCCAGATCTGAAGATGGAAACTGATCCAGATACTGTGATCACGCAAGAGAACGAGACAGAAGACAACCAGGAGGAGGTGTACAGCTGCAACACCTGCGGCGTCTCCTTCACCTCCGTCATAGACCACATACAAAACTACCACAATGACCAGGATGTTGTTGTCGAGGTATTAAAAAAACCGATGATTTTTATCGAGGAGGATTGGATAGGTATAATGATGAAATCTGATTTTTGTTGAATTTAATTACAATCCAACAGCCTGTATTGGGTGTCAACTGCATAAACAAGTTTCCTATGGCGGTTTCCTATGATCTATGGGTGGTTGGCGAGCGAGATCACTCATCTACCCGGTGCACCACTCGCTTGCCGCGCGTGCGGGCGTGTATGCCGTTCCCGAATTGGTTTATTTAGCCACGAAAAGCGATACCTTCGCGACGCTACTTAAATCATCTGCAATAGAAATAGAATAGAATAGAAATACAGTTATTGCCAAATCATATGAATTAAAAAAAATTAAAAAGCATTATATGTAATGAAAATTGGGCAAAAGGGGGGAAAGTCAGCAAATGCTGACATACTCGGGTACCAAATATGCAGCGCTGTTTTTCATTTCCCCCCCTTATCCCAAGATGTTAGTGGGAGCGATAGTGATAGTGGGTAAAAAATAATAATAATTAAAAACTAAACATCAATTTAGGTAAGAATTTGCCAAAAAGAAATAAATAAATGGCACTAATGACCTGTGATACATATTGTGTGTTTGTGTGTGTGTGTGTGTGTGCTGTGGATGTCAGGGAGGGTGTGTCAGTTTGTGTGCGTGAGATAGTGTAATTGTAACGAATAAAATAACTAATTATTGGAGTCGTAACAGGACGATGATGGGCGGTTGGGTACTACACGGAATTTAACCGTCCGTAATCGGATATATTTCACTCATCGTAGCGTATTGGCGTGTATGTTAAACAGCGACATCCGATTACGGACGGTGAAATTCCGTGTAGTGCCCAAACACAATGAAATCACTGAGCTTGGACCTAATAAAGATTTATCCATAAAATAGCTTTCTGGACTGGAATCGTGTTTAATAAAGTATTTCAAACTTTTATTAATACTACTTTTTCTTACAAACATTCTGTGTTCACAACAATAAAAGATTATTTCCATAACTAAGACTCCACCAAATCTTACGGCGCAAAGTGGTAACCTGTGATTGAAGGTGGTTCCTCTATCTATACCCTCAAGGATTATGGACGTGAGAGTTTATTCAATGCATGTATTAAAAATGTCTCACTTGAGTTTTAGCTCCAAAACAATGAAGTTTTTTTTTCATTTACAGGAACCCCTGGACGAGGAGAATGGTGAAGACGAGAATGGCATGCCTCTCCCAATGGAGTATGAAGTCCCGCTCGCATCTGGAGGATTGCCAGAGGACAAGCAAACTCCGCGCAGGATGATCACCGAAACTGGGGACATTGTGGAGACTCCCGTGGTTACGAAAACTACAATTCAGCTTGGTAACTTTTTTGATTGATAAACCTTTGATAAACTGACTGAACTTAACAACATTTGATAAACTGACTGAACTTAACAACCTTTGATAAACTGACTGAACTTAATAACCTTTGATAAACTGACTGAACTTAACAACCTTTGATAAACTGACTGAACTTAACCTTAAAGCGTTTCAAAGCAGTGGTTTGATGCTCTAACATTCTTTGGTCTGTAGATATACATATCTAATTATTATTATTCACCTGCTTTTATAATTGTGACTACATACCTAAATAGGCTAGTATCGTAGTGTCTCATTAAAATAGATAGTATTTCGATAGCCTAGCCTATCGATAGTATGGATATCTTGCAAAAATAATTTATACTATCGGTAGTAAAGTCCATTCGCTCGAAAATCGTCTCGCTCTTTGAAAATACCGCCCGCGCTAGCGCCGCTATTAATCAAACGATGCCGCCGCGACAACTGAGGATGTCGACTGCCGCGTACACTTTCGTATTTAAACACCCGCAGTCCCGCATTTCGTTTGGGAGTACCGAGATTATATGAGGGAATGGAATTTACCTATAGTGCTCATTGACAAGACGATACTATGGACAGTGTTGGTGTTTTGGACTGAAAACTATCATTTATCAAACTAATAAACTATCAATAGTTTTGCAACACTACGTCCTACCTGAAATATGAAACACGTAAATTCAACTCTATTTATAGTTCGGACTGAGATAAGCACTATTTCTTATCCCGGTTGAACTATAATCATGACTATATTACAGCTCCTTCGGATGCAGAAGATAAGACGGTAATACCGCAAATCAAAGAGGAGGTTGTCGATAAAGAAGGCCGCGTTTACACCAGGCGTTATATGCAGATAGACAAGAACGATATCATCAAAGAGCAAGGTACGTAACACCCAGGTTGTTGCCATTATCTCTGGCAATGTTAATCATTCACCCGTCAGGTTAGCCTTCTGCTTGTCTCACCATCTTTATTTTCATTTATTGTGAAATTTACGGGAATGGGTTATATGTTACATATGTAACAATGTAATGTATGGTTGTATGTTATATGGTAATAATCTATTGTTTAATCCAACCCCCAACTCCTCAACCCCCAACCCCCCTCCCCCAACCCCCAAGGAACTCATTTTTTATTATTTTTGTGTTTACATAACATCCACAGTTTGTGGATATTATGTATATGTAACATAACATAAGTAGAGTGAGTTGTTAACATACTGATAGAATTTTTTTTGTAAACTGAGCAGTAACATTATTTACATTTTACTTAAATATGTAAGAACAAAACCATCTGTTGCATTAAACGTCCTTATAGGTAAGTCTACAACTCTTCATAAAACTACATGCTATTCCATAACATTAGGTGCCCCATTGCTCATCTGCTCTCCTTGTACAATAGAAAAACTTCGACCCACGGGGATCAATTTGTGTGTCCTTACTCCTGCATATTCAACTAACATTTGTTAATAAATTTTCAGATAAGACCGCTCCCTACCACAATGTGGTGATAAAAGACATGCAAACGATGAACGGTCAAATGGTCAAGGTGTACCACTGCGTGTCGTGCAACGTTTACGTTTCCTCGCTGGACGAGTTCAAAGTGCATCCTTGTAGAAAATGTAAGTCATTTATTAACCCCCGACTCATCGAGCCCCCGACCGATCGAGGGATGTTATATTAGAGAGTGTTATAAGTTTGACACGTTTGTCTGTTTGTATTTATGTTTGTGTTTTTTTTAAATTAAGTGGACTATAATTTCGCAATATGAAACTTGAAGAATTGGAAGACTATCAGCCCGCCGAAACTATAATAGTTAATACTTGCGGTTGTTACTTGGTGAAACTTGTAGGACATGATTAGACTTAAATAATATACTGTTCCACAGGTTTTTACTGTATTTTATTAATTACCACCGGTTTCGTTTACACTGAAGATTTGATACAAATACCTGAAGATGTGTACACGAAACCGGTCGTAATTAATAAAATACAGTAAAAACCTGTGAAACAGTATATTATTTAAGTCTAATTAGATGGGGTCTACTCGAACTAAAGTCGTAGGGAATCCTGAGGCATTTCAAGAGAAAAAAGATAAAAAAAAATTCTGAAGAGACGCTGGCTTTGCTAAAGGTACTTAAGCGCCACATGAAGTTTCGCGTGATCGCAATGACAGGGGAGTGTCAGAGAGGAAGATTCGTGGCGCTCCATTATCTCAGCCCACCCCATAGCGTGAAGTTATGTATGTATGAGTGCTTTTGCACACTTTTTATATCGTTAATTTTTTTCTCCTATATTTCTTCTCGTATCCAATAAATAATTTATATGTAAATCAGATAAGGGAGTCGTCATTGAATGTATGACTATGCAGATCATATCTGAGGTTGCTGTGTACTTACTTACCCACATATATATCGACGATCTCACATGTCTGATTTACATAATTATATATCATACTTATACTCTATATTAAAACCGTTAGGGACAATATTGACTGCTTGTTTACATCTGATTGGGTATGTCTATCTAGCTGTTGAATGTAATGATTAATTGTTTCAGTAGTAAAGTACAACTGCTCGCACTGCCCGGTCTCATATGAGAACTCCAAATCTCTGTGCGCACATATGAAAGTGCATAAATCAAAACAAGATCCAGGTAAATGCACTTTTATCAAACATATATTGACATGACAATAATACCTCAGATACATTTCACTATCAAAATTCACGCATTGAACTTCAGTCACCATTCAAATCCAAAGTTTTTTGGTGAAAAATGTTTAAGGTCTGGGATATCCTGTTGTTTAAATCTATGAAAGTTATATTTATGTTCGAGATTGGTATATTCTAGAACCAATAACAGAGTAGAGTGGTCTAGTCACTGCATGCTAAATCTTACTAGAATGGGTCTCGCTGACACAATCACCAGCAGATTCTGCTGTGAGGAGGATGAAACACCCATAAATACCGTACCTACAGTAAAATTATATTATATATTGTTACTTTGCAATATGGGTGTATGCCTGAATTAAATACATTTATTATTATTTTATGTTTACCTGTTAGGTTTTCTCCCATTTCTGGGGTCAGTTTATTATTATTATTAAATATCCTCTGTGAGTGCGAAGCTCTAATTCACAGCAGGAGCCGTTCCTTAGGGGGTCATATAATGTCTCCTGAGGATTTTAAAACTTAGTCTCCAAAGAGCATAATATGGTTTTTAAAGAAGTTGTAACTAAGAAGGGAAAGCTACAATAGATCTGTTAGGTCGCAGTGGCTTAAGGGCTATGACCCTACCCTTAATACAAATAATAATAACAGGGTAGAGTGGTTGTATCAAAATTGTTGTAGCTATAAAAAAATAGTGTGAGAAACCTTTCCAAACAATTAGAACTTTTTGAAAGGATCGATCGATTTTCGTAAGAAACAAATTACTCTTATTATTACCAGTACTTAGGACTGGTAATGTAATATCACTAATGGCAAAAAATTTGTTTGTATCTACAAGTATTTATCATAATTTGTAGGATCTAAATTCACAGAAGAAACCCCCACCGTACCTGCTCTGTACGAGTGTGAAATCTGCTCGACCGTGTTCCCGACGAACAAGTCGTTGAAACTTCACAAACGGATGCATGATCCTATCAAGTAAGTCTCATCTCTTATCAGCATATTAAATTGTACTGTATTTATTTATCTTAAAGTAACGAAAACCGTTACAAGATACATCATTAACAGCAGTATTAAATATACTCTAACAATAATATAAATTCAAACTATATAAAATCAAAAGTTTTAGTTATAAGAGTCTGTCAAATACTTAAAATAAAACATTATAGTTAGGTAGTCTTGTACACCGTCAGAGAATGGAAATAATAAAACATTATAGTTAGGTAGTCTTGTACACCGTCAGAGAATGGAAATAATAAAACATTATAGTTAGGTAGTCTTGTACACCGTCAGAGAATGGAAATAATAAAACATTATAGTTAGGTAGTCTTGTACACCGTCAGAGAATGGAAATAATAAAACATTATAGTTAGGTAGTCTTGTACACCGTCAGAGAATGGAAATAATAAAACATTATAGTTAGGTTGTCTTGTACACCGTCAGAGAATGGAAATAATAAAACATTATAGTTAGGTAGTCTTGTACACCGTCAGAGAATGGAAATAATAAAACATTATAGTTAGGTTGTCTTGTACACCGTCAGAGAATGGAAATAATAAAACATTATAGTTAGGTAGTCTTGTACACCGTCAGAGAATGGAAATAATAAAACATTATAGTTAGGTAGTCTTGTACACCGTCAGAGAATGGAAATAATAAAACATTATAGTTAGGTAGTCTTGTACACCGTCAGAGAATGGAAATAATAAAACATAATAGTTAGGTAGTCTTGTACACCGTCAGAGAATGGAAATAATAAAACATAATAGTTAGGTAGTCTTGTACACCGTCAGAGAATGGAAATAATAAAACATTATAGTTAGGTAGTCTTGTACACCGTCAGAGAATGGAAATAATAAAACATTATAGTTAGGTAGTCTTGTACACCGTCAGAGAATGGAAATAATAAAACATAATAGTTAGGTAGTCTTGTACACCGTCAGAGAATGGAAATAATAAAACATTATAGTTAGGTAGTCTTGTACACCGTCAGAGAATGGAAATAATAAAACATAATAGTTAGGTAGTCTTGTACACCGTCAGAGAATGGAAATAATAAAACATAATAGTTAGGTAGTCTTGTACACCGTCAGAGAATGGAAATAATAAAAAAACAATTACAATAGTATAAGTATAGAATTAAATGTATTATATTAAAATGTATTTATAAAATGAAATAACTAAATCTAAATATATTTCTTTATCCAACAGATCCCGTCCAATAGAGCCCCCAGTAGAAAGCGCAGAGGGCACAGAAGTGAGCCAGGACAAGTATTTGTGCCCCGTCTGCTTGAAGATGATCCCCGTGGACTACCGCATCATACACCAGAACTCGCACAAGACCACCAACAAATTCAACTGCGACATCTGCAATAAGAAGTTCAACTCCAGCGAGTATCTCGACATGCATATGACTGTGCACTCTACGGACAAGGTTATTTATTATATTACTTTTATATTCTATTATATATGTTTATTTATTTATATTATGTATATCTATGCATTTAACTATTTTAGTATACCTACATATTTATTTATGTATATCATATTACTTTTATTTTACTATATTTACTGTATATTAAGTAATAATAACCATTTTCATATCCTCACACTACACTGTCGCTAATCTCTTTAATGTCCAATTAACTTCAGAGGTTGCCTGGAAGAGATCGCTTTAAGCGATAAGGCCGCCTTTGTACATATCGTGTTATTATTCATGTAGTTTTTACTTTTCCTGTTTTTGTGTACAATAAAGTGTTTCTATCTATCTATCTATCTACTTTTAGGCTAAATTAACAGGAAATAACTAAGCCTAAACTAAACTAATAACTAACTAATAATAATAACTAAGTTGGAAAGGGTCAAGTTGAAAACCAGCGTCGCTAGATGTATAGGTATCTATACATCTGGCGACACTCAGCTGAACTTGGCCCTTTTAATAGATCATATTAATGTTATCACTTGTCAGAATATAAAATATGGTCAATTTATAATCCGACTCATTTTGTCATATTTTTTACAGATATTTTTATATATGGTCTATTAGTAAAGGTTTTTCTATTATTTCTATTTCTAAGCCCCATTAAGCTGTCGGTCCCAGCTAGTTGTTAAGGCATGTCAGAGGCATATGGGCGGCCTGAACAACTCTGACAATAGGTTGGGCACTAACCTCACGATAAGAAGAATAATTGCGATATAATATTGTATAGCTTTTTTTTTCGTACTGATAATTGCTGTTGGTCCTAATGACCTTTACAGCTTCACCTGGGTATTGGGGCTAAGTGCGCTCCAGCCTAGAGGAGGACTTAAAAACTACTATTAGAAGCGACTGCCTAAGGGCACCCAGGTGGGTACGGACCTCGGCTTAGGACGTCGCTGGGGAGGGAGGGGTCGGGGAGAAGCGGCCTGGAATACGCCGATAGCGCGTGTAAGCGCCAGAAACCGCGCCGGCGCGGGCGGTATGTAGGTGCTGTGTGTGAACTACTATCGGGTGGGGATATTGTATAGCTTGATGTATGTTAGAGAGTCGCTGGCACAGTGGTTAGGACACCTGACTCCCATGCGGGAGCTCCGGGTTCGAAACCGTGTACCAATGAGTTTTTCGGAGACTTACGTACATTTACCGACTGCTCTAACGGTGAAGGAAAACATCGTGAGGAAACCTGCACTTTGATTTTATTTTACAACGAATTTTAATTCTGTTTTCACATTTGACCATCAATTTATGACTATTTCTTAATTTTTAATAAATGCATTTAATATTTGGTACTTGGAAACTACCCTATTACTAAGTATGTTATTATTGTGTAAATAATATTCTCTTTTAACGTTTTCCGTAATGATTGCACACCTACTACCTTCTCGAAATCATTTCCTCTGCCCGAAGGTGGCCTGGAAGAGATCGCTCTTCCAGGCCGAAAAAAGCCGCCTAAATTGTACTTCACTGTTTCCTTTTCTATCTTTTGTTTGTTGTTTTCTATTTGTGTAATAAAGTGTATTTTACTTTACTAATTAGCTGTTTGATTCCAGGTGGTAGTGAATAAGCAAGACAAGTCTCTCCCCTACACCTGCTTGTATTGCGAGAGACGGTTCGCGCGGCCGCACGAGAAGGTCAAGCACGAACGGATACATACAGGTACCTACGTATATAAATATTGTAAATATAAATAGGACATTCGTCCTATTGCAGAATAGGACATAAAACGCAAAGCGTTGCGTAGATGGAGCCACGAGCACACTCCGTAAACAGAAAAGTAAAACGAAACGTAAATTTCTTGTTATTTGGATTAATTTAATTTCTCAAAGCTAGAGAGAGAAAAGTAGAGTATATTACTTAATACCCATAAAGTTATAAATCAGTAAAATGTTATTCAGATTACTATAATTTACATAATACAATCGAATTACAAGTCAAATTAATATAGATATAAAATCAAAGCTATAGTACAATTGTGATAATATCATGGCATCATATGGCCATTTCAAAATAGCAAACCTAAAAAATTTGTTAAAACAGCGTAGCGCGAGTCTGTAGGAATTTGGTGGAAAGGTACGTATCTACATGTTGATATTTGGCTTTATGTGCTAATTTAAAGTTTAATAAACAAAAATCTTGTAAAATCATCCCATATTCATCAAAATAATCATTATTTATTTGTCAAATTATTGTCACTGAAAGCAATAGATTTAGGTTATGTTATGTTTAGTACAAAATCATCAAGTCGTACACGTATGTCGTAATTTTGAATGTTTTTTAACTGTGCTAGTGGCGCCTCTAGTGGTAAAACATTGCAGTATTATCTATCTATCTCCTATTGATAGAAACTAACTTTTCATGGCCGTAATGGTATAGACGTTTAATAAATAATACAGTTCATTCTTAAACTCCTGTATTTTTATTCCAACGCTTTTCTTACTTGGACCTATTATTGCACGAGGGGGGTAATTCATCGTGTACAGTGGACAACATATTAAAGTATACCCTTTGGTACTTTGTCGCAATACATACGGCTGTCAAGGAAACGAAACAAATTTATTGCGACAGGGTTCTACGGGGTATAGCTTGATGTGTCTTCAATTCAACTCACGTCATGCGCAAAATTGACAGCATTGTAACAAATGACGAGTTGGAGTTAATTTTCATAAAGTTCAAAAGTGTACCCATGATATTTTCTATTGATTTGAGGTTTTACGATTCTGCTTTGGAAGTTTCTCATTTATCCAAGAAAATATCATACATTTGATTCCCATTTTATTGAAATTCATACACAGTGAATGTGGATTGAAGCCGGTTTATATTACAGGGGAGAAGCCACACTCCTGCGAGATATGCGGCAAGTCGTTCCGCGTGTCGTATTGCCTCACGCTGCACATGCGCACGCACACCGGCGCGCGCCCCTACGCCTGTCCGCACTGCGGCAAGAGGTACGTTACGCTGTGACCACACGCAGGCCCGGTGACGCCACTCAAGCCCGGAGACGTCACACACGCCCGGAGACGTCACACAGTCCCGGTGACGTCACAAACGCTCGAGAGACGTCAAATAGTGCTTGTGACGTCCACAGTCCCGGTGACGTCACAAACGCCTGGAGACGTCACACACGCCCGGAGACGTCACAGTCCCGGTGACGTCACACACACCCGGACACGTCACACACGCCCGAAGATGTCACACAGTCCCGATGACGTCACACACGCCCGGTGGCGTCGCATACGCCCGGTGACATCATAGCACCTGCGGCAAGTCGTTCGTTCTAGCCTTAGAGAAGCCACTCGGAATCTGATAAAAAAATATTCTATAACTTCACATGGTCACCTATTAATGTATTTGTAGCGACGAATGACGCAATAACAGGACACGGAGCAAACAAAGAAAGCCAACGCTGACAGCTGGTAATCCTTACACCCATAAACATTCCCACACAAACCTCATACATGACAAAAATAGATGAATAATGCAAGTACCACAGTTCACCTTATCCGTTCCAACTACTCAGTTAAGCTTAAAGGTTGTCGTTAACATTACCTACGGCGATATTTATGACAGTGCGGTATTTATAGACGTGATCTCGTTGGAGCGGGATTTTAAAATGACGCGCGTTATAACTATATTGCCTATTTGAGGAGTTATTATAAGGCACCCCTAACTGTTAGAGAGTGTTGGAGGCTTAGTAGCTAGGACACTGGACTCCCATGCGGGAGGTCCGGGTTCGAAGCCATGCCATGTACAAATGAGTTGCGGATTTTTTCGAAGATTTACGTACTTTTACCGACTGCTCTAACGGTGAACGAAAACATCGTAAGGAAACCTGCATGTCTGAGGAACTGAAAATGTTTTCGAAGGCGTGTGAAATCCACCAATCAGCATTTGGTGGATCATGGCCCGTACCCCCTCCTGTAAGGGGAGGCCTGTACCCCAACAGTGGGGACATTAATAGACTAATGATGATGATGATTCCTATCTGTTAATAAACTCTTCCAATAGCTTACTAATTTTAAGAGACCGGGGTAACTATTACCGTTCTCAAAACGATGACGTGTTAAACAGAGATAATTATATCGCGTTGGTATAGAGCTATCTCTGTTTAGCACGCCATCGCATGATTATAATTTAATCGTTTTGCTAACAGTAATAACTACCCAGCATTATTGAGCTTTGGTGGCATAATGGCACTTAGGACGCCGCGCTCCTATGCGGGAGGTCCGGGTTCGAAACAATGCACTGCCATATACTACTCGTCCCAATGAGTTTTTACCTTTAGCTACTGCTCTGACGGTGAAAGAAAACATCGGGAGGTACCTACATGTTAAAGGAAAAAAGTTTCCGAAGGCGTGTGAAATCCACCAATCAGCACTGGGCCCGCTCGGTGGACCATGGCCCTGTACCTCCCTTGTTCTGCCTGCTTGTTCAGGCCTGAGTCCCAAAATGGGGACGTTATTAGGCTGATGAGATGGTCTGGTGAATTAATAAATACTAAATCAGGATATAAACAATGTCCACTCTACAGTCCGTGAGCACTTAGAAAAACATTCGGGTCTTAGAGCAGGCTTCGGTTATTGACGGAAACACGCGAATGTAGGACAGAGGCGGAGATCGATTTTACCCGATACCCAAATGTATTTCTAAGACCTCGCATACTATCTGACTTTTGAAGCTGACTGCCTTAAAATACTAATATCTTAGAGAGCGTTCCGTAACCACTTGAAATAATTCACGTTGACAACTGTCAATTTTCCATTGCCGCGTTAACAGCTGAAAGTGTATCAAACTTTTATTTGACACAAGCAATGGAACGTGTACAGGTGTGAACGTGAATAATTTCATCTGGTTTTGGAACGCACCCTTAATGTGAATTTTTTCAACAGGTTCAAGGCGCATAGCGTGTACAATCATCACTTGCTGACCCACTCGGACGTGCGCGCGTACAAATGCCCCTACTGCCCCAAGGCGTTCAAGACGTCCGTCCAACTGGCGGGCCATAAGAACTCCCACACCAAGCCCTTCTCTTGCCAGCACTGTAATAGGTAATAGTAGATTGTCTAACTAGTGCGGGAACGACCGTATTGTCGCAACGTTTGTTATTTCGTTTGTGGATACACGAGTGCGATACGTTGGTCTTTCCGAACGTATTAGACACGATATTTTTTGTTACATCTGCGAGAAAATAATATAATAATTAAAACAGTATCCATGTCGTTATAATAGGTGAATGGTAAGTAAGCGGTTCATAATATTCTTATATCCGTGGTCTCAAATGAATGTTTGTTTGTTTGTAATCTCTTTATTGTACTTTTTTTTTAAATAGCCTATTGTCTGTCCCACAGCTGGGCAAAGGCCTCGCCTCTAAATTGTACTAATATAAAATACACATAAATAAGAAACATTAAAACAAAGGCGGGCTTATCCCATAGGGATCTCTTCCAGAATTAATTATTTATCGACGCGTGCCATTTGCTGTACCATTAATTAGAAGTAATAACAACGACTTTTAATA
The DNA here is from genome assembly GCA_947369225.1 of Hofmannophila pseudospretella. Lineage (NCBI taxonomy): Eukaryota > Metazoa > Arthropoda > Insecta > Lepidoptera > Oecophoridae > Hofmannophila > Hofmannophila pseudospretella. The sequence goes on from OX376326.1 coordinate 8,575,761, forward strand.
TTTTGAAACTGTATTGTTTCAAATAAAATGAGATGCTTTATTAAAATATTAATCAAGAAATATCATCACGGGCTTCCATAAAATCATTCTTTTAGAAAGCACGGACGATTTAATAGACCGAATGAATACACTTTATTGCACAAAATTAGTGATATACAGTGCGTACGAAACGATTAATACAATCTAGGCGGTCTTATCGCTAATAGCGATCTCTTCCAGACAACCTTTGACTGATTATAGTTCTTCTGTAAATAGGTTAAATCATTAGTCGATTTTATTCAGTTAAGTGTAATAAAATTTGAATGTGTAGATTGTTTAACGAAATCTCTTCGAACAGCAACAATAAGCCATCGTTAGACTTATTCGATCCTAGGCCATTAGTTTTTAAAAGACGGGTTGAGGATGTCCTCAAGTGAGCTATCCACGCACCTACTTTATAGTCTTTACTTTATTATTTTTATTTTTCAAATAGGTATAGGTTTTTTAGTCATTCATTACATTCAATGGTATTTTTTCCCAACTCAATTATGTACAACAATCAGTTTTCTACTTCCTAACCATGCTGTGTTTACACGGTAAGGGTTACGACCTAGCTCATAACTTTATATTGATTTTTCTGTAATTTCTATGGTTGTAATCTGTTGTATTTACCTAATAAATAAATAAAAAAGCGCTTTAATTAATGCTATTTTTCCATGACCCAGGCCGTTCGCGTCTCTATACGCGGTGCGGGTACACACGGAGACTCACGCGCGTCAAAACAACCTCAAATTTTCGTGCTCATTGTGCGGTGCCACGTACGCGCGAGCCTTCGCACTCAAGGATCACGTCAAACAGGTCCACATGAAAAATGTCGACAACGTGGACTGGGTGGTAAGTGTGTGTATACTGGATGAAATTTTAGTCAGTATGGTAAAATAGAGAAAGAATGAGAGATGGAAAAGATGACAGGTAAGTGTAGTAGACTAGATCCAGAAAATTTCGTCAAAATAACGAATTTTTAAAATAAGATTTTTTTAATGAGATACGGCTTACAACAAAAGTTATCGACATAGCTCATAAGATTAGCAAGCTGAAGTGGCAGTGGGCCGGTCACATCTGTCGCAGAACCGACAACCGCTGGGGTAGACGAGTTCTGGAGTGGAGACCGCGTTTGGGCAAACGTAGTGTGGGACGCCCCCCTGCTAGATGGAGCGACGATCTGCGCAAGGTGGCTGGCAGCGACTGGATGAGAAGAGCCGAAGATTGGGCTCAATGGCGCGCCCTGGGAGAGACCTATGTCCAGCAGTGGACTAGAGTAGGCTGCTGATAAACGAATTTTTAAATAATTTACATTTTTTTCGTAAAACATATGTAATGTATATTATTTTATTTGTTCTTTTTCTATTATACAAAACCTCGGCGGAAATAACCTCGCTTTCACTTGGGCTTTCAGAATACTCTGCGGCCAGCAATGGCTATTATCCTGGCATAATTAGAATGGCTGGTCCTGAATGTATGTGTCATCGATAAGATGAAAAAAGCATGCTTCGTTGGTTCGGGCATGTAGAAAGTATGGGTGATGAACGAATGACGAAACAGGTATAGGAAGCGAAAGTAAGTGGTAGGAGACATCAGGGTCATCCTAGACTAACCTTTAAAGATCAGATTGAGACTGCTATTAGATTTTAATATAGAGAGCAGACGACTGTAGAGGAAGCAAAAGAAGCGTGCCAAGACAGATATTCGTGGCGCTCTGTTGTCTCTCCCTACCCCGCAAGGGGTATAGCGTGAAGGTATGTACCTGGCACACCTGTTCATAAACAGCATTTTTCATTGCATGTGTGTATAACCGATCGAAAGAATTTAGTGGGTCAACTTTCGATACTAGTAAGCGTAAAAATAACAGTTCTTTCTCCAGTCGACACCTCGCTTTCGATAACTTTCCGCACTTGTAACACAAGATATTATTCTTTTGCAGCTGCCAAAGGAAAACAATTTGATAGTAAAAAGAGATCAGGTCAGTGGCCAGACTGAAGGTTTACAACTCAATAAAGATTTTTCCGTGGAGGTACGTTCAATATTGATTATTTCACATTCAGTTTTTTTTTAATTTTTCGCGTGGTTATTACTATTATAGTTAGACACCGCTCCCACCAGTTGTACCATGGGTAATTTTAATTCCTCGTGGTTCTACCAGTTGAATATAGCAGTTGTACAGTGGCTAATACATCGGGCTATACTCTTAGGAACTTTGTCGCTGTAATTTATTTGACACAATCATACGTATGTCAAGAAATATTAGTAATATACTTATATATGAATAACGCTCAGAAAGGTTCAATAGTTCCGAAGAAAAAAGGTGGCCCGTATGCTCGTGTGCTCTCCTAATTTAATAAAAAAAAGTTCATTCGTGGCACTCCGTTCACTCTGCCTACCCCGCAAGTATCATAGCGTGAAATAATGTACCTATGTATGTAAAAAAGTTCATGCTACAATCACATCACAACCAAACTAATAGAGCCTTTGAACGCCATAACATACTATGAAAAGTGTTCCAAAACTTATGGTCGCGCCCATTGAAATAGCATTCTATGGGAAAGTAAAAAAATCGGAGCTAACCGCATCGCGGGTAGTAGGGGCATACCATTGCCATACATAATTGCCAGGAAAATAATATATCTAAAGCTTACCAAACTCCATCGCTTAGCCGCTCAGAACCTTTTACCTTTCAACAATGTAATAAATAAATAATACCCTGACCAGGAATATAAATACCCTAGCCATATTGCAGAATTAAATGGCGGTCTTATTTTTTTTATAGCGAACTCCATAACACAGATTATAAAACTACAAATGGAGCCCTCTTGACGGGGTTTTATAAAAGTTATTCCAAATACATCGCAAGTATAACACAATTTGAGTGTTGTGGAGTTCGCTATGAAAAAAATAGAACCGCGAGAGCTTTAATATTCCTGGTCAGGGCATACTTGTTTGTAATAAGGTCTTTTTTTTCAACACTAGGTCACAGATGACAATATGGTGCTGCCCGAAGGATCCCAAAAGCTCGGAAATCGCCGTGTCTATCAGAATCGTAAAATCATTGGCAAACAATCTGTGTAAGTCAAATACAGCTTATTCGTTACTTAGAGGTCCCAATGTTTTAGTTAGGTACACACACACACTAAGTGGTTTAAGCCATCGTTTCCCAACCATTTCAGTTTCGCGACTCACTAAAAAGCCAAAAAGTTAAGTAAAAAACCTTGCGACCCTCTCACTATCATGTTTCAAAGTAATTTAACGTTTATCAAAGTTTGACATCACTATACTAACATGACAAAGAATGTTTACACTTGCCACAAATACCGAACTACGAGACATTTGTAACCTCATGTTTTCATACGAGTCTTATTTTGGACACATTGCGACCCCCCATATTCCAAAACGTGACCTCTCTCGGGGTCGCGACCCCCAGGTTGAGAAACGATGGTCTAAGCCAAGGTCCGTGCCCTTTGGGCGCCATTAGGCTTATTGCTTCCGCTTCTGGCTGAGGGTCGATGCGAATTTTAGCAAGAAATAACTTGCGCCATTTAAAAAAACATCTATTTCTTCCAAATACAAGGGACTTCATAAAAAATCGGGGATTTACCTTGTTCTTTTGATAATAAGTGATTTTTTAGACAATAGGGTAGTTTCCAAGTATAAAATTAAATGCATTTCTTGAAAACTAAGAAATAGAGATAAATTGATGGTCAAATGTGAAAACAGAATTGAAATTCGTTGAAAAATAAAATAGCTACAGGAAATCAGAAATTAGATAGTACAAAGACATGGAAATAGAGAGGAGTGACGTCACTGCTTAGTAGCGCCATGCAAGCAGGTCTTTGGCTACATATTAAGGACAGATCTTTTCCCCGCTACTAACTTTAAACCATTAATATCTCTGATGTTAGTTGAGATATCAAAAAGCGAATTTTAGATTCTTCTTCAGTATGTCCATGTAAGTTTATTGATGGAATAAAAAAAACAGTCACATACCCTATTGGTACAGCTTTATTGCAAGTTGTTTTCCTATAGTTAGCTAAACGGAATAGAGTGGCCACTTTTTCCGTGTAGTCTAAAGTATAGGAAAACGACATAGAATAAAGCTACTACTATGGTTCTGAAAAAATCACTTTCATCTGTAGAACAACGTAAATACCTGTATTTTTAAGAGAAAATATTTTTTTTCGGGTGGGATCGCCAAGTCCGGTGAAGCTGTAAAGGTCATCTGAGGACAACAGTGTAGCCCTAAAAAGAAGATACTTAGTATATAAAAAATTAAATTGACATTTTGTAATGTAATTGTAAATACAGAAGAGTAAAAAGCAAGGACCGAAAGCGGTTACCTCTGAATCTATTTTGCACAAAACGCATGTTGTTCATGCAGAATCTACAATAAATTATTGTGGTCTAATACCGGTAATTTACACCAATAATAGCTCTTTATCTAAGTTAAGATGTAAGGTACTTATATAAAAGTAATTTTTGTACTTTGTTCCAGATCAAGTGAAAGTGAACTGGGAATCAATTCCGAAGTTACAGAACTTATAATTTCGTAATGCTAACTGTAAATATTACACCAAAATTTTACTTATAGTCGAATCAAATGTGAAAATACAGTATCAGTGTATTTAAAATGGTGTACAGCCGGCCTCTATCTACAGTATACCATCTGTTAAAATTCTACAATTCAAATTTGAAGTCTATGGCCAATGCATTAAGGTTCATTTCACATGTCAAAAATTTTACAAATTACATTAGCTAGATGTCGACTGTACAATAAATAATGTAAGATATCTATTTAAAACGACAGATTTACGGTCAGAAATTAAATTCGTGTAAAATAAAACATGTCTTCCTTGACTTGCGTAATATAATATGACTATACGGGGTGTAACATTAAGAACGGTCAGTATGGGAAAGTCTGAAACTATAAGACATACGAAGATCTGTTCTTAGGAACCATGTCATCAATTTTAATAACAAGAAAAACTGTATTCATACATTTTAAAAAAAACCTGTACTCAGCCTGGGAATCGAACCCGGTTGTTTTGAAAAAAAATCCAACACTATTTCTATTTAGATATCGATTGTGTAGGTGTTAAGGAATCAATGTTAGTATGAAACGTGATGTTTAAAATTAATAAAACGCGTTGTTTCCATATCTTTTAATTTATTTTAGTAGGTGTTCGAAATGACTACCATTTTGTAAAATACAACATTCAACTCGATTAGGTCAAAATTGTCTCTATGGTGTAGCATAGCAGCCATAGACACAATTTTAACGCAAATTCACCACCAAAAGATACAAAATTCAATAGTAAGATCGTTACCTAAACGAGTTGAATGTTGTATTTTACAAAATGGTAGTCATTTCGAACACCTACTAAAATAAATTAAAAGATATGGAAACAATGCGTTTTATTAATTTTAAACATCACGTTTCATACTAACATTTATTCCTTAAGACCTACACAGTCGACATCTAAATAGAAAGTGTTGGATTTTTTTTTTCAAAACAACCGGGTTCGATTCCCAGGCTGAGTACAGTTTTTTTTTAAAATGTATGAATACAGTTTTTCTTGTTACTAAAATTGATGACATGGTTCCTAAGAACAGATCTTCGTATGTCTTATAGTTTCAGACTTTCCCATACTGACCGTTCTTAATGTTACACCCTGTATATCTTGGTGTTTATATTACATCTAGTTTTATCATGTCGCTTTCCTGCTTAATTAAAACCAACAGGGTCAAATCTATAATTGGACGCCTAATACTATAGTTGTTCAACTAGCTTTTGTGTCCCAAGTTTTGTCGTCATAAATAGTATTAAATTCAAAGTCCTAAGTTATTTAGGTATACCTACCTAATTACCTACCTACTTACTAAAATATGGAGTAAGCCATGAAAGTGTTTTACACTAATTTGATTTCGTTCTCTAATAGCCTAAAATAATTTTATTTTAATTTGCCAATTAGTCATATGCTACTACTATTAGTGTATCATAGGTATCGATTCTGGGATGGCCGTCAAGCCATGATCGCTTAATGAAAAGTTAGTTTTGAATCGATGCCATAATGTAGATAAAAGAAATCAAACTTGTAGGTAAATGAAATTTTTACAAAAACAATATTCTTTCAACTAATACGATTTACTCATCAGTTTCGTTCTAATAATTTACCGTGAGTTGCAAGAAACGTCCTTTATGTTAAGGCTTCCTGTCTCGTGTCATCTCTATCTATTTTATAGAGCTATGACGCAGAAAGGAATAGCATGAAAATGTACAGTCGGCTATGTAATGTTTTATTTATTTAATTATAAGGTTGCGTTCCATAACGTTTATTTACCCGACAATTATTACTTTACCCGGTTCCTAAACACAACGTGAATTTTTCATCTGACAGTTCAAGTTGTGTTATGGAACCGGACAATCGATCAGGTGAAAGTTTTTACCCTAGATATATCAGAGTTAATTTTTACTCCTGTCAAAGTGACAGCTATGCGTTGACATTTGGTTTATTCACGTTGACAAGTTTGTTGCCGTTTCACGACTCTTTGGTAAAACTAGGCATATACCTGGTTCCAAAACGTTCACTTTACCCGAGAATAATTGTCGGATAAAGCGAAAAGCGAATTGGATCGTAGCCTAAGAGAACGTTCCATAATCAGTTGAAATAATTCATGTTGACAACTGTGCATATTCCATTACCGCGTCAACAGCTGAAAATTTATCAAACTTTTATTCAAAACGAGCAATGGAACTTTTATAGCTGTCAACGTGAATAATTTCAACTGGTTTTGGAACGCACTCTTAAAGTATATATCTTTTCATTAGTTCAGTTCAGTTCAGCCTGTCCAATTCAAATGACTTCGTTGCAAACTCTATAGAATTCCCGACAGTCTTATTTTGGTCGACTGTTTAGCATATTATTATGCCGTTTCAGTAGGAAAATTATAGCAATGGGCGTTGTACCCCCGATTGGCAATATTGTAATTATAATGAGAAATAAAAGAAGATTACAAAAGAGTAATCATTTGAAAAAATTTGGTATCGTTTTTGTTGTATAGGGTGTTATAGAGAATATAAAAATTATCAATTACCTACAGTGGTTTTTAGAAATTAATTTTGTAGGTACGATTTATATTTGATGTGTAAAAGAAAGATCTGTGACAAGTTAAAAATCAAGTAATATTATGAACAGTCAATAAACAGGTTCCGGATAGTGATGTATTGTTATTATTGATTGTTTTATTATAAAAAAGTAATAGGGGTCAAGTTTTAAAATAAAATTCATCATTTTCAAATCAACGTCATTTTATTGGAATATTTCCATAAAATCTTTAAATGCACAATTTACATAATTTGTACATATTGTGCTTTTTTTTGGTATACAGCTGTATTTCCACCTTATTATTATTAACATTACAAGCATAGTTCAAAAAGTATCACTCACATCTCACGTTTGTCTATGGATACCTCCAGAATCACTTAAATGTTGTTCTTAAATTAATTAACTATCACATTTATCTTTAAAACAATTCTTTAACTATTTATTTAAACGTCGTCTTTACAAAATAATCAATAAACAATTATAAAAATTATGGAATTAGATAAGTGTCTTTTTGAGTCATTATTTGGTACGATTCACCTGAGAGATCACAATCACGTCTGTCCGTTCCACTCGCCCTCCATCCTCCACACGGAGAAGGCATAGCTGAGTTTGTCCTGAGCAAGATACTTTCCATGTTCGCTCCCGGCGTCACTGCCGCCATCGCTTCCCGCCACCGACTCATTATTAGACAGAATCTGATACAAAAACTCAATGTACTGCGTCGCCAGCTGAAGAGTCTGTATCTTGGACAGTTTGTCGCTCGGCAACGACGGAATGATCTGACGCAAGCTCGCGAAAGCCTCGTTGAGGCTCTGCGTCCGCTGCCGCTCCCTCACGTTCGCCATCACGCGCTGAATCTGGATCTCCTCGAACGACTGCGCTCTCTTCCGCGACGACTTCGAAGTACGCTTCCTCGGCTTCCTTTGGTCGTTTTCGTCGCCCCTCTCCTCCGAGCGAAACACTTCGCCTAACCGCGGAATTTCACTGTAATACTTATCTCTGTCCTGCGAACTAGAGTCCTCGCAGTAGACGTTTCTAGGAAACTGTCTTTGACGCTGGTCGAAGTACTGGTGTTCCATAGACGGAAACAGTTGATGGTACTCCCGCTCCTCGGCGTATATCACGGCGTTTACGGGCCACGGCTGCTGCGGCCGTTCCGAGTTGCTGAGGTCCATTAGATGCGTGGGCGACGACGGCGCGAATGCCTGTGCGTCTTCGGAATGCCCCTTTACTTCTACAGGTAAGTACCCATAGTACTGTTCATCGTCTTCCCGCTCACGTTTTATGGGCACTAAGTTATCACAAAGTTCGTAGTTCATGTTTTATGGAACGATATGGATTGATCGCGACATGCAGTAAGCGCAGTCGGGCTGCACGGAGCGGACTGACGGAGTCGCACGCATCAGAATCCTGAGACACGACCCGCCCCTACCCGTCCCTTCATTGACAAGATACAAAAAATAGCCATCTCCCTGCGCGGGCGCAGCGCCTCCTGCCATAGCGCCGCCTCCTGCCCGCGCATTGCTCAGCCGTGCGTTAGAAAGAGACGACGACACTGTTGTCATGTTGATCGTTTTCCGTTTATCTTGTCCATCATCTTTGAATAGTATTTACCTAGTACATAGGTAGGTAGATGTGGGTGTTCGGTCGCCATCGCTTCAGCGAGCTCGCATCCTGTGGGATTCAGTGTCGATGTCTCCTTGAATAAAAACTTTATTGTAAGCTAAAAGCTGAATAACATTAACATATTCATAACACTAACGTAGAGATTCAGTATAGTTTTGTTTTGACTTTCGGAAACAGCTTTTCATCATCGGCGATCAATCTACGTAGATCTTTAATTTTTTTTACTATATCAGTAATATATAAAATCACTAACGAACGACAAAGTTTATTTGTTCTGGCATCACGCACAAACGGACACTGAACGGATATTCGTGACGTTTTCATATTTAATTAGAATTCTTATAATCGAGTCGACAAATTACCCTACATATCTATAGGTAGTACATACAAGACAACATACAAATTTGAATATAACTTATATCATCCTGGAGTCCAATTCCCAAAAACGGGATAAATATCCCGTCTCACATGTCGACTATAAATAACACGTAAAATATCGATTGCTAAGGACCACTCGTTGCATGTCGATCGCTAGCACTCGATAAATATCGAATGTGATAATGCGAGAATAGCAAAAAATCCCGTCAATCAATATCCGCCATTTTTACCGATATTTATCAACTGTGATATTTATATCACGCCGTGAGAATTGGCCTGGTGTCCAGAACTTTTCCAGCTAATTAGGACTAATTTTTAAGATCGCCAATGGCATCGCATTATTCCTGTAAAACGTACCATGGGGTATAAGGGATAGGTTATAAGTATTTTTGGGTTTGTGTACTAATGATTTATTTGGGTCCGGTGAATAGTGGTTGAACTTTTCAGAAAAGGGTAAAAATAAAAAGTAAAAAATATATTTTTGTTTTTGATTTGTTGCAAATTAAACCATTTTACCAAATTGCCGTCTCCGTTGTTTTTAAAGATAAGTTAGATTCTCTTACACTATTCGATAAAGGAAATAGAACTGTATTAATTTCAATAAGAAACTAATTTTCGATAAAAGTCGACTTAGACCGTAATTCACCGGACCCACAGATTCTATACGTTAGTATGCCCATGGGTGATTAGTTAGGATGAAGTTGTAAGCCATCTATAGGTACCGTTTCTATAATTTCAGCTATAACTCGATATTCGGCGCCACCCTTTTAGTTTTTTGTTCGTCGCGTCGTCCTGTCGCCTCCGAACTAAAAATACTACCGTGACGCAATCGGCCAAGTCCTGCCTCCCACGGCCAGACCTGCCCTGCCTCATGTTATGATGCCTTGAATTATAAATATTTGATTTTTATCTCGCACTTCGACGGTCGGTATAGGTGCTGACGGAATCTGGTCTGTGTCTTGTTGACGTTCTGTGGTGTTCATCATAAGTTATGAAAGACAAAAACCATTGCTCAGTTATGAATTTATGATTCATAACTGAGCAATGGTTTTTGTCTTTCATTGTTAATGGTTTGACCGCCTTGATTGTTGTTTTTTTTAAGGCCTAGGGAACTGAGCCCATACAGCCATGTCTGATGTAAACAACTCTTGCAAGTCTTCATTAAAATGCTGGTGTGACACATTTCAATGCTATCTGGGAGAATCTTCCACGCTTCTGCACCATCCGAACCAAAGAAGAAGGCGTCCCGGACGCAGTATGGCTCTTCAAAATCCAGCCAAGTACGGATCGGGCTGCAGCGTCTTATTTGACTTTACTTCACTGTCCCACACATTAATCACATTTAGTAGACGTTCTTCGAATATAAAACACCATTCTTACTTGAAAAGCACTACTGTAAAACAATTTGCAAAACAATGAAAAAAAGCTGGTGTGGACGCGACAAAAGCGCGGGAGAAACTCCTTGACCGCCTTGAACTTAACAAAAATGTTTTATTCTTGACATACCACAGAGAGGATTCGAGAAAGTGGCATGTTCCCGCTGCGCTGTAAATATTAGGACATTTTCAGATTTTATGGATTTTGTCACGTTTTATTATCGCTAAATATTTTAAATATTACATTTCATTATTATAAAAATATCATCACTAAATAATTAACATTTAATTTTCACTAAAAATATAATTATTTTTTTCACTTATCTTGACCAGGAATATAAATTAAAAACCCTCGCCATAATTCATAGCGAACTCCATACCATAACTTTTTTATTTGGTCAAAATTACCAATAACTTGACAGGAGTTTTATATTTATTTATTACTTATTTACTAATACATTATTTTGTCATAATCTTTTTATTTACAATATCTATTTACGTTAGGTAAATATCCAATTTTTATCTTGGTTACATACGAGTATACGTAGGTATTTTAATGTACCTTTCCGATTATATAGGAATCAAACCCGGATCCCGACGCTAAGAAGACGCAGGTGCGTGCACTCCTGACTGTGCACCCACAAATATTAACGTGACTTGGTATACGAAGTTATTACTTACATATTTATTTATAAACGACGACGGTTATTATGATATTTTTGGAAACAGATTACCACACCAGGGACGAAGCCGAGAAATTTATTATTAGCTCCATTAACCGACACATTTTTATAATATCTAATTATTATTTACTGGCTTCCATCCAGGGGCGGATCCAGATAAATATTGAGGGGGGAAGGTGGCATTCCTCCTCCTCGCGTCGTAATCCTCAATGCTAAGGGTCGTGACCACCTTTAGGTATCACCTTCTGAAGGATAATCTTCCTCCATTTATTTCTGTCCCCGGCGGTGTGGATATGGCATCGTGAATTGTAGAGTCAAGGGTGTTGCGGATTTGGTCGGACCAGCGCATCGGACTACGTCCTCGAGGCCTCTTCCCTTCCATTTTTCCGGTCACAATAAGTTTTTCGAGGTTGTCACTGTCTTTCCTGGCAATGTGACCGAAGTACTCGAGAATTCTACGAAGCCACTCGGAGGACAACCGTGAGGTGATTTTGAGTTCACGTAGAATGGATACGTTGGTACGATGTGCTGTCCACGGAATTCGAAGCATTTTTCTCCAGCACTACATTTCGAAGGCATCAATTCTGTGGCATTGATTATACTGAAATCGGAAAATAGTATTAAAAGCAAGCCTAGCGTACTAATAGGGATCTTACCGGTTTCAGGGTAAATGAAATTACTACAATTTGAAGTCTATTGCGATGCATTATGTTTAACCCGCATGCTCAACTGTCGACCTCATCGTCGCTTACCATCAGGCGAGTACGGGGTCAAATGCGGGTTTCTTCTCTTCTAAGTCGTATTCGTTCGTATTCTCATTGCTGAGGGTCGTGATCATTCTAAGGAATTAATCTCGGAGAACGACTCTCGTGGCAGATTTACAAATACAAATACAAATATACTTTATTGCACACCCAGGACAAAAACAAAACATACAACATAAAGAGACGTACAATACAATGTGCAGAAGGCGGCCTTATCGCTTTAAGCGATATCTTCCAGGCAACCTTCAGGTGATGGAAAAATCATAAATAATATAATATACGGGTGCAAAAGACGTATGACGTATGATTTAATGGTGTGGCTTGCCATTGCCTTCCCCATTTCATACACTGGTTATCTCAATGTGCACGTTTCCTCGCGATGTTTTCCTTCACCGTCAAATCAGTCGGTAAATGTAGGTAGGTAAGTCTTTCGAAAAAATCGAAAAACTCATTGGTACATGGCATTGCCTGGTTTCGAACCCGTACCTCCCGCATGGGAGTCCGACGTCCTAGCCACGACGCCACCGACGCACATTAAAAAAAATAGATTGCAGAAATTTGACAGATTACCTAGAGGCCGACTGTACCTACGTCGTTTTTACACATATCGAGGTAGTCCAGACCAAAAGACAGTTTATGATTTTTAACATAAAATAAATAATCTTAAAATATAATCTTAGAATATAATATAAACATATTATATGGGTCAAAATCCTTAATCTAATAAACAGCCCCGAGTCGCACCCGGCGGGAAGGTGCCCATCACGCTGGCAGCGTTTCCACGCTGAATAGCCAGCGAGATGCGCTGCACCAGGTACGACTCGGCGCGGGGGTCACCTGAGCGCTCTCTCAGTCGTCGGCCCAAACCTCGGACAAAATCCTTGGCCTCCGTGCACCATACGCCCGTGGTCTCCACAGCGAGTGGAACGAAGTAAAATAAAATAATAACTAATATAGTAATTATTGTAATAATTTTATTATATTTAGGAAAATACAAATTTATTTACGCAAGTCTACCTAGATAAGGAAGTTGCTTTTAATAACAAAGTTAATTTCTCAACTAAGTATTCCCATAAAGCATAATGTTAATGAAAGTAATAAAGCAACAAAGGTAAAGGTTGTAATACTCATAAAATTGTATTGCCTCACTTTGACCCTTTTGCCTACAATCGTTATCCGCAGCGTGAGAACATCTCTAAACCTTGCAACTTGCAGATAAGCAGATAACGGTAAGGTAAGTGCACTTTGGTCGGTTTATGAATGAAGGGAATCGAGGAAATCCCTTGAGTTTTGTTGCAGAATGCAGATGTTCGATCGACAGCGTGGAAACTGTGGACTACAATACCATATCTCTGACTATAGAAACTGTGTTTGAAACATATTGGGAGTTATGTTAGTATCGGAAAGGTATTTTTATGTAAGTATACTTATTAGGTACGAGTACTTGCTCGATAATTGGCCTTGTGTTCTAGTTGAGGGCTCTCTTGGCAGATGGGTGGTTTACCATTGCCTTCCTTACGATTTTATTCTTCACCGCTAGAGCAGTCTGTAAGTGTGCATAAAAATACCGAAAAACTCATATTCATTACATATGACGACTTTGAAAGAAAAGAAAAAAAACTTCTGATTGTTTGCTTGTACCTACTTTGTACACAAAGAGCAGGCATTTTTTTTAAATCTGGGTAGGTATGGGTTATGTTCGTTTTCATTGTATTTATATAATTGACATTAATTATGGGGCATTCCACGTCAAACGGGATACCTATTTTTTATATTCCCAATTTCAGCGGTTTTTTTTAAATGAGTCCACTAATGATAGTGGGCATGGGTAGAGTATTTCGTTTAAATATTGCTTCGTTGGCGAGATATCGAAATTATCAGTTATATTCAAATTAATATTACTGGCAATTTTTATTTGAAACTAAATTTAATTCAAAACGGAATTTAGAAAATGTTTTATGCTCTTGAAGATGGTGCCATCGAATTTTAGTTTTTTTTTAATTACAAATTTTTCGTTTTTTTAAAAAATCATCTCAAATGAAGGTTTGTTTATCTCTTATATGGGTTTCTCCCGCGCTTTTGTCGCGTCCACACCAGCTTTTTTTCATTGTTTTGCAAATTGTTTTACAGTAGTGCTTTTCAAGTAAGAATGGTGTTTTATATTCGAAGAACGTCTACTAAATGTGATTAATGTGTGGGACAGTAAAGTAAAGTCAAATAAGACGCTGCAGCCCGATCCGTACTTGGCTGGATTTTGAAGAGCCATACTGCGTCCGGGACGCCTTCTTCTTTGGTTCGGATGGTGCAGAAGCGTGGAAGATTCTCCCAGATAGCATTGAAATGTGTCACACCAGCATTTTAATGAAGACTTGCAAGAGTTGTTTACATCAGACATGGCTGTATGGGCTCAGTTCCCTTTGCCTTAAAAAAAAACAACAATTATCTCTTATATCTTAATAAAAATCTAATTATAATTACCTTTTGGTAAGTAGTTACATCATAAAAGCTACGTGATCCTAAGTGGATTGTCCGGAGGCAGACACGTTTTAGCAGCTTACCAAGTTTAAGGTACTAATATCTTGTAATGTGGTAAAGATAACACATACTCTCCCCTAGTTACGAGCTACAGATGTTTAACCCAGCAAGAGATTAACGCAAGTTTATTTTGTTAAACGGTTTTACGGCACCAAAAGCTTATTTTCGTTTTTTTTCTTTTTTGTATAAAAAGTGACACCCTTTAGATATTGAGCAAAGATTTTACGCAAGTGCCAAAGTACAGTTAAATGTCTTAAGTTATCAGTTAACGGTGAATATGAATTTAAGTTTTAAGTAAACTAAATAGGTAATAGTAAGTAGTAGGTACAACTTAAAACCAAAGAACAAAAAAAGTATCTTCTTTTAAAACCAATATTGGTTTGATGTGTGGTTTATGGTTATTTCATCTACGGATATTTTTTTATTATAGATAGGTATGTATTACTATTATTATTGTAGCTATGTATTACTTAATGATAATTCTTTTTTACGTTCTGTACTAATTTATCATGTAGGTATTAATTCCACTTTCACCTAAGGTGCAAGAGATCGCTTTGAGCGAAGAGGTCGCCTTTGTACACCTCAATATGAAACTATAAAATCCCAATCATTTCCAGCGTGATCAGATCATTTATTGACAGTCTAAATCTAAAGTCTACCTTACATTTTAATAATTTTATTTTTACTTATTATGTTATGTACATTATTGTATATGTATATGTAGATACATTATTCAGTAATAAAAATACTTTATAGCTGACTAGGTATTTTTTAAATCTCTAAATAAGTAATAGATAGAATAAGATAGACACATTATTGTAAATAAGAGAAAGATACAGTTTAAAAAAATAATACTTATCTATAAGTATAGGTTTAAACATATTATATTGGTTTTACTACATAAATTCATAACTATCAGAAAAAAGTATCGTTTGTTAATATATTTTTTATTGAGCACAATATAATGTACGATGTGTGCTTGAAATAATACCTAATAATACCTATCCAAATATATCAATATCGATAAAACAGGAAATATGTAGTTGGTTGTTATGTACATTATTGAAATTGAAATTATAAACTATAATTATTAATTTCACAAAACATATTTATATGACGTATCTCACCATGTTGTATATGAGTATATGGCACATGGTAGCGTTCGACCGAGACATAATTTATTGTTGTATAAACCCCTCCCCTTTTATACGGTCTTGCGAATCGTAGGTAACTCCCCACCCAGCGTGATCGTGCATCGAGAAGTACACAAGTCTAAAGTCTACCTTACCTTTTTTATATTTTTTACATATACGTAGGTACATTTTTCAGAAATAAAAATGCTTTATAGCTAACTGGGTATTTATAAATAAGTAACTTAATCATAATATTAGAGAGATAGACACTTTATTGTATACAGGAGAAATATTCAGTTAAAAAATATATATACTTACCTATAATTATTCTTCTTCTAAGTCGTATTCCTCATTGCTGAGAGTCGTGATCATTCTAAGGAATTAATCACATAGAACGACTCTCGTGGCAGATTTAATGGGGAGGTTTGCCATTGCCTTCCCCATTTCACACAATGGTTATCAGTGTGCAAGTTTCCTCACGATGTTTTCCTTCACCGTCAGAGCAGTCGGTAAATGTACGTAAGTCCTTCGAAAAAACCGAAAAACTAATTGGTACATGACATTACATGGTTTCGAACTCGGACCTCCCGCATGGGTGTCCGACATCCTAGCCACGCCGCCACCGACGCTCTAAGTATATATAAAAATAAGAATAAGAATAGTTTATTTGTGCGATGAGATAAGTATAGATTAAGTATAAGTATAGGTTTCATAACTATCAGAAAAAAGTATTGTTTGCTAACCATTTAGGGGGACATTAGAGTAATTGCATGCAGATGTGTCTACATTCTCAATAAAGGATGTCATTTCTTATTATTCTCAATATTACTTTGGGCCATAGCTATTGTTCCGGAAGTCATTAAGCAAATGTAATTTTTTAAAATACATAAGGGATCAGGCTTGACCAAAAACTGAAAGAAAAGTTTCCCACGCAAAGTTCCAACATCTGTCCACCGCATGCCGAAAACTAGCCGGCATCGGCACTGACCATTGTTTCTGCTTAGGATAATAAAAGCGGAGATTAGGTTCTAAACGGCAATATCGTAATAAATAATAAAGCGTCTTGGAAATGTTCTGCCATAAAACATCTGCGTCGGCCTCCGCAGCTGCGTTTAGGAGAAAATACGTCACACGTGTGCCAAATCCATAGTCTCGCCCCGATCGCCTACCTGCTGCGCTGATAACGCCATTGTTTCGCCAGCGCGAAAGTTCACTAATTTGAACACCTGTGTCCGGAATAATGGTTAGGTATCAGGGTTTACCGGAAGATTACTTAATTGTCAATGCAGTTTTCAAGTTTTTACTATTGTGTTTTACGATAAAATAAAACAATTTATTTCAAATCGGATTAGTGACAGGCACAAAATTTAGTTTTTGTTAGATCTACTCCAAAATGGGCCTATTTTTCAACTCAGCATAAAGTACCACATTTACTCTAATCTTACTCACGATCGGAAGTCTGGACAATAAGTAAACTAGCAATTTTATACCAATTACAAACAAACATCTTGAAATAGAAAGATTTAATATGAGTAGTGAAGTTAATTTGCTGCCGGATAACTCAAAACAAAAAGTATATGTAGTGCTTTAGTTATATACTTTTTAAAATTTTCGCGCAGATTTCCCAAAAAATATCGTCAGTCTTTTCTGAGCTCTGGCGTCGACAGCTGGAGCACGAGGAAATAAAATTCCTGTGGAGAACCCGTGTAGCACGAGGAATGATCCTTAAAAAGTATAGCGTCAACATCACAGCAGATTTTGCATGTGCTATACAAATAAATACTCTCACTTTAACGACGTAGATATTGTTGTTACACATTACTTCTAATAAATAAACGTAACGAACGAGGCGAAACCTTGCACTATAGCTGCGCGCCGAAGGGTTCCACCTCCAGAGCGGTGCGCACAGATGCGTCCCATGTGTGGCGCTCTCTCTGCTCCGCCGACGCCCGCGCAACGAGCCCCATTGCTTCAGCTTTCCTAGGACATCTCGCTGTTCCATACAAAAGCTCTACCTACACGGCCGAAATGTATTAAACAGCAGATTTTTTTCGCGATTTTCGAGTTGGCCCCGTAGTGAAAGTTGTTCAGTCACGGACTTACCAACGGATTACCCAATAAGTAAAGTAAGAGCTAGGCTAGTTGCTTAGGGCATCACGTCTCAGGGGGCAAGTCCACAGCGAAGACATGTGAGCATTGAGTTGATGAGGATTCCTCTTCCTCATAATGCGGAAGTTCCTTATTTTTTGAGATTCCGCATCCTCTTCCACTTCCCCAAAAATCGAGTTTATAAATTCCTCTTCCGCTTCTTCATTTAGTATGAGGAATTTGTGAAGAAGTGTCTGTCATCACGTTACGTACACCCTACACCGAAAGAAATCCCCTTTCTCCGCGTCCGTAATAAGGGGCTAAATTTTCGCGCGCCACTGTGATTGCCAAACTTACCCTAAGGTTCCAAACCAAAATGATAGATACCTTGGTTTAACATGGTGGAATGGAATAGTTGGTGATGTCCTAGTGAACCGACAGTGGTTGGTCGCCGTACCATCACCCTGCATTGTCCGTTTTGTCCGGCGTTCAGGCGAACTGTTTTGTTTCAGCACATGCATACGACTCCGGTAACGCAACCCCTGGCATTCCTACCTACTCGGAACCTTGCCAACTAATTACACATTAACAAATCTGAGGATGTCACGTTTTGTTCTTTTTTACCTACACACATTTTTAAAGAAAATGTACGTTGAATGTTGATGCTGAAACAATAGGATGTGGTATAATTAATGCCTATGTACCCAATTATTTTAATGTGACTTTTGTCTGAACATTATTAGATCTTTTGAAAGCATCAGTCAGTGTTAACCTAATTTATCGATGGGGCCGATATCTTATACAAGAACTAGTGGTATCTTGAAGGTGTACCACTTTGTGCATAGTCAGTCTGTAGAGGTTTCACCCTTTTACCTATTTATGCCGAAAGGCAGGCACTGCAATGCAAGCATTGTTGCTGTGTTTCGATATGAAGGGTAAGAGAACCACTTATTGTAATTACTATCTACTTCTATCACAGAATACATACTCGTACGGTCCTCTATTTAAGTTCTCAGCGGGCGCGATCCCGGGGGGATCACAGGTGTCATGACCTCCCCAAAATCTTGGTATTCAAAAATGCCTTTTATCTAACCCAGCATTTGTGTTGGTTCTGCTTCGAAATTTCGCTGGCTTCTGTCGTAACCTTCTAAGTTTCTAACCCAAACCATCATTCTTCTAAGTTTCTAACCCAAGCGATCAACGGAAGTCTAACTTAAGTGGTGAAATTTGATCTTTTCAAAAATTCTGTAAGTACGGAACGTGTCCATGACCCCCCTCAAAATGTTGGGCTGCGATCGCGCCTGGTTTCTAGGGTTAACAGCGCATCGAAATCCCTCTAATAACATATATAATAGTGAGGTGCTTACCTAAGTGCATAGGTAATAGACATTTTTATCGAATCCGAATGTCTAGCGATATCATAGGTTTTTGTTAATTTCGAACGGTTAAGGCAAAGCTTTTAATTATGTATTTATTATTTAAACACGTTATAACTACCTACATATGCTATAACGACGTTATAGTCACATTTCCTTGAATAGTTAATAGCAAAATCAGTTAGCAATAGCGAAGGCAGTTTTCGCAAGGAAGCCGCGTTTACGACGCGACGCGACCTATTGTGGGATAGCGTCTTGGACGAAACAAGCCCGTCCGCCTTGAATGGAGCGAGTATCATACTTTTTTAGAAGATGGAATTCGGTTTATATAGCAGCTATAATTTATTATAATTATTATTTATACGAAGATGCCCCTTTACAGAAGATATATTAATTTTATTAATTGTGTAAATTATTATTATTATTATATTATACATGTTAATTATTATTATTTTAAATCTAAAACTTTGTCACTACGTGAGAAGCTTAGTCAAAAAGGCCGCCTTTTAGCGCACCCCGCCCAAATGTTCCCATTTTGCATGCTGCAGAATTTATATAGCGGGTAATTAAGGGGTAAATTATTATTACACACAAGTATGACACGAATAAAAATCAAATGAAAACACATTTTGGCAGCCACATCGCCTATAGCGATCTTCTTCCAGGCAACAATCGGGCAGAGGGTATGATTACAGTAGGTAATAAATGAAAGGTGGTGTGCAATTTAAAAAAATCTATAAGTGCGTTTAGGATTTACAAAATCATTAGTTAAGTCATCATCATCAGCCATCCTAATTTCACTGTTGGCCTGTCCTAAGGCGTGCAACAGTCTTTGGCTCTCTGCATTCAGTTATTTACCAGGAGGATCCACAATACGTCTGCCCCAACGGTTACCAGTGTTACCGCAGAAGTGCCCACTGCCACTCCAGGCACAAAATTGAGTAAGTAAAGCTTGCATATTACTTACTCAATTTTGGACGACGTCGCATTGTATATCGAAAAAAATCCATTAGGTACTTTCGTAAAATCTACTCTAATCTATCTATCTAATCTATCTAATCTAATCTCAGAGTTCATCAGTTTTCTTGTTGTCTCGGTACATCCAAGCGGGCGCTCTTTACCTCCACGAATTGCATGCAGCCGAGACAGTTGGCTAATTCTGGGATAGTTGCGCCAGCGCACGTTTCCTGTATCGATTCCTTGTGCTTGTTATGTCGGGTGACATGTACAACCGCAGAGCATATCCTACATACATAGTAGGCCTACACATTTATAGGAGCATAACAAAAACTCACCAAAAACTTATTGCGATACGGTTTCACCGTGTATGACAATTCCGCGCCATCTCATCACCAATTTTCTTTAAAGAAACGCTAACAAAATCTAATAACTTTTAAAATGAAACTTTAGTTTTATTTCTTCCTTTTTTTAGTTTTATTTCTTCCATGCTTCCTATTTCTGACAAAATTTCAAAGTTTTTTTGCACCCCCTAGCGACACCCCGACCGTCATTTCCTCAGTTAAGCAAGTTTCCTCACGATCATGTAGAACAAGTAGAACGTGTTGGGAATTGAACCCGGACCTCCCTATATGTGGCATCCGGCGGCGCCGGCGTCTACCTAATCTACGCTACCGGCGCGGCGGCGCATCGATGACGATGAACGATAACAATATTATGTCTTACTTTAGAGCGTCGGTGGCCTAGTGGCTAGGACACCGGACTCCCATGCGGGTGGTCCGGGTTCGAAACCGTGCAGTGCCATGCACCAATGAGTTTTTCGTATTTTTTGAAGACTTACGTACATTTACCGACAGCTCTGACGGTGGAGGAAAACATCGTGAGGAAACCTGCACACTAAGATGACCAGTGTGTAAAATGGGGTAGGTACAAATTATCCTCAAGGGTAGAAGTGCCGCTGGGTTTATTCCCGGCCCCCTATTATAAGATAAGATGTCTTACTTTGGTCAGGTTCCGCTCAGATCCGATTGAGGCTATCTGATTTCCATTCCATCCCATATTTTGTGAAAATATTATGATTGTTTCTTTTATCCACAAAGCAATGACTAATCCCATAAATTCGGGTACTTATCGACTTTAATTCCATCAACTTTGAATATACAGAGAGTCGCAAATTAGCGAAAATGTTTGCTTTGAAAGCAAAGGAGTGTTGATACATTTAGGGGCCGCTTCCGCTGCGTTAGTCCTCGATATAATTACGAACAAAGTGTTATTATATCCTCTGAAGAAATATCTTCAGGATGTAGAATGCTTCGAATTCAAGCATTTGCTTAGGTAGGTATGTACTTAATACCTATTTACAGTACCCCGAAACGAATGTTTCGCGTATACGTTATGTTGCCCGTTAAGGTGTAATTTCAAATACAACAATTACAAGTGGTTATATACCTACTTATCTAAACTGATGTTTATCTATCTACTTACTAACAATAAAGCTAAAGAAATCTATCGATTATGTACGACTAGACTAATAATTAGGTACCTACACTACTTGACTCCGTCTTACCTTATCATCCTGAAATCCAAACTTGATTCTAATTAACTGACGTGAACGCAATTTAAAGACAGATGTGCCACTATAAAACAGAGCACTCAATTTTCGGCAACACACAGGGATTGAGCGATGACCTCATATCGCATCCTGGCATCGAGGAATGGCTTCTGTCACTTAGACTTGAGATATCGCATGCGTAATGATATCGTCTTGTGGATGGTGTCTGCTGTATTGCATCATCTTTGATTTCTGCACAGGGACTATTCAGCATGGTATAGAGAGGC
This sequence comes from Hofmannophila pseudospretella, assembly GCA_947369225.1. NCBI lineage: Eukaryota > Metazoa > Arthropoda > Insecta > Lepidoptera > Oecophoridae > Hofmannophila > Hofmannophila pseudospretella. Next base: position 8,597,649 of record OX376326.1, read on the forward strand.
CTGTCTTCGTTAGCGTATCGAATTACTTTGTTTTGTTACGTTTTATTTTATCAGAGAGAGAGATGTAGGTGATGGTTGTCAGCATCCACGGACATTCCCAAGGAGAGGACGACAGAAGACGAGCTCTCATAGAATTCGCGTAATCATGTATCAGTTAACTTATGAAGTTATGACTGTTGACTTTGTCGATAACGACAGAGAACATCATTTTTTTTCGAAACGAAGAAAACACCGGTGATGCGCAAAATCAAAACGAGAAACCTGGACAACTCTTTCATACCGTATCGTAACGTATTCGAAAATAAATAGTTTAATTTTATATGCAAACATCGATGAATGAAAGACGGTAAAAAGCTTTTATTTGCATCAAATAATGGAATATATTTCAGTTTAGTTCTGACAGTCTGTTTATGTTTGGCGCTTTTACGGTCGCCGATGAGTTATTAGCCGTCCGTCGTGACAGCCGTCTCCGGCGAGGAAATAAAATGAAAATAAATCTTCTCGTATGCAAAAGTTATCTTCTACCTTCAAAATGTTTGACCAATTTCATTGAAATGAACGACTAGATAAAATAGCTAGATAGGAAAATTTACGTCGAATTTAAAGTGTAAGTACAGTCGACCACTAGCTTAAAGTATACCATCTGTCAAAATCCTTCGATTAAATCTGAGCCTTGTGTCAGCGCTGTAAGGTATATTTCAGTATCTCAGAATAGACGTTTTGGGTAGTTGACCTGTGGTCGACTGTACCTATAAATGTAGGTGAATAAATAAATAAAAGAAATATTATGTCAATAAATCAGCATCCTTTCTATCAACTGCAAGTAATTTTCCATTATTGAATCCAAACTTCGACTCTTTGCACCCAGTCACACCCTTCACCATGCGCAGATCGTCGCTGCTCTATAGCACGGAGGATCGTCCTACTTTATGTTTGCCGTAGGCCCAAATGTAGGTATCGTACCATCATACCTTGTGGCACAGATCCTGTAATGTTTAGGAGTGCGCACCAAGGACCTTAACTATCCATGGTGACACATTCTACTGGCAGATAGATACGAGTATGCAGTTTAATCTGGTCCAGAATACAAAACATCTATGAATTTTCTTTCAATTCGCAGCCAGCGGCCATAAGTTAGTATTTTGCCGAAATGAAAAATGAAGAACGTGTAAACCGCTCTCATGCATGAAAAATAAGGACCAAAATAATAAAACAACCTTGGACTCATGGGTTGAGCCCGCTGAGTCGACTGAGTGTGAGTGAAAAATATATCACTATCACAATAAGTTCGTAGATGGAATAGGTACTATTACAATACAATACGCGAGGTACTAGGCACCATTAGGTCACTCTATGATTACCTACACACAGCCACAGAATACATTCTGTATCACAGCCTCTGTCATGGCCTTTTCGAGTTTCGTTTAGTTTCGTGTATATTTTAACGAACTTATTAACAGATTTTTAATAAGTTTAATAAATAAAAGTGAGTGTAGGTAGATAAATTTAAGCCTAAGGTGGAAACTAAGTGTAAACATAATATCGTGTATTCCTCCTCGTGTAAACGCCACACACATAGACCTGGTTTACACCTTTGCAAGTGGCAAGGACAGTGGACAGTAGAATGGACAGTGAACAGTAGGATTTTCTTTGAACTGGCCTTGTCACTTGAAATGGTGTAAACTAGCACTGTCCAACGTCCTTGCCACTGTCCTACAGTTACTGTTCACTTGACTAATCACTTGAAAAGGTGTAAACCAGCCCTTAGGATTTAAACAAAGGCGCCATTAGACACTGGACGGCGATTCTCGTAATGGAATGTCGAATTCGACATTAGTCCTATCTCATTCGCTCACATCACATCACATGTGTGAGCGTGTTATAGCAAAGGTTCAAATATTTTTTTAAATCAATATATTGCCCGTTATCGGTTTTTGATTTGGCACTATAATACGTTTAAGTAACAAGTACATAAAAGTATTGGGTCAGCCCTAGTTGTCAATCTTGGCCTAAAGAACTTGTTTGCAGGCCATAAAACACCTATAAAAATGTCAATGTCCATTTGTCAAACTTATCTTGTTATAGGCCATTCTTCTTTTTCGAAAAAATGCGTTTGCGCAGCTTCACGTTTACTTTGTAAATAAATCAACTCGGTGATGCAAGTTTGGGATATTATGAATAAAACGTGAAGTAGAATCGAAAATGGAGACAGGAGATTCATTTTTATCGTGCGCTGCTACTTTGGAATGGGTGACACCCCAAGGATCTGACATCAGAAAGGTTACGTACAGGACTGCATCATTGCGTCTCATCCGAAACGAATTCCGCGAGATGTTTATGGAGATATCAAGCGGAAAACAAACTGCTACTAGACTTGCATTAAAAGGTATAAACGTATTTAAGAAATTTATGGCAGAGGGCAAAGCTAGCGTGAAGTTTCAAGAGGCAAAATGCACTCTGTTCATCTCCAATGCGCCACCAACAAATCTCGTGGCATTCCTTCGCACAATATTCGTTAAAATGACTGGTGATAAAGAGGCTACTACCACCCCATCAAAACAGACAATGAGAGCTAAATTATTGAGTGGTAAAGCCCAGCAATTCGAAGAGATAAGCCCAGTTACGGTAGCTGATTTAAATAATGCCAGAAGTAAGATTAGCAAATCAACAGTGACAACGCCATCTCCACCTTCTAAAAAACGCAAATCTGAGGATATTGGTAAGGGTCCTGCTCCAAAGAAATTGTATTCTCCGTCACCATTAACTGCAACAAGTTCATTGAATCCTGAACAGCAAAAGGTGCTCGAGGCAAGTGTCAGTGGAAAGAATATATTTTTTACTGGGTCTGCAGGCACAGGAAAAAGTTTCCTGCTGAAGAGAATTGTAGCTGCCTTGCCACCTGACGTCACAGTAGCTACAGCATCTACCGGCGTTGCAGCTTGTCATATTGGTAAGTTATAAAGTAATATCTTAAGAGAACAATAGGCTACTTGTCATCATAAACAATAAATTATGAGAGTATTAAAAACCATAAACTGTTAAAATCGCCCTTTAATGTGTATATCAAGTGACCTGAATCGCTATTCGCCATGATGCTGTCAAGTGTGACATCACTATAGAGTAAGTTGTTTACTCGATAGTGATGTCACACTTGACAGACACCCTAGAAATTGCCACTAATAAAATTGGACCCTATATGTAGAACTCAGTAGTTTTATTACTTTTCTAGGTGGAACCACACTTCATGCTTTTGCTGGTATTGGGGATGGAAGTGGAACTTTAGACAATCTTTGTGAAAGAGCAATGAAGATACCTTTAGTGGCACAGAAGTGGAGAAAGTGTAAACATCTTATCATTGATGAGATATCTATGGTTGATGGAGCATACTTTGAGGTATAGAATGTGCCTTTACATTTATCGTTTCATAATTTTAAAATTTTTATATTATAACAGCTAATTTGTATTTCAGAAATTGGAAGTGGTGGCAAGATATGTCAGAAAAAATGATAAGCCATTTGGAGGTATACAACTAATCCTTTGTGGGGATTTTTTACAATTACCACCAGTTGTTGAAAGGGGCAAGACAGGAAAACGATTTTGCTTTCAATCACCATGTTGGGACAAGTGTATTGAGCTTTGCTTTGAACTGAAACAAGTCCATAGACAAACAGACCAAGAATTTGTGTCTATACTCAATAGCATAAGAATTGGACGGGTGACTAAAGAAATAAGTGATCGTCTTACTGGTACAGCTAGGCAAAAGATTGAAGGTGATGGAATTTTAGCTACCAGGTTGTGTTCTCATACAAATGATTCTAAAATGATAAATGAGTCCAAACTACGCGATTTAGATGGAGAAGAGAAGGTGTTTTCATCACAAGATAGTGATAATGCTACTAAGTTACTAGACATGCAAACTATAGCACCTTCAAAATTGCTACTCAAAGTAGGAGCACAAGTTATGTTACTGAAGAATGTGAATGTAAATGCTGGCCTAGTCAACGGTGCTAGAGGTGTTGTGGTTAGATTTGAGGAAGGATTTCCAGTAGTAAGATTTAAAAACAAAAAAGAATATACAGCAAAAACGGAGCGTTGGTTTGTTAAAAATTCAAATGGGTCCTTGTTATGCCGTAGGCAAGTTCCACTCAATTTAGCATGGGCATTTTCAATTCATAAGTCACAAGGACTGACTTTGGATTGTGTTGAAATGTCGTTGTCTAAAATTTTTGAAGCAGGTCAAGCATATGTCGCTCTTAGCAGAGCACAGAACTTAGAAACGCTTAGGGTTCTAGACTTTGATTCACGCCATGTTTGGGCAGACCCTAATGTCTTGGAATTCTATCAGAGATTTAGACGGCGTTTACAGCAAATGGAAATAATACCTCTTGGAAGACCATTGGCTGATAAAACAAATAAGAAATTAAAATTGAGAGAAGTAATAGAAAAACAATTAAGGAAGAAATAGGTAAATCTCATTTGACAAAACAATGTTCTAGAGTCTAGACTATTAGTACTATTGCGCACTACGATTTTGGTTTTCGCTTTGTTGCGATTTTATTCTCGCATGTCTGCGCAATTCCGTATAAACGCATATGTTGCATTTCTGTAACAAAATAATAGCGCGATTCAAAATCGTAGTGTGCTCTTGGTCTTAGGTAAATTATTTAATAGATAAATAAGACTGAAATGTATTCCAAATTCCAAATTTTATGATATGACTAAAGTAGTATTTTGTTTCGTATTGTGATTATGAAAAGGAATTGATTGATTTGATTAATGATCATGAATAGGATGGAAGATAGGCTGTTATAAGAATAAACTATAATATTTAAAAATTTGTTTTTATGATCATCATTACATCTAAATAATCATACAAGTTCTTACGACTATCTTGATTCAACTGCAGTTAAAATTTCAATTTGCTCCTCAAGAGTTGCATGTTTCTCCTGAAGACATTTGACAATGTACTTGTAGGACTCGACATTCTGTTCCATTGACTTCTTAGCAGATCTACTCTCTTCCATGTTCTTTTGCAGCACTTCAACATGTTTCTTGTTCTGTGCTACAAGCTGTGATAGTCTGGTAATCAAATGGTCCTGCTTTTTTATCAGTAGCCATAGTTGCGCCTCTACTGGTGTGTCTGGTATGCACTGGAGGTCATCATCAACACAATCGGAGAAGTTATTGGGCACTTTTATCAAACGCATTGTGCTGTTTATGTCGTCAACAAGTTGTTGCTGAGTCAGTTTGTTGAGTAATCTGTCCACTTTAGTCCTAGGATAAGTGTTCTGAAAAGAAATTAAGAATAACAATATAAACAGTGGCAACAATGAAATGTGTCACAGCAAATACTGAGATACATATAGTCCAATAAGGGTTGATTCTGGAATGGCCACTATAACTAAAGGAGGGTACTAACTAGGAGCATTTACATGTAATGTAATTCTCCTTCAGTCAGTACCGAGTCATCGAGGGCCTATTTGTTACATTACATGAACATGGTCTCGGTCACTACCCTCCTTAATGCTAAAACTAAATAAAACTGTCTTGCTCACTCACTTAACAATGTTTTAATTTAGCAAATTATATCCCAGAACCGGTGTCATAAGGAATGTTTATCTATGTGTATATTAAATTATTGTCTACCTTTGATGCAGGGATGGTAATAGGAAATAAGGTGGGTATAGCATTTTCCCTCAGCTTCCTTGAAGAATCAAAGCATTTGTGTTCAAAGTGTTTTGAACAGATATTACATTTATACCAGTCTGAAGTGCATCTGTCTTTCAAAACTGAGAGCCATTTAGCTCTCATATCAGAAGATATCGGAAACCTGTAAAAGTAAACAATATTAGTAGGTTATGAAAATGGAATGTTTGTATGTAGCAAATTCCGATCGAAAACATTTTTCAGTAAACAAAAGTAATTCGGTTAGTTACCTACCGACTCGTCGATTGGTTAGATGTTGGTAAATGGTTAATCCGAATAGTGAACTTACTGATGAAAGGTAGTGCCGACAGATTTGTTAAATACAGATGATTTACAGCCTTGTACAGCACAGTGAGTATAAGTTAGTTTGGATTCCGACATGCTGACTGCTGAAAAGAAAAGTATTTTAGTTCACAAAGCAAAAAAACAACGCTATTTTGCGGTAGGTAGGTACCATACAGCAAAAACAACAAAAATCAACTTTCAGTCAATCATTCAATCAACAACAAATGTTATTTGTCATTGTTCGTCAATCAGCTTCAATATACATTTTTTTTAATTTTATGGCTACGGGTAGTAACAGTACCGTTTACCTGCGGCCCTCTTTCACAAAACAATAATCCTTTACAAGTCTAAAATTGAAAGGCAACATTGGCGACAATTCCTGTGAGGCAAACGGGCCGCTAAACCTAAATGAAACGGTCACGCTCACACTTGCTTGATTGTGTGAAAGGGTAAGTGGGTGACGATTCATTAACGCAATTTTGTATGAGAATTCTAGGAAATTTCCATACAATTTCAGTAAACTAAAGGATTTCATTTTGTGTTTATTAATTCTAATATGAAGCATCAATCCTTGTTACATCCATTACATCATTAGTCCATTACAAGTATAAAAAGGCAACATTAATAAATCCAGTATAAACAGCCTCAATGTTGCAATTTGATTACAAGGATTGTTACTTTATGGAATAGAGCCTAGGATAAGGAAACCTTGGGAAAGAAAGCCGGGTTTCTGCAAATAATAATTTTTGCAGTGATTACTAACGACACTGATCTCCTTTGAAAATACTATGAAGTTAGGTATAGTTCATCATCACATCAGTCTGTACTAAAAAGTAACTTGCCAAAGTATCGAAGAGCAATGTGTTGGCCACTGTACCTATATTAGGAAGTCATATAATGGTGAGTAAAACAAGTGTATAACAAAATATAATACAAGTCTATTTATTTATACAACAGTAATAATGAGCAATAGAATATTTCGTTTACCTAAATACAATAAAAAAATCGTAAGCACAATAAATAATTACATTACGTCTGTGGTAATGACTTCAATTCCGGGGTGGCCGTCAAATCTAAACAAAACTGTTACGCTCATTCATATACTAGATGTCACTATGAAATTAATCATTAATCAGTGACACTTATAGCTACGGGCGGTATAAACCTCCACACATGGCTGACTTCGCCCGAACATGGCTGTACGATGGACGGATGGTCGCACTCCCTGGCGAGGGAGTTGTCATCTAACACACGCTCAGTGGTGGAACACTGAATTTCTATCTTGTATTCGCCGGGGGTCAGAAACACGACTGTACATTCGTGGTACGCTTTCGCCGCTTCTGGTAATGTTGAGAGCACCACTCTGGAATAAAGAAATACACACTAATACACTTCTGTTTACAAGCTGTAAATCGCAGACTAACCGTAAATTAGCGCTTAAGAGGTTGCGAAAATATGAGAAACCCACGGTTTAAAATAAATTGGATTGAAAATATTAGGATAGCACTTCTGGCTGTTCTAATATTTACGAACTTCTTTCAGGAGCTTACGCGAAGGTATAAATATCTAACTATTACAGATATATTTCACTATTATAGATATCTCACTTGTTATTGCCGGCAGTAGCGACGCGGTTGTCCAATTTGTAGCATAGCACGCCATTATTGTAGTCCTGATAAAATTGCACGGAGAGACACAGCTTGTGCAAGGGCCTGGTGAGATGGTTCCACACGCCAACGCCCAGGGACAGACACTCTCCAGCAGTGCAGCAGTATTCCTCTTGAGGCTTGATGCATTGATTGTTTAGACTCACTTCTGTAAGTTGAAAATGTTATTAAAAAATTTGAAATGCAGGAGACGGGGAGAGACATTAGCATTTATCTATGAAAAAACCTTCCCCATTTTAAGAAAGAGTGCATTGAACGATTGATTAGTATTTGAAGAGAGGTGTTTTTTTACAAAGTGGGCAGTGACATTACGGCGACAATTATTTTTTTTGGGTACAAGCTTCCCCGATTTAGAATTTAAAACACTGCACATACCGTGAGATGCAAGAAACGTCTTTAATGTTAAGGCTCCCTCAATGTTACGGTCTCGTGTCATCTTATAGAGCTATGGCGTAGAAAGGGAATGCATGTACTTTAATTAAGACCGTTGAGTTCTGTCCTTCTAAATAGTCAGATCCTGGCAATCAATATCACTCTAGAAGTTGACTATGACGTAACACTATACACTAACTCGATCCCAAGGCCTGGCCTGTTTACTATTGAGGCGTTCTATCCGACTTAGCTTTAAAGACGTTTCGTGCAACCGACGGATAGTTAACTACTTACAACATTAGGAGATCGTCAAATATTTTACAGCTGTGCTCCGTTTAGGTTCATTTGGTAAAAACTCCACTTCTCAAACGTCCACTCGTCAAAAAGTTCACTTCCCAAATAGTCTCACTTCAAAAAAAGTCCTCTTCCCAAAAAGGCCACTTCTCAAAAGTCCACTTACCCCAATTAAGCGGAGACATTCTGACAATATCCATCATGGTTTGCGACAGCGTGATGCCCTTGACTGACGCACGGCCGCTGATTTCAGAATGTACGAGATGCCACCTCAGATCCACGTTGCTTGTGATATGTTCCGAGCACATGAGCTCGAGACTATTGGTTGATGTGCCAGTACTTGTGGACTGAGATTCTATTGCTTCTGTAACAACACAGTAAGGATAATAAAGCTCAGTAATCGCACATTGTCGTAAGAAAGATAATTGTTTTGAAAGTGGTATGACTCTGTGCAATTAGCCTGTGGTGGTTTCACCCTTTTACCTATTTCTGTCGGAAAGCAGCAATGCTTACTGCTTTCATTGCAGGGGTTCAGTTTAAAGGGTAAGAAAACCAGTGTACATGAGTTTTTTTTTTATTTACGACTAAACTAGCGTTTGAACACAAATCTGGCGGTGAAGTGACAATGATGATCGGTGTCGAAGATGCAGCATACGGGCTTTTGCTCTGGCCGAAACACATCAAAGCCGAAGCAAAGATATTGACGAGACTTTACATAGAAGGGTGGTCGCTAGCCAGGCAGGACACTGAAGGGGTGCTACCACCAGCAAGATACTCGGGTTAGTCGCATCGTACGACACGCTTGCCCAGTAACGGCAGAGTTATTCTAATCCGTCCGATACACGGAAGAAAATGCTTAGCTTACCGTCGTCCTAGCTTAGCTTACCATCGTCCTTAGCTCTTGGCGAAGAGCTGAAGGGGCAGCGGTCAAGCGGCACGGGCACGCGGCACGACTCGTGGCTCTCGATCAGAATGTGTTTGGTGGACGAGTAGTGGAACTCCATTTCTTCTGAAGTTAGGTTTGTCACGTCTAGTACTAGGTATAGTTGTGTTGGGCTGTGAGGAAAGATGAGATAGTAAGTGGCTATTGACTGATGGCATTGTATTTATTTTCTTAATACGCATGCACTATCGTTACCATCGTCCTTTTCGCCATGTTATTCAGAAATCAGTTTTTTTTATTGTGCTTCGGACATGTGCTATAAGAGCGTTTATTTCACGGCTATACGAGTATATAACAATATTCCTAATGACATTAGTAAATTAAAAGGTTAACGTCAAAAAGTGGCTATTTGATGTGTTTCTATAATATGAATTTTTTGATTATCGAATGTTTAAGAAATAATAATTAATTGTAATTAAATTAATGTTTTAAATTTTAAAAAAACGGTTAATTATTTAATATTGTATGCCCGAACATGGTAAATTGTGAGAACCTTGCTTTATTCTCATAAGACCTATATTGTAAACCACAATTACAACAATAAATTATACCTTATAGTAAATTTTTACAACGTCACTTTTTTACTCTACCACCGCTTCGGAAGATGCTATAGCTGAAAGAAAAGAAGAGGCGCAAGAAACTATCAGTGGCCCTCCTTTTCAAAAATATATACTTAACTTACAATAATTTATGAATACAATCATATACACGATGTTCAGAGCTGGAGCTGAATTTAGGCGCCTTAGACTGTGGCTAATATTAAACCGACATTGCTTTTATATTCCCCTCTACCATTGCAATTCAGAATGGACCATCAGCATTGTTCTTGGCTTTTTACCTCAATGTGATAACTGATAAGTAATGTAAGTCAGTGTTCTTTACCAAGAACAAAACCCGGTAGATTAAAAAAACTGGTAAGTTTTCGCATCAAAAGACACTAGTCTTTAGGCGAGGGGCTCGTAGTCTAGTTCGGAACATGGTCCGAAGTGATCGTGGAAGTTAAGCAACGTTGGGCGCGGTCAGAAGCAGGATGGGTGACCGTGACATTTCTATCTGAGCCCCTTTGTGCTTTGTTAAAGCATGTTAATCTGTCGGATCCGGCTGCAGTCGTTCGGTAGCAGTCGTTAGGCCATGTCAGAGGTCTATGTGCGGCCTGAACACGTCTGACAAAATGTTGGTCACTAACCACACAAGAAAGAAAATGACCACTAACTTTCAACTCTCTCTAACTCTGGCGCCTGTCTTAGCATATTAATATTTAAAATAACTTGCATTTCAGCGGGCAAAACATCCCAATGCGTTATGGATACGCTCGGCAGAAGTTCCAAGTTGATATGTAGCGTCGACTGCCGACAATGCATCTCTTTGCCGGCACCGCCCGAGTATCTTATTATTAACTGCAACCAAATCGAGAAATACCTTTAGTAATGTTGTTTTATTTGGTACAATCAAAGAGAGCAGACAGTAGTTTGTAGAAATCCTCGTACAGACAATAAATACTTTCTTCTTCATAGACGTATTCCTTATTAATGAGAGTCATGATAATAACTACATAGATCGGTTCTTGGCAGATTTAATAATGTGGTTTGCGTAATAAAAATATTTTAAAATTTCTTCTCCATTTCACACACTGGTTATCATAGTGTGCAAGTTTCAGTTGATAAATGTAGGTAATTTTTTCGAAAAAACAGAAATACTCACTGAAATTGAAATCGTTTATTTATTACTGTAAACACCAGAATATAGCAAGTATACAATACAGAAGTATACAAAGATTAATACATGCAGCACAAAACATCCGGTGTGGTACAGTGCCAAAAAGGGTACACCAGCTCAGCATTGGTGTATGAATCCGAACCACCCGCACGGGAATCCGTTGTCTTAGCCACTAAGCCACCGATGCTCATAAATACTTTCATCATCATCCCTAGCCCGTTTAATCTACTTAATTTAAATACTTTATAAATTGAAATATTTGACATTATGACAGCAGAGCAGGGGCTTTGGAGGCTAGCTGGTTAAGTAAGTATACCTGAGTTTCAATTTGACGTCCTCGTGAAGGTGGCATCACAGAGATAGGAGCTGACCAATTCGTGGTATGAGAATTTGTTGATCTGAAAATATAAAATGCACGCTTATTTTATTTATTAATGGCGATTAATGGGATGTTTACATTACAATACACAATTAAAAGTTCATATCACCTATCAGCCAAGATACAGGTACATTACTAGGCATAAGGACAACAATACTTTATACCTCGGATTATTTTATACATAGTCCAGGTTCAAATTTTTCGATTCGATTAATTTTTTGGTGAGTTTGAATGTGGTTCAAATCGATAGCATTAGGTAAAAAGGTTAAAAAAACCTTAGAAGTGAGATAAAAAATTGTGCCGTTATAGATTACACAGAACCTCCTAATTTTGGAGAATAGCGGGCTTTATTTATCGAAAAAACTAGACTATTTTAGTTGTTTAGACTAAAAAAGCAGTTAAAAGCTCATCTAAGACCAGGTCCCTAACCCTATCCAAGTCTAGAATATT